>JAIRCJ010000092.1:136708-247800 GCA_020883675.1 Bruguiera gymnorhiza
TGTACCCAAAAAGTAGATAAAATCATTTCAAAAATGGCAATGTAAGCAAAGGAGACAATTAAAAAAATTACAAAATTGAATTCAACTATTATTGAACGATGCATTTATGCCTAGAATATACGTAAAATTGTAAAAATGCAATGTTTCAATGTTTAAATTCAATGTTAATCCACTGCATTTTGAAGTGGAGAAAAATAACATGCATATTTGCATTTATTAAATACAAGTAATGGACTCACTTGAATAGAATACACATTAGTGGATGAAAATTTATAAATCACGCAACATCCACACTTTAATGTTGGGTCAAGCATAAATCTCTAGAGCAGAGTGGGGAAGCTTCTTGTTAAAGTCCATTGCATTCACTTTTTCTTAAGTGATATGTTTGTAACTAAAAACTAGATAAATCATTTCAAATTGGATTGTAATACAGAAGGACAATTAAAAAAATTACAATATTTAAATTCAACTGATTATTGACAATGCATTTATCCCTAGAAGACTTTAAAATTGTAAAAATGCAATGTTTTGATTTTTAAATTCAATGTTAATGCCATTGCATTTTGAGTGGAATAAAAACCTAATATTTGAATATGTTAATTGAAGAAAAATACAAGTTGTGGACTCACTTGAATATAATACACTTTATTGGATTAATATTATAAATACCAATCTCACGCTTCAATGTTGGGTCATGCATAAATCTCTAAAGGGGAGTGCGAAGGCTTCTTATTAAAGTTCATTGCATTCGCTTTTTCTTAAGTCATTTGCTTGTACCCAAAAAGTAGATAAATCATTTCAAATTGCATTGTAGCAAAGAAGACAATTAAAAAAATTTCAAAATTTAAATTCAAGTGATTATTAGCAATACATTTATCCTTAGAAGTCCTGAAAATCTTAAAAATGCAATGTTTTGATTTTTAAAATCAATGTTAATGCCATTGCATTTTGAGTGGAGAGAAAAACATAATATTTGAATATCTTAATTGAAGAAAAATACAAGTAATGGACTCCTTAGAATAGAATACAATTTAGTGGATGAATATTATAAATACCAATCTTATGCTTCAAAGTTGGGACAAGCATAAATCTCTAGATAGGAGTGGGGAAGCTTCTTGTTAGAGTCCATTGCATTCACATTTTCTCTTATGATATGTTTGTACCCAAAAAAGTAGAGAAATCATTTCAAATTGCATTGTAGCAAAGGAGACAATTAAAAAAATTACAAAATTTGAATTCAAATGATTATTGACGATGCATTTATACATAGAAGATGTAAAAATTGTAAAAATGCTATGTTTTCATTTTTAAATTCAATGTTGATGTCATTGTATTTTGAGTGGAGAGAAAAACATAATATTTGCATCTGTTAAATGAAGAAAAATACAAGTAATGGACTCACTTGAATAGAATACACTTTAGTGGATGAATATTATAATTACCAATCTCACGCTTCAATATTGGGTCAAGCATAAATCTTGAGAGCGGAGTGGGGAAGCTTCTTATTAGAGTTCATTGCATTCACTTTTTTCTAAGTGATATGTTTGTGCCCAAAAAGTAGATAAATCATTTGAAATTGCATTCTAGCAAAGGACACAATTAAAAAAATTACAAAATTTAAATTCAACTGATTATTAACAATGCATTTATCCCTAGAACACTTTAAAATTGGAAAAATTGTAAAAATGCAATGTTATGATTTTTAAATTCAATGTCAATGCCATTGCATTTTGAGTGGAGAGAAAAACAAAATATTTGAATATGTTAATTGAAGAAAAATACAAGTTGTGGACTCACCTGAATATAATACACTTTAGTGGATGAATATTATAAATACCAATCTCATGCTTCAATGTTGGGTCAAGCATAAATCTCTAGGGGGGAGTGGGGAAACTTCTTATTAGAGTCCATTGCATTCGATTTTCCTTAAGTGATTTGTTTGTACCCAAAAAGTAAATAAATCATTTCAAATTACTTTGCAGCAAAGGAGACAACTAAAAAAATTACAAAATTTAAATTCAACTGATTATTGACAATGCATTTATCCCTATAAGACTTTAAAATTGTAAAAATTGTAAAAATGCAAGGTTTTGATTTTTCAATTCAATGTTAATGTCATTGCATTTTGAGTAGAGAGAAAAACATAATATTTGAATATGTTAATTAAAGAAAAATACAAGTTATGGACTCACCTAAATATAATACACTTTAGTGGATGAATATTATAAATACCAAGTATAAATCTTGGTTCAAGCATAAATCTTTAGAGGGGAGTGGGCGAGCTTCTTATTAAAGTGCATTGCATCCAATTTTTCTTAAGTGATATGGTTATGCCCAAAATGTAGATAAATCATTTCAAATTGCATTGTAGTAAAGGAGTCAATTAAAAAAATTACAAAATTTAAATTCAACTGATTATTGACAATGCATTTATCCCCTGAAGACTTTAAAATTGTAAAAATTGTAAAAATGCAATATTTTGATTTTTAAATTCAATGTTAATGCCATTGCATTTTGAGTGGAGAGAAAAACATAATATTTTAATATGTTAATTGAAGGAAAAAACAAGTAATGGACTGACTTGAATAGAATACACTTTAATGGATGAATATTATAAATACCAATTGTACGCTTCAATGTTGGGTCAAGCATAAATCTTTAGAGGGAGTAGGGAAGCTTTTTATTAGAGCCCATTGCATTCGCTTTTTCTTAAGTGATATGTTTGTACCTAAAAAGTAAATAAATCATTTGAAATTGCATTGTAGCAAAGGAGACAATTAAAAAAAATTACAAAATTTAAATTCAACTGATTATTAACAATGCATTTAACCCTAAAAGACCTTAAAATTGTAAAAATTGTAGAAATGCAATGTTTTGATTTTTAAATTCAATGTTAATGCCATTGTATTTTGAGTGGAGAGAAAAACATAAGATTTGAATATGTTACAAAAATACAAGTAATGGACTCACTTGAATAAAATACACTTTAGTGGATGAATATTATAAACAGCAATCCCACGCTTCAATTTTGGGTCATGCATAAATCTCTAAAGGGGAGTAGGGAAGCTTCTTATTAGAGTCCATTGCATATGGCTTTTCTTAAGTGATATATTTGTACCCAAAAAGTAGATAAATCATTTCAAATTGCATTGTAGCAAAGGAGACAATTAAAAAAATTAAAAATATAAATTCAAATGATTATTGACATTGTATTTATCCTTAGACGACTTTAAAATTGTAAAAATTGTAAAAATGTAATGTTTTGATTTTTAAATTCAATGTAGATGTCGTTGCATTTTGAGTGGAGGGAAAAACATAATATTTTAACATGTCAATTGAAGAAAAATACCAGTAATGGACTCGCTTGAATAGAATACACTTTAAAGGATGAATATTATAAATACCAATCGCATGCTTCAATGTTGGGTGAAGTATAAATCTTTAGAGGGGAGTGGGGAAGCTTCTTATTAGAGTCCATTGCATTCGCTTTTTCTTAAGTGATATGTTTGTACCCAAAAAGTAGATAAATCATTTGAAATTGCACTCTAGCAAATGACACAATTAAAAAAAATTACAAAATTTAAATTCAACTGATTATTAATGATGCATTTATCCCTAGAAGACTTTAAAATTGTAAAAATTGTAAAAATGCAATGTTGTGATTTTTAAATTCAATGTTAATGTCATTGCATTTTGAGTGGAATGAAAAACCTGATATTTGAATATGTTAATTGAAGAAAAATATAAGTTGTGGACTCACCTGAATATAATACACTTTAATGGATGAATATTATAAATACCAATCTCACGCTTTAATTTTGGGTCAAGCATAAATCTCTAGAGGGGAGTAGGGAAACTTCTTATTAGAGTCCATTGCATTCGCTTTTTCTTAAGTGATATGTTTGTACCCAAAAAGTAAATAAATCATTTCAAATTGCAGTGTAGCAAAGAAGACAATTAAAAAAATTACAAAATTTAAATTCAACTGATTATTGACAATGCATTTATCCCTTGAAGTCCTGAAAATCTTAGAAATGCAATATTGTGATTTTTAAATTCAATGTTAATGTCATTGCATTTTGAGTGGGGAGAAAAACATACTATTTGAATATGTTAATTGAAGAAAAAAACAAGTTGTGGACTCACCTGTATATAATAGACTTTAGTGGATGAATATTATAAATACCAATCTCACGCTTTAATGTAAATGTCATTGCATTTTCAGTGGAGAGAAAAACATAATATTTGAACATGTCAATTGAAGAAAAATACCAATAATGGACTCGCTTGAATAAAATACACTTTAGTGGATGAATATTATAAATACCAATTGCACGCTTGAATGCTGGGTCAAGCATAAATCTCTAGAGGGGAGTTGGGAAGCCTTTTATTAGAGTCATTGTATTTGTTTTTTCTTAAGTGATATGTTTGTACCCAAAAATTAGATAAATCTTTTCAAATTGTATTGTAGCACAAAAGACAATTCAAAAAATTCATAAATATAAATTCAACTGATTATTGACATTGCATTTATCCCTATAAGACTTTAAAATTGTAAAAATTGTAAAAATGCAATGTTTTGATTTTTGAAAACAATGTCAATGCGATAGCATTTTGACTGGAGAGAAACACATAATATTTGAATATGTTAATTGAATAAAAATACAAGTAATGGACTCACTTGAATAGAATACACTTTAGTGAATGAATATTATAAACAACAATCCTATACTTCAATTTTGGTCATGCATAAATCGCTAGAGGGGAGTGGGGAAGCTTCTTATTAGAGTCCATTGCATTTGCTTCTTCTTAAGTGAAACGTTTGCACCCAAAAATTGTGTAAATCATTTCAAATTGCATTGTAGCAAAGGAGACAATTAAAAAAATTACAAAATTTAAATTCAACTGATTATTGACAATGCATTTATCCCTAGAAGACTTTAAAATGGTAAAAATTGTAAAAATGCAAAGTTTTGATTTTTAAATTCAATGTTAATGCCATTGCATTTTGAGTAAAGTAAAAACATAATATTTGAATATGTTAATTAAAGAAAAATACAAGAAATGGACACACTTGAATATAATACACTTTAATGTATGAATATGATAAATACCAATCGCACGCTTCAATGTCAGGTCAAGCATAAATATCTAAAGAGGAGTAGGGAAGCTTTTGATTAGAGTCCATTGCATTCGCTTATCCTTAAGTGATATGCTTGTACCCAAAAAGTAGATAAATCATTTCAAATTGCATTGTATCAAAGAAGACAATGTTTTCATTTTTGAATTCAATGTCAATGCCATTGCGTTTTAAGTGGACAAAAAAATATAATATTTGGATATGTCAATTGAAGAAAAATTCAAGTAATGGACTCGCTCGAATAGAATACACTTTAGTGAATGAATATTATAAATACCAATCTCACACTTAAATCTTGGGTCAAGCATAAACCTCTAGAGGGGAGTGAGGAAGCTTCTAATTAGAGTCCATTGCATTTGCTTTTTCCTAAGCGATATGTTTGTACCCAAAAATTAGATAAATCATTTCAAATTGAATTATAGCAAAGGAGACAATTAAAAAAATTACAGAATTTAAATTCAATAGATTATTGACAATCCATTTATCCTTAGAAGACTTTAAAAGTGTAAAAATGCAATGTTTTGATTTTTAAATTCAATGTTAATGTTATTGCATTTTGAGTGGAGGGAAAAACATAATATTTGAATATGTTAATTGAAGAAAATTTCAAGTAATGGACTATCTCGAATAGAATACACTTTAGTGGATGAATATTATAAATACCAATCTCACGCTTCAATCTTGGGTCAAGCATAAATCTCTAGAGGGGAGTGAGGAAGCTTCTAATTAGAGTCCATTGCATTCACTTTTTCCTAAGCGATATGTTTGTACCCAAAAAATAGATAAATCATTTCAAATTGCATTATAGCAAAGGAGACAATTGAAAAAAATATAGAATTTCAATTCAACTGATTATTAACAATCCATTTATCACTAGAAGACTTTAAAAGTGTAAAAATGCAATGTTTTGACTTTCAAATTCAATGTTAATGCCATTGCATTTTGAGTGGAGGGAAAAACATAATATTTGAATATGTTAATTGAAGAAAAATAAAAGTAATGTACTCATTCAAATAGCATAGACTTTAGTGGATGAATATTATAAATACCAATCTCACGTCTTAATGTTGGGTCAAGCATAAATCTCTAAAGGGGAGTGGGGAGGCTTCGTATCAGAGTGCATTGCATTTGCTTTTTCTTAAGTGATGTGTTTATACCCAAAAAGTAGAGAAATCTTTTCAAATTGTATTGTAGCAAAGGAGACAATTAAAAAAATTACAAGATTCAAATTCAACTGATTATTTACAATGCATTTATTCCTAGAAGACTTTAAAATTGTAAAAATACAATATTTTGATTTTTAAATTCAATGTTAATGTCATTGCATTTTGAGTGGAGGGAAAAAGCTAATATTTGAATATGTTAATTGAAGAAAAATACAAGTAATGGACAAACTTGAATATAATATACTTTAGTGTATGAATATTATAAATACCAATCGCGCGCTTAAATGTTAGGTTAAGTATAAATCTCTAGAGGGGAGTGGGGAAGTTTCTTATTGGAGTCCATTGTATTCGTTTGTTCCTAAGTGATATGTTTGAACCCAAAAAGTAGATAAATCAATTCAGATTGCATTGTAGCAAGGGAGACAATTAAAAAAATTATAAAATTTAAATGCAACTGATTATTGACATTGCATTTATCCCTAGAAGACTTTAAAATTGTAAAAATTTTTAAAATGCAATGTTTTGATTTTTGAATCCAAAGTCAATGCCATTGTATTTTGCGTGGAGAAAAAAACATAATAGTTGGATATGTTTATTGAAGAAAATTTCAAGTAATGGACTCACTCGAATAGAATACACTTTAGTGGATGAATATTATAAATACCAATCTCACGCTTCAATCTTGGGTCAAGCATAAATCTCTAGAGGTGAGTGAGGAAGCTTCTAATTAGAGTCCATTGCATTCACTTTTTCCTAAGCGATATGTTTGTACCCAAAAAATAGATAAGTCATTTCAAATTGCATTATAGCAAAGGAGACAATTAAAAAAAATACAGAATTTCAATTCAACTGATTATTAACAATTCATTTATCACTAGAAGACTTCAAAAGTGTAAAAATGCAACGTTTTGATTTTTAAATTCAATGTTAATGCCATTACATTTTGAATGGAGGGAAAAACATAATATTTGAATATGTTAATTGAAGAAAAATAGAAGTAATATACTCATTCGAATAGGATAGACTTTAGTGGATAAATATTATAAATAGCAATCTTATGCCTCGATGTTGGGTCAAGCATAAATCTCTAAAGGGGAGTGGGGAGGCTTCTTATTAGAGTCCATTGCATTCGGTTTTTCTTAAATCATGTGTTTGTACCCAAAAAACAGAGAAATCTTTTCAAATTACATTGTAGCAAAGGAGACAATTAAAAAAATTACAAAATTCAAATTCAACTAATTATTTACAGTGCATTTATTCCTAGAAGACTTTAAAATTGTAAAAATGGAATGTTTTGATTTTTAAATTCAATCCTAATGCTGTTGCATTTTGAGTGCAGGGAAAAAGCTAATATTAGAATCTGTTAATTGAAGAAAAATACAAATAATGGACACACTTGAATATAATACAATTTAGTGTATGAATATTATAAATACCAATCGCACGCTTAAATGTTAGGTCAAGTATAAATCTCTAGAGGGAGTGGGGAAGCTTCTTATTGGAGTCCATTGTATTCGTTTGTTTCTAAGTGATATGTTTGTACCCAAAAGTAGATAAATCATTTCAAATTGCTTTATAGCAAGGGAGACAATTAAAAAAATTATAAATTTTAAATTTAATTGATTATTGACATTACATATATCCCTAGAAGACTTTAAAATTGTAAAAATTTTAAAAATGCAATGTTTTGATTTTTTGATTCAATGTCAATGTCATTGCATTTTGAGTGGAGAAAAAAACATAATATTTGGATATGTTAATTGAAAAAACATTCAAGTAATGGACTCACTCGAATATAATACACTTTAGTGGATGAATATTGTAAATACCAATCTCATGCTTCAATGTTGGGTCAAGCATAAACCTCTAAAGGGGAGTGAGGAAGCTTCTAATTAGAGTCCATTGCATTCGCTTTTTCCTAGGCGATATGTTTGTACCCAAAAATTAGATAAATCATTTCAAATTGCATTATAGCAAAGGAGACAATTAAAAAAATTACAGAATTTAAATTCAACAAATTATTGACAATCCATTTATTCTTTGAAGAATTTAAAAGTGTAAAAATGCAATGTTTTGATTTTAAATTCAATGTTAATGCCATTGCATTTTGAGTGGAGGGAAAAACATAATATTTGAATATGTTAATTGAAGAAAGATACAAGTAATGGACTCATTTGAATAGGAGAGACTTTAGTCGATGAATATTATAAATACCAATCTCATGCCTCAATGTTGGGTCAAACATAAATCTCTAAAGGGAAGTGGGGAGACTTCTTATTAGAGTCCATTACATTTGCTTTTTCTTTAGTGTTGTGTTTGTACCCAAACAATAGAGAAATCTTCTCAAATTGCATTGTAGCAAAGGAGACAATTAAAAAAATTACAAAATTCAAATTCAACTGATTATTTATAGTGCATTTATTCCTAGAAGACTTTAAAATTGTAAAAATGCAATATTTTGATTTTTAAATTCAATGTTAATGCCATTGCATTTTGAGTGGAGGGAAAAACCTAATATTTGAATATGTTAATTGAAGAAAAATACAAGTAATGGACACACTTGAATATGATACACTTTGGTGTATGAATATTATAAATATGAATCGCACGTTTAAAAGTTGGGTCAAGCATAAATCTCTAGAGGGGAGTGGGGAAGCTTCTTATTAGAGTCCATTGGATTCATTTTTTCTTAAGTGATATGTTTGTACCCAAAAAGTAAATAAATCATTTCAAATTGCATTCTAGCAAAGGAGACAATTAAAAAAATTATAAAATTTAAATTCAACTCATTATTGATATTGCATTTATCCCTAGAAGACTTTAAAATTGTAAAAATTGCAAAAATGCAATGTTTTGATTTATGAATTGAAAGTCAATGCCATTGCATTTTGAGTGGAGAAAAAAAACATAATATTTGGATATGTTAATTGAAGAAAAATTCAAGTAATGAACTTACTCGAATAGAATACACTTTAATGGATGAATATTATAAATACCAATCTTATGCTTCAACCTTGGGTCAAGCATAAACCTCTAGAGGGGAGTGAGGAAGCTTCTCATTAAAGTCCATTGTATTCGCTTTTTCCTAAGCGATATATTTGTACCCAAAAATTAGTTAGATCAATTCAAATTAAATTATAGCAAAGGAGACAATTTAAAAAATTATAGAATTTAAATTCAACTCATTATTAACAATCCATTTATCCCTAGAAGACTTTAAAAGTGTAAAAATGCAATGTTTTGATTTTTAAATTCAATGCTAATGCCGTTGCATTTTGAGCGGAGGGAAAAACATAATATTTGAATATGTTAATTGAAGAGAAATACAAGTAATGGACACACTTGAATATAATATACTTTAGTGCATAAATATTATAAATACCAATCACACGCTTAAATGTTGGGTCAAGCATACATCTCTAGAGGGGAGTGGGGAAACTTCTTATTAGAGTCCATTGTATTTGTTTTTTCTTAAGTGATATGTTTGTACACAAAAAGTAGACAAATCATTTGATATTGCATTGTAGCAAAGCAGACAAATAAAAAAATTATAAAATTTAAATTCAACTGATTAATGCCATTGCGTTTTGAGTGGAGAAAAAAACATAATATTTGGATATGTCAATTGAAGAAAAATTCAAGTAATGGACTCACTCGAATTGAATACACTTTAGTGGATGAATATTATAAATACCAATCTTACGCTTCAATCTTAGGTCAAGCATAAACCTCTAGAAGGGAGTGAAGAAGCTTCTAATTAGAGTCCATTGCATTCGCTTTTTCCTAAGTGATATGTTTGCATCCAAAAATTAGATAAATCTTTTCAAATTGCATTATAGCAAAGGAGACAGTTAAAATAATTATAGAATTTAAATTCAACTGATTATTGACAATCCATTTATCCCTAGAAGACTTTAAAAGTGTAAAAATGCAATGTTTTGATTTTTAAATTCAATGTTAATGCCGTTGCATTTTGAGCGGAGGGAAAAACATAATATTTGGATATGTTAATTGAAGAGAAATACAAGTAATGGACACACTTGAATATAATATACTTTAGTGCATAAATACTATAAATACCAATCACACGCTTAAATGTTGGGTCAAGCATACATCTCTAGAGGGGAGTGGGGAAACTTCTTATTAGAGTCCATTGTATTTGTTTTTTCTTAAGTGATACGTTTGTACACAAAAAGTAGACAAATCATTTGAAATTGCATTGTAGCAAAGCAGACAAATAAAAAAATTATAAAATTTAAATTCAACTGATTAATGCCATTGCGTTTTGAGTGGAGAAAAAAACATAATATTTGGATATGTCAATTGAAGAAAAATTCAAGTAATGGACTCACTTGAATTGAATACACTTTAGTGGATGAATATTATAAATACCAATCTTACGCTTCAATCTTAGGTCAAGCATAAACCTCTAGAAGGGAGTGAAGAAGCTTCTAATTAGAGTCCATTGCATTCGCTTTTTCCTAAGTGATATGTTTGCATCCAAAAATTAGATAAATCTTTTCAAATTGCATTATAGCAAAGGAGACAGTTAAAATAATTATAGAATTTAAATTCAACTGATTATTGACAATCCATTTATCTTTAGAAGACTTTAGAAGTGTAAAAATGCAATGTTTTGATTGTTAAATTCAATGTTAATGCCATTGCATTTTGAGTGGAGGGAAAAATATAAAATTTGAATATGTTAATTGAAGAAAAATAAAAGTAATGGACTCATTTGAATGGGATAGACTTTAGTCGATGAATATTATAAATACCAATCTCACGCCTCAATGTTTGGCCAAGCATAAATCTCTAAAGGGGAGTGGTGAGGCTTCTTATTAGAGTCCATTGCATTTGCTTTTTCTTAAGTGATGTGTTTGTATCCAAAAAGTAGAGAAATCTTCTCAAATTGCATTGTAGCAAAGGAGACAATTAAAAAAATTACAAAATTCAAATTCAACTATTTATTTAGTGGATAAATATTATAAATACCAATTTGATGCTTCAATCTTGGGTGAAGTATAAACCTCTAGAAGGGAGTGAGGAAGCTTCTAATTAAAGTCCATTGCATTTGCTTTTTCCTAAGCGATATGTTTGTACCGAAGAATTAGATAAATCATTTCAAATTGCATTATAGCAAAGGAGACAATTAAAAAAATTACAAAATTTAAATTCAACTGATTATTGGTAATCCATTTATCCCTATAAGACCTTAAAAGTGTAAAAATGCAATGTTTTGATTTTTAAATTCAATGTTAATACCATTGCATTTTGAGTGGAGGGAAAAACATAATATTTGAATATGTAATTGAAGAAAAATACAAGTAATGGACTCATTTGAATAGGATAGATTTAGTGGATGAATATTATAAATACCAATCTCATGCCTCAATGTTGGGTCAAGCATAAATCTCGAAAGGGGAGTGGGGAGGCTTCTTATTAGGGTCCATTACATTCGCTTTTTCTTAAGTGATGTGTTTGTACCCAAAAAGTAGAGAAATCTTTTCAAATTGCATTGAAGCAAAGGAGACAATGAAAAAAATTACAAAATTCAAATTCAACTGATTATTTACAATGCATTTATTCTTAGAAGACTTTAAAATTTTAAAAATGTAATGTTTTGATTTTTAAATTCAATATTAATGTCATTGCATTTTGAGTGGAGGGAAAAATATAATATTTGAATATGTTAATTAAAGAAAAATACAAGTAATGGACACACTTCAATATAATATACTTTAGTGTATGAATATTATAAATAACAATCGCACGATTAAATGTTGGGTCAAGCAGAAATCTTTAGAGGGGAGTGGGGAAGCTTCTTATTAAATTCCATTGTATTCATTTTTTCTTAAGTGATATGTTTGTACCCATAAAGTAGATAAATCTTTTCAAATTGCATTATGGTAAAGGAGACAATTACAAAAATTATAAAATTTAAATTCAACTAATTATTGACATTGCATTTATCCCTATAAAACTTTTAAATTGTAAAAATTGTAAAAATGCAATGTTTTGATTTTTGAATTCAAAGTCAATGCCATTGCATTTTGCATGGAGGAAAAAACATAATATTTGGATATGTTAATTGAAGAAAAATTTAAGTAATGGACTCACTCAAATATAATACACTTTAATGGTTGAATATTATAAATAACAATCTCACGCTTCAATCTTAGGTCAAGCATAAGCCTCTAGAGGGGAGTGAGGAAGCTTCTAATTAGAGTCCATTGCATTCCCTTTTTCCTAAGCGATATGTTTGTAACAATTAGATAAATCATTTCTAATTGCCTTATAGCAAAGGAGACAATTAAAAGAATTACATAATTTAAATTCAACTGATTATTGACAATCCACTTATCCCTAGAACACTTTAAAAGTGTAAAATTGCAATGTTTTGATTTTTAAATTCAATGTTAATGCCATTGCATTTTTAGTGAAGGGAAAAACCTAAGATTTGAATATGTTAATTAAAGAAAAATACAAGTAATGGACACACTTTCATATAATACACTTTAGTGTATGAATATTATAACAACCAATCGCACACCTAAATGTTGGGTTAAGCATAAATCTCTAGAGGGGAGTAGGGAAACTTCTTATTAGAGTCCATTGTATTCATTTTTTCTTAAGTGATGTGTTTGTACCCAAACAGTAGAGAAATCTTTTCAAATTGGATTGTAGCAAAGGAGACAATTAAAAAATTACAAAATTCAAATTCAATTGAGTATTTACAATGCATTTATTCCTAGAAGATTTTAAAATTTTAAAAATGCAATGTTTTGATTTTTGAATTCAATGTTAATGCCATTGCATTATAAGTGGATCGGAAAACATAATATTTGAATATGTTAATTGAAAAAAATATAAGTAATGGACTCACTTGAATAGAATACATTTTAGTAGATGAATATTATAAATAATAATCCCACACTTCAATTTTGGGTCAAGCATAAATCTCTAGAGGGGAGTGGGGAAGCTTCTTATTATAGTCCATTGCATTGGCTTTTACTTAGGTAATATGTTTGCACCCAAAAAGTAGATAAATCATTTTAAATTGCATTGGAGCAAAGGAGACAATTAAAAAAAATTCAAAATTTAAATTCAACTAAATATTGAAAAAGCATTTATCCCTAGAAGACTTTTAATTTGTAAAAATTGTAAAAATATAATGTTTTGATTTTTACATTCTATGTTAATGCCATTGCATTTTGAGTGGAGAGAAAAACATAATATTTGAATATGTTAATTAAAGAAAAATACATGTAATGGACTTACTTGAAAAGAATACACTTTAGGGGATGAATATTATATATAGCAATCCCACGTTTTAATTTTGGGTCAGGCATAAATCTCTAGAGGAGTCCATTGCATTCGCTTTTTCTTAAGTGATATGTTTGTACCCAAAGAGTAGATAAATCATTTCAAATTGCATTATAGCAAAGGAGACAATTAAAAAAATTACAAAATTTAAATTCAACTGACTATTGAAAATGCATTTATCCCTAGAAGACCTTAAATTTGTAAAAATTGTAAAATTGCAATGTTTTGATTTTTTCATTCTATGTTAATGCCATTGCATTTTGAGTGGAGAGTAAAACATAATATTTGAATATGTTAATTGAAGAAAAATACAAGTAATGGACTCACTTGAAAAGAATACACTTTAGGGATGAATATTATATATAGCACTCCCACGCTTTAATTTTGGGTTAGGCATAAATCTTTAGAGGAGAGTGCGGAAGCTTCTTATTATAGTCCATTGCATTGGCTTTTACTTAGGTAATATGTTTGTACCCTAAAAGTAGATAAATCATCTCAAATTGTAGTGTAGCAAAAGAGACAAGTAAAAAAATTTCAAAATTTAAATTCAACTGAATATTGAAAAAGCATTTATCCTAGAAGACTTTTAATTTGTAAAAATGTAATGTTTGATTTTTACATTCTATGTTAATGCCATTGCATTTTGAGTGGAGAGAAAATATAATATTTGAATATGTTAATTGAAGAAAAATACATTTAATGGACTCACTTGAAAAGAATACACTTTAGTGGATGAATATTATAAATAGCAATCCCACGCTTCAATTTTGGGTCAAGCATAAATCTCTAAAGGGGAGTGGGGAAGCTTCTTCTATAGTCCATTGCATTTGCTTTTACTTAGGTAATATGTTTGTACCAAAATATTTGATAAATTATTTCAAATTGCATTGTAGCAAAGGAGACAATTAAAAAAATTACGAATTTAAATTCAACAGATTATTGACATTGCATTTATCCCTAGAAAACTTTAAAATTCTAGAAATGCAATGTTTTGACTTTTACATTCGATGTTAATGCCATTTGCATTTTGAGTGGAGAGATTAATTGGAGAAAAGTACAAGTAATGGACTCACTTGAAAAGATACACTTCAGGGGATGAATATTATAAATAGCAATCCTACGCTTCAATTTTGGGTCAGGCATAAATCTCTACAGGGAAGTGGGGAAACTTCTTATTATAGTCCATTGCATTGGCTTTACTTAGCCAATAGTTTGTACCCAAAAAGTGAATAAATCATTTCAAATTGCATGTAGGAAAAGGAGACAATTAAAAAAAATTACGAAATTATAATTCCACAAATTATTGACATTGCTTTATCCCTAGAAGACTTTAAAATTGTAAAAATGCAATGTTTGACTCTTCATTTCAATGTTAATGCCATTGCATTTTGAGTGGAGAAAAAAACATAATATTGAATATGTTAATTGAAGAGAAAAACAAGTAATGTCTATTTTGAATATAAGACACTTTAGTGGATGAATATTATAAATACCAATTTCACGCTTCAATCTTGGGTCAAGCAATAAACCTTAGAGGGGAGTGAGGATACTTCTTATTAGAGTCCATTGCGTTTGCTTTTTCTTAAGTGATATGTTTGTTCCCAAAAAGTAGATAAATCATTTCAAATTGGCATTCTAGCAAGGAAGACAGCTAAAAAATTTCAACATTTAAATTCAAATAATTATTGACAATGCATTTAACCTTAGAAGTATNAAAAACCTAATATTTGAATATGTTAATTGAAGAAAAATACAAGTATGGACTCACATGAATAGAATACACCTTAGTGGATGAATATTATAATACCAATCACACGCTTAATGTTGGGTCAAGCATAAATCTCTAGAAGGGAGTGGGAAGCTTCTTATTAGAGTCCTTTGGATTTGCTTTTTCTTAACTGATATGTTTGTACTCCAAAATTAGATAAATCATTTCAAATTGTGTTGTAGCAATAGAGACAATTGAAAAAAATTACAAAATTTAAATTCAACTGGTTAATGACAATGCATTTATCCCTAGAAGAGTTCAAAATTGTAAAAATGGTAAAAATGCAATGTTTTGATTTTAAATTCAATGTTAATGCCATTGCATTTTGAGTGGAGAGAAAAACATAAAATTTGAATATCTTAATTGAAGGAAACTGCAAGTAATGGACTCACTTGAATATAATACAATTTAGTGGATGAAAATTATAAATACCACTCTCACGCTTTAATGTTGGGTCAAGCATAAATCTCAAGAGGGGTGTAGGGAAGCCTCTTATTAGAGCGCATTACATTCACTTTTTCCTAAGTGATATGTTTGCACCCAAAAGTCAATAAATCATCTCAAATTGCATTGTAGCAAAGCAAACAATTAAAAAAATTACAAAATTTCAAATTTAATTGATTATTGACTATGCATTTATCCCTATAAGCCCTTAAAATGGTAAAAGTGCAATGTTTTGATTTTTAAATTCAATGTTAATAACACTGCATTTTGAGTGGAGAGAAAAACCTAATATTTGAATATGTTCATTGAAGAAGAATGCAAGAAATGGACTCACTTGAATAAAATACAATTTAGTGGATGAATATTATAAATACCGATCTCAGGCTTCAATGTTGGGTCAAGCATAAATCTCTAGAGGGAGTGGGGAAGCTTCTTATTAGAGTCCATTGCATTCATTTTTTCTTAAGTGATATGTTTTTATCTAAAAAGTAGATAAATCATTTCAAATTGCATTATAGTGAAGGAGACAACCAAAAAAATTACAAAATTTAAATTCAACTGATTATTGACAATATTGATAATGCATTTATTCGTAGAAGTTTTTAAAATTGTAAAAATGCAATGTTTCGATTTTTAAATTCAATGTTAATCCCATTGCATTTTGAGTGGGGAGAAAAACCTAATTTTGAATATGTTAATTGAAGAAAAATACAAGTAATGGACTCACTTGAATAGAAGACAATTTAATGGATGAATATTATAAATACCGATCTCACGCTTCATTGTTGGGTCAAGCATAAATCTCTAAAGGGGAGTGGGGAAGCTTCTTATTAGAGTCCATTGCTTTCGCTTTTTCTTAATTGATATGTTTGTACCCGAAAAGTAAATAAATTGTTTCAAATTGCATTGTAGCAAATGAGACAATTAAAAAAATTACAAAATTTAAATTCAACTTATTATTGACATTGCATTTATCCTTAGTAAACTTTAAATTTGTAAAAATTGTAAAAACGCAATGTTTTGATTTTTAAATTCAATGTTAATGCCATTTCATTTTGAGTGAAGAGAGAAACATAAAATTTGAATATATTAATTAAAGAAAAATACAAGTAATGGACTCAATTAAATAGAATACACTTTAGTGGATGTATATTATAAATACCAATTGCACGCTTTAATGTTGGGTCAAGCATAAATCTCTAGAGGGGAGTGGGGAAGCTTCTTATTAGAGCTCATTGCATTGGCTTTTTCCTAAGTGATATGTTTGTTCCCAAAAGGTAGATAAATCATTTCAAATTGTATTGTAGCAAAGGGGACGATTAAAAAAATTACAAAATTTAAATTCAACTAATTATTGAGAATGGATTTATCACTTGAAGAGTTCAAAATTGTAAAAATTCTAAAAATGCAATGTTTTAATTTTTAAATTCAATGTTAATGCCATTGTATTTTGGGTGGAGAGAAAAACATAAAATTAGAATATCTTAATTGAAGAAAAATTTGAGTAATGGACTCACTTGAATAGAATACACTTTAGTGAATGAATATTATAAATAACAATCCCACGCTTCAATTTTGGGTCAAGCATAAATCTCTAGAGGGGATGGGGGAGCTTCTTATTAGAGTCCATTGCATTTGCCTTTTCTTAAGAAATAAGTTTGTACCTAAAAGGTAGATAAATCATTTCAAATTGCGTTGTAGCAAAGGAGACAATTAAAAAATTATAAAATTTAAATTCAACAGATTATTCACAATGAATTTGACCCTATAAGACTTTAAAGTTTCACAAATTGTAAAAATGCAATGTTTGAATTTTTTACATTTATTGCTAATCTCACTCCATTTTGAGTGGTGAGAAAAACATAATATTTGAATACATTAATTGAAGAAAAATACGAGTAATGGACTCACTTGAATATAATGCACTTTAGTGGATGAATATTATAAATAGGAATCCCACGCTTCAATTTTGGGTCAAGCATAAATCTCTAGAGGGGAGTGGGCAAGCTTCCTTTTAAAGTCCATTGCATTGGCTTTTTCTTAAGAAATAAGTTTTTACCCAAAAGGTAGATAAATCATTTCAAATTGCATTGTAGCAGAGGAGACAATTCAAAAAATTATAAAATTTAAATTCAACAAATTACTGACAATGCATTTATCCTTATAAAACTTTAAAGTTTCACAAATTGTAAAAATGCAATGTTTGGATTTTTACATTTATTGTTAATCCCATTCCATTTTGAGTGGTGAGAAGAACATAATATTTTAATATGTTAATTAAAGAAAAATACAAGTAATGGACTCTCTAGAATAGAATATACTTTTGTGGATGAATATTATAAATAGCAATCCCACGCCTGAATTTTAGGTCAAGTATAAATGTCTAAAAGGGAGTGGGGAAGTTTCTTATTAGAGTCTGTTGCATTTACTTTTTCTTAAGTGATATGTTGATGCCCAAAAGGTAGATAAATCATTTCAAATTGCGTTGTAGCAAAGGGGACAATTAAAAAAATTATAAAATTTAAATTCAACAGATTACTGACAATGCATTTATCCCTATAAGACTTTAAAGTTTCACAAATTGTAAAAATACAATGTTTGGATTTTTATATTTATTGTTAAACCCATTCCATTTTGAGTGGTGAGAAGAACATAATATTTGAATATGTTAATTGAAGAAAAATACAAGTAATAGACTCACTTGAATAGATTACACTTTAGTGGATGAATATTACGAGTAGCAATCTCACGCTTCATTTTTGCGTCAAGCATAAATCTCTAGAGGGGAGTGGGGAAGATTCTTATTAGAGTCCACTGCATTTGCCTTTTCTTAAGTTATATGTTTTTAACCAAAAAGTAGATAAATAATTTCAAATTGCATTCTAGCAAAGGAGACAATTAAGAAAATTAGAAAATTTAAATTCAACAGATTATTGACGATGCATTTATCCCTATAAGACTTTAAAGTTTCACAAAATGTATAAATGCAATGTTTGGATTTTTACATTTATTGATAATCCCATTCCATTTTGAGTGGTAAGAAAAACATAATATTTGAATATGTTAATTGAAGAAAATACAACTAATAAACTTACTTGAATAAAATATACTTTAGTGGATGAATATTATCAATAGCAATCTGACGCTTCAATTTTGGGTCAAGCATAAATCTCTAAAGGGGAGTGGGGAAGATTCTTATTAGAGTCCACTGCATTTGCCTTTTTTTAAGTTATATGTTTTTAACCAAAAAGTAGATAAATAATTTCAAATTGCATTCTAGCAAAGGAGACAATTAAGAAAATTAGAAAATTTAAATTCAACAGATTATTGACGATGCATTTATCCCTATAAGACTTTAAAGTTTCACAAAATGTATAAATGCAATGTTTGGATTTTTACATTTATTGATAATCCCATTCCATTTTGAGTGGTAAGAAAAACATAATATTTGAATATGTTAATTGAAGAAAACTACAACTAATAAACTTACTTGAATAGAATATACTTTAGTGGATGAATATTATCAATAGCAATCTGACGCTTCAATTTTGGGTCAAGCATAAATCTCTAGAGGGGAGTGGGGAAGATTCTTATTGGAGTCCACTGCATTTGCCTTTTCTTAAGTTATATGTTTTTAACCAAAAATTAGATAAATAATTTCAAATTGCATTCTAGCAAAGGAGACAATTAAGAAAATTAGAAAATTTAAATTCAACAGATTATTGACGATGCATTTATCCCTATAAGACTTTAAAGTTTCACAAAATGTATAAATGCAATGTTTGGATTTTTACATTTATTGATAACCCCATTCCATTTTGAGTGGTAAGAAAAACATAATATTTGAATATGTAATTGAAGAAAACTACAACTAATAAACTCACTTGAATAGAATATACTTTAGTGGATGAATATTATTAATAGCAATCTGACGCTTCAATTTTGGGTCAAGCATAAATGTCTAGAGGGAGTGGGGAAGCTTCTTATTGGAGTCCATTGCATTTGCATTTTCTTAAGAAATAAGTTTGTACCCAAAAGGTAGATAAATCATTTCAAATTGCATTGTAGCAAAGGAGACATTGAAAAAAATTATAAAATTTAAATTAAATAGATCATTGACAATGCATTTATTCCTATAATTCCTTAAAGTTTCACAAGTTGTAAAAATGCAGTGTTTTGATTTTTACATTTATTGTTAATCGCATTCCATTTTGAGTGGTGGGAAGAATATAATATTTGAATATGTTAATTGAAGAAAAATACAATATTCAAATATTCTAAATAGCAATCTCACGCTTCAGTTTTGGGTCAAGCATAAATCTCTAGAGGGGAGTGGGGAAGATTCTTATTAGAGTCAATTGCATTTGCTTTTTCTTAAGTTATATGTTTTTAGCCAAAAATTAGAGAAATAATTTTAAATTGTATTGCAGCAAAGGAGACAATTAAAAAAATTATAAAATTTAAATTCAACAGATTATTGATGATGCATTTATCCCTATAAGATTTTAAAGTTTCAGAAATTGTAAAAATGCAATGCTCGGATTTTTACATTTATCGTTAATCCGATTCCATTTTGAGTAGTGAGAAGAATATAATATTTGAATATGTTAATTGAAGAAAAATACGAGTAATAGACTCAATTGAGTAGAATACATTTTAGTGGATGAATATTATAAATAACAATTTGACACTTTAATTTTGGGTCAAGTATAAATCTCTAGAGGGGAGTGGGGAAGATTCTTATTAGAGTCCATTGCATTTGCTTTTTCTTAAGTTATATGTTTCTAACCAAAAAGTAGATAAATAATTTCAAATTGTATTGTAGCAAAGGAGACAATTAAAAAAATTATAAAATTTAAATTAAACAGATTAGTAACGATGCATTTATTCCTATAAGATTTTAAAATTTCACAAATTGTAAAAATGCAATATTTGGATTTTTACAGTTATTGTTAATCCCATTCCATTTTGACTGGTGAGTAGAACATAATATTTGAATATGTTAATTGAAGAGAAATACAAGTAATGGACTCACTAGAAGAAAATACACATTTGTGAATGAATATTATAAATAACAATCTCACACTTCAATTTTGGGTCAAGCATAAATCTTTAGAGGGGAGTGGGGAAGCTTCTTATTGGAGTCCATTGCATTTGCTTTTTCTTTAGTGATATGTTTATACCCAAAAGGTAGATAAATCATTTCAAATTGCATTGTAGCAAAGGAGACAATGAAAAAAATTATAAAATTTAAATTCAATAGATTATTGACAATGCATTTATCCCTATAAGACTTTAAAGTTTCACAAAATGTAAAAATGCAATGTTTTGATTTTTACATTTATTGTTAACCCTATTCCAATTTGAGCGGTGAGAAGAACATAATATTTGAATATGTTCATTGAAAAAAAAAATACAAGTAATGGACTCACTAGAATTGAATACAATTTCATGGATGAATATTATAAATAGCAATCCCACGCTTTAATTTTGGTCAAGCATAAATCTTCAGATGGGAGTGGGGAACCTTCGTATTGGAGTGCATTGCATTTGCTTTTTCTTAAGCAATATGTTTGTACCCAAAAGTTAGATAAATAATTTCAAATTGCATTGTAGCAAAGGAGACATTGAAAAAAATTATAAAATTTCAATTCAACAGATTATTGATAATGCATTTATCCCTATAAGAATTTAAAGTTTCACAAATTGTAAAAATGCAATGTTTGGATTTTCACATTTATTGTTAATCCCATTCTATTTTAAGTGGTGAGATGAACATAATATTTGAATATGTTAATTAAAGAAAAATACAAGTAATACACTCACCTAAATAGAATACACTTTAGTGGATGAATATTATAAATAGTAATCCGACGCTTTAATTTTGGGTCAAGTATAAATGTCTAGAGGGTAGTGGGGAAACTTCTTGTTAGATTCCATTGCATTTGCTTTTTCTTAAGTGATATGTTTGTACCTAAAAGGTAGATAAATCATTTTAAATTGTGTTGTAGCAAAAGAGATAATTAAAAAAAAATTACAAGATCTAGAATCAGCTGATTGTTGACAATGCATTTATCCCTCGAAGACTTTAAAATTGTAAAAATGCAATATTTTGATTTTTAAATTCAATGTTAATGCTAGTGCATTTTGAGTGGAGAGAAAAACCTATAATTTGAATATGTTAATTAAAGTAAAATACAAGTAATTGACTCACTTTAATAGAATACAATTGAGTTGATGAATATTATAAATGCCAATCTCATGCTTCAGTGTTAGGTGAAGCATAAGTCTCTAGAGGGGAGTGCAGAAGCTTTTTATTAGAGTCCATTGCATTCACTTTTCCTTAAGTGATATGTTTGTACCCAAAAAGTAGATAAGTCATTTCAAATTGCATTGTAGCAAAGGAGACAATTAAAAAAATTACAAAATTTAAATTCAACTGATTATTGACTATTTATTTATCCCTAGAGGTCTTTAAAATTGTAAAAATACAATATTTTGATTTTTAAATTCAATTTTTATGTCATTGCATTTTTAGTGGAGAGAAAAACCTAATATTTGAATATGTTAATTAAAGAAAAATAGAAGAAGTGGACTTACTTGAATAGAATAAACTTTAGTGGATGAATATTATAAATACCAATCTCACGCTTCAATGTTGGGTCAAGCATAAATCTCTAGGGGGAGTGGGGAAGCTTTTTATTTGAGCCTATTGCATTCGCTCTTTCTTAAGTGATATGTTTATACCTAAAAAGTAAATAAATCATTTCAAATTGCATTGTAGCAAAGGAGACAATTAAAAAAATTACAAAATTTAAATTCAACTGATTATTGACTATTCATTTATCCCTAGAGGTATTTTGATTTTTAAATTCAATTTTTATGTCATTGCATTTTTAGTGGAGAGAAAAACCTAATATTTGAATATGTTAATTGAAGAAAAATAGAAGAAATGGACTCACTTGAATAGAATAAATTTTAGTGGATGAATATTATAAATACCAATCTCACGCTTCAATGTTGGGTCAAGCATAAATCTCTAGGGGGGAGTGGGGAAGCTTCTTATTTGAGCCTATTGCATTCGCTCTTTTTTAAGTGATATGTTTATACCTAAAAAGTAAATAAATCATTTCAAATTGCATTGTAGCAAAGGAGACAATTAAAAAAATTACAAAATTTAAATTCAACTGATTATTGACTATTCATTTATCCCTAGAGGTATTTTGATTTTTAAATTCAATTTTTATGTCATTGCATTTTTAGTGGAGAGAAAAACCTAATATTTGAATATGTTAATTGAAGAAAAATAGAAGAAATGGACTCACTTGAATAGAATAAATTTTAGTGGATGAATATTATAAATACCAATCTCACGCTTCAATGTTGGGTCAAGCATAAATCTCTAGGGGGGAGTGGGGAAGCTTCTTATTTGAGCCTATTGCATTCGCTCTTTTTTAAGTGATATGTTTATACTTAAAAAGTAAATAAATCATTTCAAATTGCATTGTAGCAAAGGAGACAATTAAAAAAATTACAAAATTTAAATTCAACTGATTATTGACTATTCATTTATCCCTAGAGGTATTTTGATTTTTAAATTCAATTTTTATGTCATTGCATTTTTAGTGGAGAGAAAAACCTAATATTTGAATATGTTAATTGAAGAAAAATAGAAGAAATGGACTCACTTGAATAGAATAAATTTTAGTGGATGAATATTATAAATACCAATCTCACGTTTCAATGTTGGGTCAAGTATAAATCTCTAGGGGGGAGTGGGGAAGCTTCTTATTTGAGCCTATTGCATTCGCTCTTTCTTAAGTGATATGTTTGTACCTAAAAAGTAAATAAATCATTTCAAATTGCATTGTAGCAAAGGAGACAATTAAAAAAATTACAAAATTTAAATTTAACTAATTATTGACTATTCATTTATCCCTAGAGGTCTTTAAAATTGTAAAAATACAATATTTTGATTTTTTAATTCAATTTTTATGTCATTGCATTTTTAATGGAGAGAAAAACCTAATATTTGAACATGTTAATTAAAGAAAAATAGAAGAAATGGACTCACTTGAATAGAATAAACTTTAGTGGATGAATATTATAAATACTAATCTCATGCTTCAATGTTGGGTCAAGCATAAATCTCTAGGAGGGAGTGAGGAAACTTTTTATTGGAGCCTATTGCATTTGCTCTTTCTTAAGTGATATGTTTGTACCTAAAAAGTAAATAAATCATTTCAAATTGCATTGTAGCAAAAGAGATAATTAAAAAAATTGCAAAATTTAAATTCAACAAATTATTGAGAATGCATTTATCCCTAGAAGACTTTAAAATTGTAAAAATTGTAAAAATGCAATGTTTGGATTTTTAAATTCAATGTTAATGCCATAGCTTTTTGGGTGGAGAGAAAAACCTAATATTTAAATATGTTAATTGAAGAAAAATACAAGTAATGAATTCACTTGAATAGAATACACTTTAGTGGCTAAATATTATAAATACCAATCTCACGTTTCAATGTTGGGTCAAACATAAATCTCGAAAGGGGAGTGGCAAAGCTTTTTGTTAGAGTCCACTACATTCGCTTTTTCTCAAGTGATATGTTTGTACCCAAAAAGTAGATAAATCATTTCAAATGGGATTGTAGCAAAGAAGACAATTAAAAAAATTACAAAATTTCAAATTCAATTGATTATTGACAATGCATTTATCCCTGAAAGACTTTAAAATTGTAAAAACACAATGTTTTGATTTTTAAATTCAATGTTAATGCCATTGCATTTTGAGTGGAGAGAGAAACATAATATTTGAATATGTTAATTGAAGAAAAATAGAATTAATGGACTCACTTGAATAGAATACACTTTAGTGGATAAATATTATAAATACCAATCTTATGCTTTAATGTTGGGTCAAGCATAAATCTCTAGAGTGGAGTGGGGAAGCTTCTTATTTGAGCCCATTGCATTCGCTCTTTCTTAAGTGATATGTTTGTAACTAAAAAGTAAATAAATCATTTCAAATTGCATTGTAGCAAAGGAGATGACTAAAAAAATTACAAAATTTAAATTCAACTAATTATTGATGATGCATTTATCCCTAAAAGACTTTAAAGTTGTAAAAATTGTAACAATGCAATGTTTGGATTTTTAAATTCAATACTAATGGCATACCTTTTTGAGTGGAGAGAAAAACCTAATATTTAAATATATTAATTGAAGAAAAATACAAGTAATTGACTCACTTGAATAAATCTCTTTAAAATTGTAAAAATACAATGTTTTGATTTTTAAATTCAATGTCAATGCCATTGCATTTTGAGTGGAGAGAAAAACCTAATATTTGAATATGTTAATTGATGAAGAATAGAAGTAATGGACTCACTTGAATAGAATATAATTTAGAGGATGAATATTCTAAATACCAATCATACGTTTCAAGGTTTGATCAAGCATCAATTTCTACAAGGGAGTGGGTAAGGTTCTTATTAGAGTCCATTGCATTCACTTTCTCGTAAGTAATATGTTTGTACCTGAAATGTAAATAAAAGATGTCAAATTGCATTGTAGCGAAGCAAACAATTAAAAAAAAATTACAAAATTTAGATTCAACTGATTAGTGACAGTGCATTTATCCCTAAAAGTCTTTAAAATTGTAAAAATACAATGTTTTGATTTTTAAATTCATGTCAATGCCATTGCATTTTGAGTGGGGAGAAAAACATAATATTTGAATATCTTAATCGAAGAAAAATACAAGTAATGGACTCATTTGAATAGAATACAATTTAGTGGATGAATATTATAAACACCAATCTCACGCTTTAAAGTTAGGTCAAGCATAAATATCTAGAGGGGAGTGGGGAAGCTTCTTATTAGAGTGCATTTCATTCGCTTTTTCGTAAGTGATATGTTTGTACCTGAAAAGTAAATAGATGATTTCAAATTGCATTGTAGCAAAGGAGAGAATTAAAAAAGGTACAAAATTTAAATTCAACTGATTAGTGACAATGCATTTATCCCTACAAATCTTTAAAATTGCAAAAATGCAATGTTTTGTTTTTTAAATTCAATGTTAATGCCATTGTATTTTGAGTGGAGAGAAAAGCCTAATATTTGAATATGTTAATTGAAGAAAAATGTAAGTAGTTGACTCACTTGAATATAATAAACTCTAGTGGATCAATATTATAAATACCAATCTCACGCTTCAATGTTGGGTGAAGCCTAAATCTCTAGAAAGGAGTGGGGAAGCTTCTTATTAGAGTCCATTGCATTCACTTTTTCGTTAATGATATGTATGTACCCGAAAACTAAATAAATCATGTCAAATTGCATTGTAGCAAAGGAGACAATTAAAAAAATTACAAAATTTAAATTCTACTAATTAGTGACAATTTAGTTATCCCAAAAAGTCTTTCAAATTGTAAAAATACAATGTTTTGATTTTTAAATTCATGTTAATGCCATAGCTTTTTGAGTGGAGAGAAAAACCCAATATTTAAATATGTTAATTGAAGAAAAATACAAGTAATGGACTCATTTGAATAGAATACAATTTAGTGGATGAATATTATAAATACCAATCTTAAGCTTCAATGTTGGGTCAAGGATAAATCTCTAGAGGGGAGTAAGGAAGCTTCATATTAGAGTCCATTGCATTCGCTTTTTTGTAAGTGATATGTTTGTACTCGAAAAGTAAATAAATCATTTCAAATTGCATTATAGCCAAGGAGACAATTGAAAAAATTACAAAATTTAAATTCAACTGATTATTGACAATGCATTTATCCTTAAAAGTCTTTAAAATTGTAAAAATGTAATGTTTTCAATTTTAAATTCAATGTTAATGCCATTTCATTTTTTGTGGGGAGAAAAACCTAAGTTTTGAATATGTTAATTGAAGAAAAATACAAGTAGTGGACTCTCTTGAATATGATACAATTTAGTGGATGAATATTATAAATACCAATCTGACGCATCAATGTTGGGTAAAGCATAAATCTCTAAAGGAGAGTGGGGAAGCTTCTTGTTAGAGTCCATTGCATTCACTTTTTTGTAAGTGATATGTCTCTACCTGAAAAGTAAATAAATGATTTGAAATGGCATTTTGGCAAAGGAGACAATTAAAAAAGTTACGAAATTTAAATTCAACTAATTAGTGATAATGCATTTATCCCTAGAAGTCTTCAAAATTGTAAACATACAATGTTTTGATTTTTAAATTCAATGTTAATGAGATTGCATTTTGAGTGGAGAGAAAAACATAATATTTGAATATGTTAATTGAGGAAAAATACAAGTAATGGACTCACTTGAATAGAATGCACTTTAGTGGATGAATATTATAAATACCAACTTCACGCTTCAATGTTGGGTGAAGCATTAATCTCTAGAGCGGAGTAGGTAAGCTTCTTATTAGAGTCCATTGCATTCGCTCTTTCTTAAGTGATATGTTCGTACCCAACAAGTAAATAAATCATTTCAAATTGCATTGTAGCAAAGGAGACAATTCAACAAATTACAAAATTTAAATTCAACTAATTATTGACAATATTTTTATCCCTAAAAGTCTTTAAAATTGTAAACATACAATGTTTTGATTTTTAAATTCAATGTTAATGTCATTGCATTTTGCGTGGAGAGAAAAACCTAATATTTGAATATGTTAATTGAAGAAAAATACAATTAATGGATTGACTTGAATAGAATACAATTTAATGGATGAATATTATAAATACCAATGTCATGTTTTACTGTTAGGTCAAGCATAAATCTTTAGAGGGGAGTAGGTAAGTTTCTTATTAGTCCTTTGCATTTGCTTATGTTTATACCAGAGAAGTAAATAAATCATTTCAAATTGCATTGTAGCAAAGGAGACAATTAAAAAAATTACAAAATTTAAATTCAACTGATTAGTGAGAACACCTTTATCCCTAGAAGTTTTTAAAATTGTAAACATACAATGTTTTGATTTTTAAATTCCATGTTAATGCCATTGCAGTTTTGGTGGAGAGAAAAACCTAATATTTGAATATGTTAATTGAAGAAAAATACAATTAATGGACTCACTTGAATAGAATACAATTTAATGGATGAATATTATAAATACCAATGCCACGCTTCAATGTTGGGTCAAGCATAAATCACTAGAGGGGTGTGGGGAAGCTTCTCATTAGAGCCCATTGCATTTGCTTTTTCTTAAGTGATTTTTTTGTACCTTAAAAGTAAATAAATCATTTCAAAATGCATTGTAACAAAGGAGACAGTTAAAAAAATTACAAAATTTAAATTCAACTGATTAGTGACAATGCTTTTATCCCTAGAAGTCTTTAAAATTGTAAACATACAATGTTTTGTTTTTTAAATTCAATGTTAATGCCATTGCATTTTGCATGGAGAGAAAAACCTAATATTTGAATGTGTTAATTGAAGAAAAATACAAGTAATGAACTGACTTGAATAAAATACAATTTAATTAATGAATATTATAAATACCAATGTCACGCTTTATTATTGGGTCAAGCCTAAATCTCTAGAGGGGAGTGGGGAAGCTTCTTATTAGAGTCCATTGCATTCGCTCTTTCTTAAGTGATATGTTGGTACTCAAAAAGTAAATAATCATTTCAAATTCAATTATAGCAAAGGAGACAATTCAAAAAATTACAAATTCTAATTTCAACTGATTATTGACAAAGCATTTATCCCTAGAGGTCGTTAAAATTGCAAAATGTAATGTTTTGATTTTTAAATTCAATGTTAATGCCACTGAATTTTGAGTCGAGAGAAAAATGTAATATTTGAATAAGTTAATTAAACAAAAATACAAGTAATGGATGCACTTGAATAGAATACTATTTAGTTGATGAATATTATAAATACTAATCTCACGTTTCAATGTTGGGCCAACCATAAATCTCTAGAGTGGTGTGGGGAAGCTTCTTATTCGAGCTTATTGCATTCGCTTTTTCTTAGGTGATTTTTTCGTACCTGAAAAGTAAATAAATCATTTCAAATTGCACTGTAACAAAAGAGACAATTAAAAAAATTTCAAAATTTAAATTCAACTGATTAGTGACAATGCATTTATCCCTAAAAGTGCTGAAAATTGTAAAAATGCAATCTTTTGAATTTTACATTCAATGTTAATGTCATTCCATTTTTCGTCGAGAGAAAAACCTAATCTTTGAATATGTTAATTGAAGAAAAATATAAGTAATCGACTGACTTGAATAGAATACAATTTAATGGATGAATATTATAAATACCAATGTCACGCTTTACTATTGGGTCAAGCATAAATCTCTAGAGGGGAGGGGGGAAGCTTCTTATTAGATTCCATTGCATTCACTCTTTTCTCAAGTGATATGTTTATACCAAAAAAGTAAATAAATCATTTCAAATTGCATTGTAGCAAAGGAGACAATTAAAAAAATTAAAAAATTTAAATTCAATAGATTTGTGATAACGCATTTATCCCTATAAGTCTTTAAAATTGTAAACATACAATGTTTTGATTTTTAAATTCAATGTTAATGTCATTACATTTTGAGTGGAGAGAAAAACCTAATATTTGAATATGTTAATTAAAGAAAAATACAATTAATGGACTCACCTGAATAGAATACAATTTAATGGATGAATATTATGAATCCCAATGTCACGCTTCAATGTTGGGTCAAGCATCAATCTCTAGGGGGGAGTGGGTAAGCTTCTTATTAGAGTCCATTACATTTGCTTTTAATGATATGTTTATACCCGAAAAGTAAATAAATCATTTCAAATTGCATTATAGCAAAAGGGATAATTTAAAAATTACAAAATTTAAATTCAACTGATTAGTGATAATGCATTTATCCCTAAGATTCTTTAAAATTGTAAACATACAATGTTTTGATTTTTAAATTCAATGTTAATGACATTGCATTTTGAGTGGAGAGAAAAATCTAATATTTGAATATGTTAATTGAAGAAAAATACAAGTAATGGACTCACTTGAATAAAATACAATTTAATGCATGAATATTATAAATACCAATGTCACGCTTCAATGTAGGGTCAAGCATAAATCACTAGAGGGTAGTGAGGAAGCTTCTCATTAGAGCCCATTACATTAGCTTTTTGTTAAGTGATTTCTTTTGTACCCAAAAAGGAAATAAATCATTTCAAAATGCATTGCAGCAAAGGAGACAATTAAGAAAATTACAAATGTTAAATTCAACTTATTAGTGGCAATGCTTTTATCCCTAGAAGTCTTTAAAATTGTAAACATACAAGGTTTTGATTTTTAAATTCAATGTTAATGCCATTGCATTTTGCGTGGAGAGAAAAACCTAATATTTTAATATGTTAATTGAAGAAAAATCCAAGCAATGGACTCACTTGAATAGAATACAATTTAGTTGATGAATATTATAAATACCAATCTCACGCTTCAATGTTGGGTCAACCATAAATCTTTAGAGGGGTGTGGGGAAGTTTCTTATTAGAGCCCATTGCATTCGCTTTTTCTTAAGTGATTTTTTTGTACCCGAAAAGTAAATATATCATTTCAAATTGCATAGTGGTAAAGGAATTGCATTGTAACAAGGGAGACAATTAAAAAAATTACAAAATTTACATTCAACTGATTAGTGACATTGCATTTATCCCTAGAAGCTTGGAAAGTTGTAAAAGTGTAATGTTTTGAACTCTAAAGTCAATGTTAATGCCATTCCATTTTTTGTGGAGAGAAAAACCTAATATTTGAATATGTTAATTAAAGAAAAATACAAGTAATGGACTCACTTGAATAGAATACAATTTAATGGATGAATATTATAAATACCAATATTACGCTTCAATGTTGGGTCAAGCATAAATCACTAAAGGGGTATGGGGAAGCTTCTCATTAGAGCCCATTGCATTTGCTTTTTCTTAAGTGATTTTTTTGTACCCGAAAAGTAAATAATTCATTTCAAAATGCATTGTAGCAAAGGAGACAATTAAAAAAATTACAAAATTTAAATTCAATTGATTAGTGACAATGCATATATCCATAGAAGTCTATAAAATTGTAAACATACAATGCTTTGATGTTTACATTCAATGTGAATGCCATTGCATTTTGAGGGGAGAGAAAAACCTAATATTTGAATATGTTAATTAAAGAAAAATACAAGTAATGGACTCACTTGAATAGAATACAATTTAATGCATGAATATTATAAATACCAATGTCACGTTTCAATGTTGGGTCAAGCATAAATCACTAGAGGGGTGTGGGGAAGCTTTTCATTAGAGCCCATCGCATTCGCTCTTTCTTATGTGATTTTTTTGTACCCAAAAAGTAAATAAATCATTTCAAAATGCATTGTAGTAAAGGAGACAATTAAAAAAAATTACAAAATTTAATTTCAACTGATTAGTGACAATGCATATATCCATAGAAGTCTATAAAATTGTAAACATATAATGCTTTGATTTTTACATTCAATGTTAATGCCATTACATTTTGAGGGGAGGGAAAAACCTAATATTTGAATATGTTAATTGAAGAAAAATCCAAGTAATGGACTCACTTGAATAGAATACAATTTAATGGATGAATATTATAAATACCAATGTCACGCTTCAATGTTTGGTCAAATATAAATCTCTAGAGGGGAGTGGGGAAGCTTCTTATTATAGTCCATTGCATTCACTCTTTCTTAAGTGATATATTGGTACCCAAAAAGTAAATAAGTCATTTCAAATTGCATTGTAGCAAAGGAGATAGTTCAAAAAATTACAAAATTTAAATTCAATTGATTATTGACAAAGCATTTATCCCTAGAGGTCTTTAAAATTGCAAAATGCAATGTTTTGATTTTTAAATCCAAAGTTAATGCCATTGCATTTTGAGTTGAGAGAAAAACGTAACATTTGAATATGTTAATTGAACAAAAATACAAGTAATGGACGCACTTGAATAGAATATGATTTAGTTGATGAATATTATAAATACCAATCTCACGCTTCAATGTTGGGTGAAGCACAAATCTCTAAAGGGGTGTAGGAAAGCTTCCTATTAGAGCGCATTGCATTCCCTTTTTCTCAAGTGATTTTTTTGTACCTGAAAAGTAAATAAATATTTTCAAATTGCATTATAGCAAAGGAGACAATTAAAGAAATTACAAAATTTAAATTCAACTGATTAGTGACAATGCATTTATCCCTTGATGTCTTTCAAATTGTAAACATACAATGTTTTGATTTTTAAATTCAATGTTAGTGCCATTGCATTTTGCGTGGAGAGGAAAACCTAATATTTAAATATGTTAATTGAAGAAAAACATAAGTAATGCACTCACTTGAATAGAATACAATTTAATGGATGAATATTATAAATATCAATGTCATGCTTCAATGTTGGGTCAATCATAAATCACTCGAGGGGTGTGGGGAAGCTTCGCATTAGAGCCCATTGCATTCACTTTTTCTTAAGTGATTTTTTTGTACCCAAAAAGTAAATGAATCATTTCAAAATGCATTGTAGCAAAGGAGACAATTAAAAAAATTACAAAATTTAAATTCAACTGATTAGTGACAATGCATTTATCCTTAAAAGTCTTGAAAATTGTAAAAATGCAATGTTTTGAATTTTAAATTCAATGTTAATGCCATTCCATTTTTTGTGGAGAGAAAAACCTAATCTTTGAATATGTTTATTGAAGAAAAATACAAGTAATGGACTCACTTGAATAGAATACAATTTAATGAATGAATATTATAAATACCAATGTCACCCTTCAATGTTAGGTCAAGCATAAATCACTAGAGGGGTATGGGAAAGCTTCTTATTAGAGCTCATTGCATTCGCTCTTTCTTAAGTGATTTTTTTTATACCTAAAGAGTAAATAAATCATTTCAAATTGCATTGTAGCAAAGGAGACAATTAAAAAAATTACAAAATTTAAATTCAACTGATTATTGACAATGCACTTATCCCTAGAAGTCTTTAAAATTGTAAAAGTGCAATATTTTGAATTTTAAATTCAATGTTAATGCCATTCCATTTTTTGTGGAGAGAAAAACCTAATCTTTGAATATGTTTATTGAAGAAAAATACAAGTAATGGACTCACTTGAATAAAATACAATTTAATGAATGAATATTATAAACACCAATGCCACACTTTAATGTTGGGTCAAGCATAAATCTCTAAAGGGGAGTGGGTAAGCTTCTTATTAGAGTCCATTGCATTCACTTTTCTTAAGTGATATGTTTATACCCAAAAAGTAAATAAATCATTTCAAATTACCTTGTAGCAAAGCAAACAATTAAAAAAATTACAAAATGTAAATTCAACTGATTATTGACAATGCATTTATCTCCAAAAATGCTTAAAATTGTAAAAATGCATTGTTTTGATTTTTAAATTCAATGTTAATGTCATTGCATTTTGAGGGGAGAGAAAAACCTAGTATTTGAAAATGTTAATTTAAGTAAAATCCGAGTAATAGACTCACTTGAATATAATACAATTTAGTGGATAAATATTATAAATACCAATCTCATGCTTCATTGCTGGGTCAAGCATAAATCTCTAAAGAGGAGTGGGGAAGCTTTTGGTTAGAACCCATTGCATTCACCCCTTGTTAAGTGATATGTTTGTACCCAAAAAGTAGATAAATCATTTCAAATTGCATTGTAGCAAAAAAGACAATTAAAAAAATAACAAAATTTAAATTCAACTAATTAATGACAATGCATTTATCCCAGTGGTCTTTAAGATTGTAAAAATATAATGCTTTGATTTTTAAATTCAAGGTTAATGTCATTTCATTTTGAGTGGAGAGAAAAACCTAATATTTCAATATGTTAATTGAAGAAAAATACAAGTAATGGACTCACTTAAATAGAATATAATTTAGTGGATAAATATTATAAATACCAATCTCACGCTTCAATGTTGGGTCAAGTATAAATCTCTAAAGGGGAGTGGGGAAGCTTCTTATTAGAGCCCTTTACATTCGCTTTTCCTTAATTAATATGTTTGTACCTAAAAAGTAGATAAATCATTTCAAATTGCATTGTAGCAAAGGTGACAATTAAAAAAATTGCAAAATTGAAATTCAACTGATTATTGACAATGCATTAATCCCTTGAAGAGTTTAAAATTGTAAAAATTGTAAAAATGGAATGTCTTGATTTTAAAATTGAAAGTTAATGCCATTGCATTTTGAGTAGAAATAAAAACATAATATTTGAATATGCTAGTTGAAGAAAAATACAAGTGAGGGACTCACTTGAATATAATACAATTTAGTGGATGAATATTATAAATACTAATCTCACGCTTTAATGTCAGGTCAGGCATAAATCTCTAGAGGAGAGTGCAGAAGCTTCTTATTAGAGTCCATTCCATTCGCTTTTCGTAAGTGATATGGTTGTACCCGAAAAGTAAATAAATAATTTCAAATTCTATTGTAGCAAAGGAGACAATGAAAAAAATTACAAAATTTAAATTCAACTAATTAGTGACAATGCATTTATCCCTAAAGGTCTTTAAAATTGTTAAAATAAAATGTTTTCATTTTTTAATTTGATGTTAATGTCATTGCGTTTTGAGTGGAGAGAAAAACCTAATATTTGAATATGTTAATTGAAGAAAAATACAAGTCAGGGACTCACTTGAATAGAATACACTTTAGTGGATTAATATTATAAATACTAATCTCACGCTTCAATGTTTGGTCGGGCATAAATCTCTAGAGGAGAGTGGGGAAGCTTTTTAGTGGAATCCATTGCATTCGCTCTTTCGTAAGTGATATGTTTGTACCTGAAAAGTAAATAAATAATTTCAAACTACATTGTAGCAAAGGAGACAATTCAAAAAATTACAAAATTGAAATTCAACTAATTAGTGACAATGCATTTATCCCTAAAGGTCTTTAAAATTTGTTAAAATAGAATGTTTTCATTTTTTAATTCAATGTTAATGTCACTGCACTTTGAGTGGACAGAAAAACCTAATATTTGAATATGTTAATTGAAGAAAAATACAAGTAATGGACTCACTTGAATAGAATATAATTTAATGGATAAATATTAGAAATACCAATCTCACACTTTAATGTTGGGTTAAATATAAATCTCTAGAGGGGAGTGGGGAAGCTTCTTGTGAGATTCCATTGCATTCGCTTTTCGTTAACTGATATGTTTGTACCTAAAAAGTAGGTAAATCATTTCAAATTGCATTGTAGCAAAGGAGACAATTAAAAAAATTACAAAATTTAAATTCAACGGATTATTGACAATGCATTAATCCCTCGAAGTGTTTAAAATTGTAAAACTTGTAAAAATGCAATGTCTTGATTTTTAAATTCAATGTTAATGCCATAGCATTTTGAGTGGAGATAAAAACATAATATTTGAATATGTTAGTTTACGAAAAATACAAGAAAAGGACTCACTTGAATAGAATATAATTTAGTGGATGAATATTATAAATACCAATCTCATGCTTCATTGTTGGGTCAAGAATAAATCTCTATAAGGGAGTGGGGAAGCTTCTTATTAGAGTCCATTGCATTCGTTTTTTCTTAAGTGATATGTTTGTACCCAAAAAGTAGATAAATTGTTTCAAATTGCATTGTAGCAAAAGAGACAATTAAAAAAATTACAAAATTTGAATTCAACTAATTAGTGACAATGCATTTATCCCTAGAGGTCTTTAAAATTGTTAAAATAAAATGTTTTCATTTTTTAATTCGATGTTAATGTCATTGCATTTTGAGTGGAGAGAAAAACCTAATATTTGAATATGTTAATTGAAGAAAAATACAAGTTAGGGACGCACTTGAATAGAATACAATTTAGTGGATGAATATTATAAATACCAATCTCACACTTCAATGTTGGGTCATGTATAAATCTCTAGAGGGGAGTGGGAAAGCTTTTTATTGGAGTCCATTGCATTCACGTTTTCGTAAGTGATATGTCTGTGCCCGAAAAGTAAATAAATGATTTCAAATTGCATTGTAGCAAAGGAGACAATTAAAAAAGTTAAAAAATTTAAATTCAACTGATTATTGACAATGCATTAAACCTTTGAGGGGTTTAAAATTGTAAAAAATGCAATGTTTTGATTTTTAAATTTAATGTTAATGCCCTTGCATTATGAGTGGAGAGAAAAACATAATTTTTGAATATGTTGATTGAAGAAAAACACAAGTAATGGACTTAGGTAAATAGAATATAATTTAGTGGATGAATATTCTAAATGCCAATCTTGATTGTTGGGTCAAGCATAAATCTCTAGAGGGGACTGGGGAAGCTTTTGGTTAGAGCCCATTGCATTCGCTTTTTGTTAAGTGATATCTTTGTACCCAAAAAGTTGATAAATCATTTTAAATTGCATTGTAGCAAAGAAGAGAATTAAAAAAATTACAAAATTTTAAATTCAATTGATTATTGACAATGCATTTATCCCTAGAAGTCTTTAAAATTGCAAAAATGCAATGTTTTGATTTTTAAATTCAATGTGAATGCCATTACATTTTAAGGGGAGAGAAAAACATAATATTTGAATATGTTAATTGAAGAAACATACAAGTAATGGACACACTTGAATGGAATACAGTTTAGTGGATGAATATTATAAATACCAATCTCACGCTTCAATGTTGGGTCAAGCATAAATCTCTAAAGGGGAGTGGGGAGGCTTCTTATTAGAGTCCATTGCATTAACTTTTTCTTAAGTGATGTGTTTGTATCCAAAATGTAGAGAAATCTTTTCAAATTGCATTGTAGCAAAGGAGACAATTAAAAAAATTACAAAATTCAAATTCAATTGATTATTTACAATGCATTTATTCCTAGAAGACTTCAAAATTTTAAAAATGCAATGTTTTGATTTTTAAATTCAATGTTAATGCCATTGCATTTTGAGGGGAGAGAAAAACATAATATTTGAATATGTTAATTAAAGAAAAATACAAGTAATTCACTCACTTGAATAAAATACAATTTAGTGGATGAATATTAAAAATACCAATGTCACGCTTCAATGTTGGCTCAAGCATAAATCTCTAAAAGAGAGTGGAGAAGCTTCTTATTCAAACACATTGCACTCGCTTTTTCTTAAGTGATATCTTTGTACCCAAAAAGTAGATAAATCATTTCAAATTGCATTATAGCAAAAAAGACAATTAAAAAAATTACAAAATTTAAATCAAACTAGTTGTTGACAATGCATTTATCCCTAAAAGACTTTAAAATTATAGAAATGCAATGTTTTGGTTTTTCAATTCAATGTTAATGCCATTGCATTTTGAGTGGAGAGAAAAATATAATATTTGAATATGTTAATTGAAGAAAAATACAAGTAATGGACTCACTTGAATAGAATACATTTTAGTGGATGAATATTAAAAATACCAATGTCACGCTTCAATGTTGGCTCAAGCATAAATCTCTATGGGGGAGTGGGGAAGCTTCTTATTAGAGTCCATTGCATTCACTTTTTATTAAATTCAATGCAATGGTTTGATTTTTAAATTCAATGTTAATGCCATTGCATTTTGAGTGGAGAGAAAAACATAATATTTGAATATGTTAATTGAAGAAAAATACAAGTAATGGACTCACTTGAATAGAATACAATTTAGTGGATGAATATTCTAAATACCATTCTCATGCTTTAATGTTAGGTCAAGCACAAATCTCAGGAGGGGAATGGGGAAGCTTCTTATTAGAGTCAATTGCATTTGTTTTTTCTTAAGTGATATGTTTGTACCCAAAAAGTAGACAAATTATTTCAAATTGCATTATAGTAAAGGAGACAATTAAAAAAATTACAAAATTTATATTCAACTGATTATTGACAATCCATTTATCCCTAGAAGACTTTAAAATTATAGAAATGCAATGTTTTGATTTTGAAATTCAATTTTAATGCCATTGCAGTTTAAGTGGAGAGAAAAACCTAATATTTGAATATGTCAATTGAAGAAAAATACAAGTAATGGACTCACTTGAATAGAAATCAATTTAGTGGATGAATATTGTAAATACCAAACTTATGCTTCAATGTTGGGTCAAGCATAAATCTTTAGGGGTGAGTGGGGAAGCTTCTGATTAAAGTCCATTGCATTCGCTTTTTCTTAAGTGTTATGTTTGTACCCAAAAGGTAGATAAATTATCTCGAATTGCATTGTAGCAAAGAAGACTATTAAAAAAATTACAAAATTTAAATTCAAATGATTATTAAGAATGCATTTATCCCTAGAATACTTTAAAAGTATAGAAATGCAATGGTTTGATTTTTAAATTCAATCTTAATGCAATTGCATTTTGAGTGGAGACAAAAACATAATATTTGAATATGTTAATTGAAGAAACATATAAGTAATGGACACACTTTAGTGGATGAATCTTATAAATACCAATCTCACGATTCAATATTGAGTCAAGCATAAATCTCAAGGGGGGAGTGGGGAAGCTTTTTTTTAGGGTCCATTGCATTCGCTTTTTCTTAAGTGTTATGTTTGTACCCAAAAAGTAGATAAATCATTTCAAATTCCATTGTAGCAAAGGAGACAATTAAAAAACTTACAAAATTTAAATTCAACTAATTACTGACAATGCAATTATCCCGAAGAGTCTTTAAAATTGTAAAAATGCAATGTTTTGATTTTTAAATTCAATGTTAATAGCATTGCATTTTGAGTGGGGAGAAAAACATAATATTTCAATATGTTAATTGAAAACAAATACAAGTAATGAACTCATTTGAATATAATACATTTTAGTAGATGAATAATATAAATAACAATCACACGCTTCAATGTTGGGTCATGCATAAGTCTCTTTAGGGGATTGCTAAAGCTTTTTTTTAGAGTCCATTGTATTCACTTTTTCCTAAGTGATATCTTTGTACTAAAAAGTAAATCAATCATTTCAAATTGCATGGTAACAAAGCAAATAATTAAAAAAATTACAAATTTAAATTCAACTGATTAGTGACAATGCATTTATCCCTAAAAGACTTTAAAATTGTAAACATTGTAAGAAAGCAATGTTTTGATTTTTAAATTCAATGTTAGTGTCATTGCATTTTTAGTGGAGAGAAAAAAAATATTTGAATATGTTAATTGAAGAAAAATACAAATAATGGACTCATTTGAATAGAATAGACTTTAGTGGATGAATATTATAAATACCAATCGGACGCTTCAATGTTGGGGCAAGCATAAATCTCTAGATGGAGTGGAGAAGCTTCTTATTAGAGTCCATTGCATTCGCTTTTTCTTAAGTGATATGTTTGTACCCAAAAACTAGATAAATCATTTCAAATTGCATTGTAGTAAAGAAGGCAATTAAAAAAATTACAATATTTAAATTTAACTGATTATTGACAATGCATTTATCCCTAGAAGACTTTAAAATTGTGAAAATGCAATGTTTTGATTTTTAAATTCAATGTTAATGTCATTGCATTTTGAGTGGAGAGAAAAACCTAATATTTGAATATGTCAATTGAAGAAAAATACAAGTAACAAACTCACTTGAGTATAATACAATTTAGTGGATGAATATTAAAAATACAAATGTCACGCTTCAAAGTTGGCTCAAGAATAAATCTCTAGGGGGAGCGCAGAAGCTTCTTATTATAGTCCATTGCATTCGCTTTTTCTTAAGTGTTATGTTTGCACCCTAAAAGTAGATAAATCATCTCAAATTGCATTGTAGCAAAGAAGACAATGAAAAAAATTACAAATTTTCAAATTCAACTGATTATTGACAATGCAATTATCCCTAAAAGATTTTAAAATTATAGAAATGCAACTTTTGATTTTTAAATTCAATGTTAATGCCATTGCATTTTGAGTGGAGAGAAAAACCTAATATTTGAATATGTTGATTGAAGAAAAATACAAGTAATGGACTCACTTGAATATAATGCAATTTAGTGGATGAATATTCTAAATACCAATCTCACGCTTCAATGTTGGCTCAAGCATAAATCTCTAGAAGGGAGTGGGGAAGCTTCTTATTAGAACCCACTGCATTCGCTTTTTCTTAAGTCAAATGCTTGTGCCCAAAAAGTAGATAAATCATTTCAAATTGCATTGTAGCAAAGAAGACAATTAAAACAATTACAAAATTTAAATTCAACTGGTTATTAACAATGCATTTATCCCTAGAAGTCCTAAAAATCTTAAAAATGAAATGTTGTGATTTTTAAATTCAATATTAATGCCATTGCATTCTGAGTGGAGAGAAAAACATAATATTTGAATATGTTAATTGGAGAAAAATACAAGTTGTGGATTCACCTGAATATAATACACTTTAGTGGATGAACATTATAAATATCAATCTGACCCTTCAATGTTGGGTCAAGCATAAATGTCTACGGGGGAGTGGGGAAACTTCTTATTAGAGTCCATTGCATTTGCTTTTTCTTAAGTGATATCTTTGTACCCAAAAAGTAAATAAATCATTTCAAATTGCTTTGCAGCAAAGGAGACAATTAAAAAAATTATAAAATTTAAATTTAACTAATTATTGACAATGCATTTATCCCTATAAGACTTTAAAATTGTAAAAATGCAATGTTTTGATTTTTTAATTCAATGTTAATGCCATTGCATTTTGAGTGGAGAGAAAAACCTAATATTTGAATATGTTAATTGAAGAAAAATACAAGTTATGGACTCACCTGAATATAATACACTTTAGTGGATGAATATTATAAATACCAATCAGACGCTTCAATGTTGGGGCAAGCATAAATCTCTACATGGAGTGGGGAAGCTTCTTATTAGAGTCCATTGCATTCGCTTTTTCTTAAGTGATATGTTTGTACCCAAAAACTAGATAAATCATTTCAAATTGCATTGTAGTAAAGAAGGCAATTAAAAAAATTACAATATTTAAATTTGATTGATTATTGACAATGCATTTATCCCTATAAGACCTTAAAATTGTGAAAATGCAATGTTTTGATTTTTAAATTCAAGGTTAATGTCATTGCATTTTGAGTGGAGAGAAAAACCTAATATTTGAATATGTCAATTGAAGAAAAATACAAGTAACAGACTCACTTGAGTATAATACAATTTAGTGGATGAATATTAAAAATACAAATGTCACGCTTCAAAGTTGGCTCAAGAATAAATCTCTAGGGGGGAGCGCAGAAGCTTCTTATTATAGTCCATTGCATTCACTTTTTCTTAAATGTTATGTTTGCACCCTAAAAGTAGATAAATCATCTCAAATTGCATTGTAGCAAAGAAGACAGTGAAAAAAATTACAAATTTTCAAATTCAACCAATTATTGACAATGCAATTATCCCTAAAAGATTTTAAAATTATAGAAATGCAACTTTTGATTTTTAAATTCAATGTTAATGCCATTGTATTTTGAGTAGAGAGAAAAACCTAATATTTGAATATGTTGGTTGAAGAAAAATACAAGTAATGGACTCACTTGAATATAATGCAATTTAGTAGATGAATATTCTAAATACCAATCTCATGCTTTAATGTTGGCTCAAGCATAAATCTCTAGAAGGGAGTGGGGAAGCTTCTTATTAGAACCCACTGCATTCGCTTTTTCTTAAGTCATATGCTTGTGCCCAAAAAGTAGATAAATCATTTCAAATTGCATTGTAGCAAAGAAGACAATTAAAAAAATTACAAAATTTAAATCAACTGGTTATTAACAATGCATTTATCCCTAGAAGTCCTAAAAATCTTAAAAATGAAATGTTGTGATTTTTATATTCAATGTTAATGCCATTGCATTCTGAGTGGAGAGAAAAACATAATATTTGAATATGTTAATTGGAGAAAAATACAAGTTGTGGACTCACCTAAATATAATACAATTTAGTGGATGAATATTATAAATATCAATTTGACGCTTCAATGTTGGGTTAAGCATAAATGTCTAGGGGGGAGTGGGGAAACTTCTTATTAGAGTCCATTGCATTTGCTTTTTCTGAAGTGATATCATTGTACCCAAAAAGTAAATAAATTATTTCAAATTGCTTTGCAGTAAAGGAGAAAATTAAAAAAATTATAAAATTTAAATTCAACTAATTATTGACAATGCATTTATCCTTATAAGACTTTAAAATTGTAAAATTGCAATGTTTTGATTTTTTTAATTCAATGTTAATGCCATTGCATTTTGAGTGGAGAGAAAAACCTAATATTTGAATATGTTAATTGAAAAAAAATACAAGTTATGGACTCACCTGAATATAATACACTTTAGTGGATGAATATTATAAATACCAATCGCACGCTTCAATCTTAGGTCAGGCATAAATCTCTAGAGGGGAGTAGGGAAGCTTTTTTGTAGAGTGCATTGCATCCACTTTTTCTTAAGTGATATGGTTATGCTCAAAATGTAGATACATCATTTCAAATTGCATTGGAGCAAAGGAGACAAATAAAAAAATTACAAAATTTAAATTCAACTTATTACTGAAAATGCATTTGTCCCTAGAAGACTTCAAAATTGTAAAAGTTAAATGTTTTGATTTTTAAATTTAATGTTAATGTCAAAATGTTTTGATTTTTAAATTTATTGTTAATGTCATTATATTTTGAGTGGAGAGAAAAACATAATATTTCAGTAAGTTAATTGAAGAAAAATACAAGTAATGGACTCACTTGAATATAATACGTTTTAGTGAATGAATATTATAAATACCAATCACACACTTCAATGTTGGGTCAAGCATAAATCTCTAAAGGGGAGTGGGGAAGCTTCTTATTAGAGTCCATTCCATTCACTTTTTCTTAAGTGATATGGTTGTGCCCAAAATGTTGATAAATCATTTCAAATTACATTATAGCAAAGGAGACAATTAAAAAAATTACAAAATTTAAATTCAACTGATTATTGACAATGCATTTATCCTTAGAAGTCTTCAAAATTCTAAAAATGCAATGTTTTGATTTTTAAATTCAATGTTAATGCCATTGCATTTTGAGAGGAGAGAAAAACCTAATATTTGAATATGTTAATTGAGAAAAATACAAGTAATGGACTCACTTGAATAAAAAACACTTTAGAGGATGAATATTATAAATACCAATTGCACGCTTTAATGTCGAGTCAAGCATAAATATCTAAAGACGAGTAGGGAAGCTTCTGATTAGAGTCCATTGCATTCCCTTTTCCTTAAGTGATATGCTTGTACGAAAAAAGTAGATAAATCATTTCAAATTGCATTGTAGCAAAGAAGACAACTAGGAAAATTAAAAAAATTTAAATTCAACTTATTATAGGCAATGCATTTATCCCTAAAAGACTTTAAAATTGTAAAAATTGTAAAAATGCAATGTTTTGATTTTTAAATTCAATGTTAATGCCATTGCATTTTAAGTGGAGAGAAAAACCTAATATTTGAATCTATTAATTGAAGAAAAATACAAGTAATGGACTCACTTGAATAGAATACAATTTAGTTGATAAATATTATAAATACCAATCACACGCTTCAGTGTTGGGAGAAGCATAAATCTCCATAGGGGAGTGGGGAAGCTTCTTATTAGAGTCCATTGCATTCGCATTTTCTTTAATGATATGTTTGTACCCCAAAAGTTCATAAATCATTTCCAATTGCATAGTAGCAAAGGAGACAATTAAAAAAATTACAAAATTTAAATTCAACTGATTATTGACAATGCATTTATCCTTATATGACTTTAAAATTGTAAAAATTGTTAAAATGAAATATTTTGATTTTAAATTCAATGTTTACGCCATTGCTTTTTGAGTGGAGAGAAAGCCTAATATTTGAATATGTTAATTGAAGAAAAATACAAGTAATGGACTCACTTGAATATAATACAATTTAGTGGATGAATATTATAAATACCAAACTTACGCTGTAATGTTGGGTCAAGTATAAATCTCTAGAGGGGAGTGGGGAAGCTTCTTATTAGAGTCCATTTCATTTGCTTTTTCTTAACTAATATGTTTGTACCCTAAAAGTAGATAAATCATTTTAAAATGCATTGTAGCAAAGGAGAGAATTAAAAAAGTTACAAAATTTAAATTCAACTGATTATTGACAATGGATTTATTCCTAGAAGAGTTTAATATTGTAAAAATGGAATGTTTTGATTTTTAAGTTGAATGTTAATGTCATTGCATTTTGAGTGGAGTGAAAAACCTAAAATTTGAATATGTTAGTTGAAGAAAAATACAAGTAATGGACTCACTTGAATATAATACAATTTAGTTGATGTATATTATAAATACCAATCTCACGCTTCAATCTTGGGTCAAGTATAAATCTCTAGACGGGAGTGGGGCAGCTTCTTATTAAAGTCCATTGCATTCATTTTTTCTTAAGTGATATGTTTGTACCCAAAAAGTAGATAAATCATTTCCAATTGCATAGTAGCAAAGGAGACAATTAAAAAATTTACAAAATTTAAATTCAATTGATTATTAACAATCCATTTATCCTTTTAAGACTTTACAATTGTAAAAATTGTAAAAATGAAATATTTTGATTTTTAAATTCAATGTTTACACCATTGCTTTTTGAGTGGAGAGAAAAACCTAATATTTGAATATGTTAATTGAAGAAAAATACAACTAATGGACTCACTTGAATAGAATACAATTTAGTGGATAAATATTATAAATACCAATCTCACACTGCAATGTTGGGTCAAGTATAAATCTCTATAAGGGAGTGGGGAAGCTTCTTATTAAAGTCTATTGCATTCACTTTTTCCTAAGCGATATGTTTGTACTCAAAAGTAGATAAATCATTTCAAATTGCATTGTAGCAAAGAAGACAATTAAAAAAATTACAAAATTTCAAATTTAACTGATTATTGACAATGGGTTTATCCCTAGAAGAGTTTAAAATTGTAAAAATGGAATGTTTTGATTTTTAAGTTCAATGCTAATGCCATTGCATTTTGAGTGGAGATAAAAACCTAATATTTGAATATGTTAATTGAAGAAAAATACAAGTAATGAACTCACTTGAATAGAATACAATTTAGTAAATGAATATTATAAATAGCAATCTCGTGCTTCAATATTAGGTCAAGCATAAATCTCTAGAGGGGAGTGGGGAAGCTTCTTATTAAAGCCCATTGCGTTCGCTTTTTCTTAAGTGATATGTTTGTAGGCAAAAAGTAAGTAAATCATTTCAAATTGCATTGTAGCAAAGGAGACAATTAAAAAAATTACAAAATTTAAATTCAACTTATAATTGACAATGGATTTATCCCGAGAAGAGGTCAAAATTGTAAAAATTGTAAAACTGCAATGTTTTGATCTTTAAATTCAATGTTAATGTCATTGCATTTTGAGTGGAGAGAAAAACATAAAATTTTAATATGTTAATTGAAGTAAAATACAAGTAATGCACTCACTAGAATAGAATACAATTTAGTGGATTAATATTATAAATACCACTCTCTCGCTCCAATGTTACGTTGAGCATAAATCTCTAGAGGGGTGTGGGCAAGCCCCATATTAGAGCGCATTGCATTCGATTTTTCTTAACTAATATGTTTGTACCCAAAAAGTGGATAAATCATTTCAAATTGCATTGTGGCATAGCAAACAATTAAAAAAATTACAAAATTTCAAATTCAACTGATTATTGACAATGCATTTGTCCCTATAAGACTTTAAAATTGTAAAAATAAAATGTTTTGATTTCTAAATTCAATGTTAACACCATTTCATTTTGAGTGGAGAGAAAACCCTCATATTTGAAAATGTTAATTGAAAAAAAATACAAGTAATGGACTCACTTCAATAGAATAGACTTTAGTGGATGAATATTCTAAATACCAATTGCACGCTTTAATGTGGGGTTAAGCATAAATCTTTAAAGGGGAGTGGGGAAGCTTCTTATTAGAGTCCATTGCATTTGCTTTTTCTTAAGTGATATGTTTGTACCTAAAAAGTAGATAAATCATTTCAAATTGCATTGTAGCAAAGGGGACAATTAAAAAAAGTACAAAATTTAAATTCAACTGATTATTGACAATACATTTAACCCTAGAAGAGTTGAAAATTCTAAAAATTGTAAAAATGCAATGTTCTAATTTTTAAATTCAATTTTAACGCCCTTACATTTTGAGTGAAGAGAAAAACAAAAAATTTGAATATGTTAATTGAAGAAAAATATAAGTAATGCACTCACTGGAATAGAATACAATTTAGTGAATGGATATTATAAATACCAATCTCAGGCTTTAATGTTGAGTCAAGCATAAATCTCTAGAGGGGAGTAGGGATGCTTCTTATTAGAGTCCATTGCATTTGCTTTTTCTTAAGTGATATGTTTGTACCTAAAAAGTAGATAAATCATTTCAAATTGCATTGTAGCAAAAAGGACAATTAAAAACAGTACAAAATTTAAATTCAACTAATTATTGACAATGCATTTAACCCTAGAAGAGTTGAAAATTCTAAAAATTGTAAAAATGCAATGTTTTAATTTTTAAATTCAATGTTAACGCCCTTACATTTTGAGTGAAGAGAAAAACAAAAAATTTGAATATGTTAACTGAAGAAAAATATAAGTAATGCACTCACTGGAATAGAATACAATTTAGTGAATGGATATTATAAATACCAATCTTAGGCTTTAATGTTGGGTCAAGCATAAATCTCTAGAGGGGAGCGGGGAAGCTTCTTATTAGAGTCCATTGCATTTGCTTTTTCTTAAGTGATATGTTTGTATCCAAATAGTAGGTAAATCATTTCAAATTGCATTGTAGCAAAGAAGACAATTAAAAAAATTACAAAATTTCAAATTCAACTGATTATTGACAATGAATTTATCCCTAGAAGAGTTTAAAAGTGTAAAAATGCAATGTTTTGATTTTTAAATTCAATGTTAATGCCATTGCATTTTGAGTTGAGGGAAAAACATAAAATTTGAATATGTTAATTGAAGAAAAATACATGTAATGGACGCACTTGAATAGAATACAATTGAGTGGATGAATATTATAAATACCAATCTCAAACTTCATTTTGGGGTTAAGCATAAATCTCTAATGGGGTGTGGGGAAGCTTCTTATTAGAGTCCATTGCATTCGCTTTTTTGTAAGTGATATGTTTGTACCTAAAGAGTAAATAAATCATTTCAAATTGCATTGTAGCAAAGGAGACAATTAAAAAAATTACAAAATTTAAATTCAACTGATTATTGACAATGCATTTATCCCTAAAAGACTTTAAAGTTGTAAAAATTGTAAAAATGCAATGTTTTGATTTTTAAATTCAATGTTTACGCCATTGCTTTTTGTGTGGGGAGAAAAACCTAATATTTGAATATATTAGTTGAAAAAAAATACAAGTAATGGACTCACTTGAATAGAATACAATTTAGTGCGTGAATATTATAAATACCATTATCACGCTTCAATGTTAGGTTAAGCATAAAACTCTAGAGGGGAGTGGGGAAGGTTCTTATTAGTGTCCATTGCATTTGTTTTTTCTTAAGTGATATGTTTGTGCCCAAAAGGTAGATAAATCATTTCAAATTGCATGGTAGCAAAGGTGACAATTAAAAAAATAACAAAAATTAAATTCAACTAATTATTCACAATACATTAATCCCTTGAAGAGTTTAAAATTGTAAAAATTGTAAAAATGCAATGTCTTGATTTTAAATTCAATGTTAATGTCATTGCATTTTGAGGGGAGATAAAAACATAATATTTGAATATGTTAGTTGAATCAAAATACAAGTAATGGACTCAATTGAATATAATACAATTTAGTGGATGAATATTATAAATACCAATCTCACGCTACATTGCTAGGTCAAGTATAAATCTCAAAAGGGGAGTGGGGAGGCATCTTATTAGAGTTCATTGCAGTCACTTTTTCTTAAGTGATATTTTTGTACCCGAAAAGTAAATAAATCATTTCAAATTGCATTATAGCAAAGGAGACAATTAAAAAAAATTACAAAATTTTAATTCAACTGATTAGTGACAATGCATTTATCCCTAGAGTCTTTAAAAATGTAAAAATACAATGTTTTGATTTTTAAATTCACTGTTAATGCCTTTGCATTTTGAGGTGAGTGAAAAACCTAATATTTGAATATGTTAATTGAAGAAAAATACAATTAATGGACTCACTTGAGTAGAATACATTTTAGGGGATGAATATTATAAATACCAATCTCACGCTTCAATGATGGGTCAAGCATAAATCTCTAGAGGGGAGTGGGGAAGCTTCTTATTAAAATCCATTGCATTCACTTTTTCTTAAGTGATATGTTTGTACCCAAAAAGTAGATAAATTATTTCAAATTGCATTATAGCAAAGGAGACAATTAAAAAAATTACAAAATTTAAATTGATCTAATTATTGACAATGTGTTAATCCCTTGAAGAGTTTAAAAGTGTAAAAATTGTAAAAATGCAAAGTTTTGACTTTTAAATTCAATTTTAATGCCATTGCATTTTGAGTGGAGTGAACAACATAATAGTTGAATATGTAAATTGAAGAAAAATACAAGTACTGGACTCACTTGAATAGAATACAATTTAGTGGATGAATATTATAAATACCAATCTCACGCTTTAATGTTGGCTCAAGCATAAATCTCTAGGGCAGAGTGGGGAAGTTTCTTATTAGAGTCCATTGCATTCCTTTTTTCTTAAGTGTTATGTTCGTACCCAAAAAGTAGATAAATCATTTGAAATTGCATTGTAGGGAAGAAGACAATTAAAAAAATTACCAAATTTAAATTCAACTGATTATTGACAATGCATTTATCCCTAGAAAACTTTAAAATTGTGAAAATTTTAAAAATGCAATGATTTGATTCTTAAATTCAATGTTAATGCCATTGCATTTTGAGTAGAGAGAAAAACCTAATATTTGAATATGTGAATTGAAGAAAAATACAAGTAATGGACTCACTTGAATAGAATACAATTTAGTCGATGAATATTAAAAATACCAATGTCACGCTTTAATGCTGGCTTAAGCATAAATCTCTAGAAGAGAGTAGGGAAGCTTCTTATTCAAACCCATTGCACTCACTTTTTCTGAAGTAATATCTTTGTACCCAAAAAGTAGATAAATCATTTCAAATTGCATTATAGCGAAGAAGACAATTAAAAAAGTTACAAAATTTAAATTCAACTGATTATTGACAATGCATTTATCCCTAGAAAACTTTAAAATTGTAAAAATTTTAAAAATGCAATGTTTTGATTCCTAAATTCAATGTTAATGCCATTGCATTTTGAGTAGAAAGAAAAACCTAATATTTGAATATGTGAATTGAAGAAAAATACAAGTAATGGACTCACTTGAATAGAATACAATTTAGTCGATAAATATTAAAAATACCAATGTCACGCTTCAATGTTGGCTTAAGCATAAATCTCTAGAAGAGAGTGAGGAAGCTTCTTATTCAAACCCATTGCACTCGCTTTTTCTTAAGTGATATCTTTGTACCCAAAAAGTAGACAAATCATTTCAAATTGCATTATAGCAAAGAAGACAATTAAAAAAGTTACAAAATTTAAATTCAACTGATTATTGATAATGCATTTATCCCTAGAAAACTTTAAAATTGTAAAAATTTTTAAAATGCAATGTTTTGATTCTTAAATTCAATGTTAATGCCATTGCATTTTGAGTAGAGAGAAAAACCTAATATTTGAATATGTGAATTGAAGAAAAATACAAGTAATGGACTCACTTGAATAGAATACAATTTAGTCGATGAATATTAAAAATACCAATGTCACGCTTCAATGTTGGCTTAAGCATAAATCTCTAGAAGAGAGTAGGGAAGCTTCTTATTCAAACCCATTGCACTCGCTTTTTCTGAAGTGATATCTTTGTACCCAAAAAGTAGATAAATCATTTCAAATTGCATTATAGCGAAGAAGACAATTAAAAAAATTATAAAATTTAAATTCAACTGATTATTGACAATGCATTTATCCCTATAAAACTTTAAAATTGTAAAAATTTTAAAAATGCAATGTTTTGATTCCTAAATTCAATGTTAATGCCATTGCATTTTGAGTAGAGAGAAAAGCCTAATATTTGAATATGTGAATTGAAGAAAAATACAAGTAATGGACTCACTTGAATAGAATACAATTTAGTGGATGAATATTAAAAATACCAATGTCACGCTTCAATGTTGGCTTAAGCATAAATCTCTAGAAGAGAGTGAGGAAGCTTCTTATTCAAACCCATTGCACTCGCTTTTTCTTAAGTGATATCTTTGTACCCAAAAAGTAGACAAATCATTTCAAATTGCATTATAGCAAAGAAGACAATTAAAAAAATTATAAAATTTAAATTCAACTGATTATTGACAATGCATTTATCCCTATAAAACTTTAAAATTGTAAAAATTTTAAAAATGCAATGTTTTGATTCCTAAATTCAATGTTAATGCCATTGCATTTTGAGTAGAGAGAAAAGCCTAATATTTGAATATGTGAATTGAAGAAAAATACAAGTAATGGACTCACTTGAATAGAATACAATTTAGTGGATGAATATTAAAAATACCAATGTCACGCTTCAATGTTGGCTTAAGCATAAATCTCTAGAAGAGAGTGAGGAAGCTTCTTATTCAAACCCATTGCACTCGCTTTTTCTTAAGTGATATCTTTGTACCCAAAAAGTAGACAAATCATTTCAAATTGCATTATAGCAAAGAAGACAATTAAAAAAATTATAAAATTTAAATTCAACTGATTATTGACAATGCATTTATCCCTATAAAACTTTAAAATTGTAAAAATTTTAAAAATGCAATGTTTTGATTCCTAAATTCAATGTTAATGCCATTGCATTTTGAGTAGAGAGAAAAGCCTAATATTTGAATATGTGAATTGAAGAAAAATACAAGTAATGGACTCACTTGAATAGAATACAATTTAGTGGATGAATATTAAAAATACCAATGTCACGCTTCAATGTTGGCTTAAGCATAAATCTCTAGAAGAGAGTGAGGAAGCTTCTTATTCAAACCCATTGCACTCGCTTTTTCTTAAGTGATATCTTTGTACCCAAAAAGTAGACAAATCATTTCAAATTGCATTATAGCAAAGAAGACAATTAAAAAAATTATAAAATTTAAATTCAACTGATTATTGACAATGCATTTATCCCTATAAAACTTTAAAATTGTAAAAATTTTAAAAATGCAATGTTTTGATTCCTAAATTCAATGTTAATGCCATTGCATTTTGAGTAGAGAGAAAAGCCTAATATTTGAATATGTGAATTAAAGAAAAATACAAGTAATGGACTCACTTGAATAGAATACAATTTAGTGGATGAATATTAAAAATACCAATGTCACGCTTCAATGTTGGCTTAAGCATAAATCTCTAGAAGAGAGTGAGGAAGCTTCTTATTCAAACCCATTGCACTCGCTTTTTCTTAAGTGATATCTTTGTACCCAAAAAGTAGACAAATCATTTCAAATTGCATTATAGCAAAGAAGACAATTAAAAAAGTTACAAAATTTAAATTCAACTGATTATTGATAATGCATTTATCCCTAGAAAACTTTAAAATTGTAAAAATTTTTAAAATGCAATGTTTTGATTCTTAAATTCAATGTTAATGCCATTTCATTTTGAGTAAAGAGAAAAACCTAATATTTGAATATGTGAATTGAAGAAAAATACAAGTAATGGACTCACTTGAATAGAATACAATTTAGTCGATGAATATTAAAAATACCAAAGTCACGCTTCAATGTTGGCTTAAGCATAAATCTCTAGAAGAGAGTGGGAAAGCTTCTTAATCAAACCCATTGCACTCGTTTTTTCTTAAGTGATATCTTTATACCCAAAAATTAGATAAATCATTTCAAATTGCATTATAACAAAGAAGACAATTAAAAAAATTACAAAATTTAAATTCAACTGATTATTGACAATGCATTTATCCCTAGAAAACTTTAAAATTATAGAAATGCAATGTTTTGATTTTTCAATTCAATGTTAACGCCATTGCATTTTGAGTGGAGAGAAATACCTAATATTTGAATATGTTAATTGATGAAAATGGACTCACTTGAATATAATGCAATTTAGTGGATGAATATTCTAAATACCAATCTCACACTTCAATGTTGGTTCAAGTATAAATCTCTAGGGGGGAGTGGGGAAGCTTCTTATTAGGGTCCACAGCATTTGCTTTTTCTTAAGGGATATGTTTGTACCCAAAAAGTAGATAAATCATTTCAAATTGCATTGTAGCAAAAGAGACAATTAAAAAAAATTACAAAAAAAAATTACAAAATTTCAATTCAACTGATTATTAATAATGCATTTATCCCTAAAAGACTTTAAAATTATAGAAATGCAACGTTTTGATTTTTTTTATTCAAAGTTAATGCCATTCCATTTTGAGTGGAGAGAAAAACATAATATTTGAATATGTTAATTGAAGAAAATACAGGTAATGGACTCACTTGAATAAAATACAATTTAGTGGATGAATATTATAAATACCAATCTCACGCTTCAATGTTGGCTCAAGCATAAATCTCTAGAAGGGAGTAGGGAAGCTTCTTATTAGAACCCATTGCATTCATTTTTTCTTAAGTGATATCTTTGTACCCAAAAAGTAGATAAATCATTTCAAATTGAATTATAGCAAAGAAGACAATTAAAAAAATTACAAAATTTAAATCCAACTAATTATTGACAATGCGTTGATCCATAGAAGACTTTAAAATTATAGAAATGCCATGTTTTGATTGTTCAATTCAATGTTAATGCCATTGCATTTTGAGTGGAGAGAAAAACCTAATATTTGAATTTGTTAATTGAAGAAAAATACAAGTAACGGATTCACTTGAGTATAATACAATTTAGTGGATGAATATTAAAAATAGCAATGTCACGCTTCAATGTTGGCTCAAGTATAAATCTCTAGGGGGGAGTGCAAAAGCTTCTTATTAGAGTCCATTGCATTCGCTTTTTCTTAAGTGTTATGTTTGTACGCAAAAAGTAGATAAATCAATTCAAATTGCATTGTAGCAAAGAAGACAATGAAAAAAATTACAAAATTTCAAATTCAACTGATTCTTGAGAATGCATTTATCCCTAGAAGACTTTAAAATTATAGAAATGTAATGTTTTGATTTTTCAATTCAATGTTAATGCCATTGCATTTTGAGTGGAGAGAAAAACCTAATATTTGAATATGTTAATTGAAGAAAATTCAAGTAATGGACTCACTTAAGTATAATAGAATTTAGTGGATGAATATTAAAAATACCAATCTCATGCTTCAATGTTGGCTCAAGCATAAATCTCTAGGGGGGAGTGCAGAAGCTTGTTATTAGAGTCCATTGCATTCGCTTTTTCTTAGGTGTTATGTTTGTACTCAAAAAGTAGATAAATCATTTCAAATTGCATTGTAGCAAACAAGACAATGAAAAAAAGTACAAAATTTCAAATTCAATTGATTATTGACAATGCATTTATCCTTAAAAGACTTTAAAATTATAGAAATGCAATTTTTGATTTTTAAATTCAATGTTAATGCCATTGCATTTTGACTGGAGAGAAAAACATAATATTTGAATATGTTAATTAAAGAAAAATACAAGTAATGGACTCACATGAATAGAATACATTTTAGTGGATGAATATTAAAAATACCAATGTCACGCTTCAATGTTGGCTCAAGTATAAATCTCTATGTGGGAGTGGGAAAGCTTCTTATTGGAGTCCATTGCATTCACTTTTTATTAAATGTTATGTTCGTTCCCAAAAAGCAGATAAATCATTTGAAATTGCATTGTAGCAAAGAAGACAATTAAAAAAATTATAAAATTTAAATTCAACTAATTCTTGAGAATGCATTTATCCCTAGAAGACTTTAAAATTATAGAAATGCAATGGTTTGATTTTTAAATTCAATGTTAATGCCATTGCATTTTGAGTGGAGAGAAAAACATAATATTTAATTGAAGAAAAATACAAGTAATGGATTGACTTGAATAGAATACATTTTAGTGGATGAATATTATAATTACCAATCTCACGCTTCAATGTTGGCTCAAGCATAAATCTTTAGAGGGGAGTGGGGAAGTTTCTTATTAGAACCCATTGCTTTCACTTTTTCTTAAGTGATATCTTTGTACCCAAAAAGTAGATAAATGATTTCAAATTGCACTATAGCAAAGAAGACAATGAAAAAGATTACAAAATTTAAATTCAACTGATTATTAACAATGCATTTATCCCTAGAAGACTTTAAAATTATAGAAATGCAACGTTTTGATTTTTTTTATTCAAAGTTAATGCCATTCCATTTTGAGTGGAGAGAAAAACATAATATTTGAATATGTTAATTGAAGAAAATACAGGTAATGGACTCACTTGAATAAAATACAATTTAGTGGATGAATATTATAAATACCAATCTCACGCTTCAATGTTGGCTCAAGCATAAATCTTTAGAAGGGAGTGGGGAAGCTTCTTATTAGAACCTACCGCATTCGTTTTTTCTTATGTGATATCTTTGTACCCAAAAAGTACATAAATCATTTCAAATTGCATTATAGCAAAGAAGACAATTAGAAAAATTACAAAATTTAAATACAACTAATTATTGATAATACATTTATCCCTAGAAGATTTTAAAATTATATAAATGCATTTTTAAATTGAATGTTAATGCCATTGTATTTTGAGTGGAGGGAAATACCTAATATTTGAATATGTTGATTGAAGAAAAATACAAGTAATGGACTAACTTGAATAGAATACAATTTTGTCGATAAATATTCTAAACACCAATCTCACACATCAATGTTAGGTCAAGCATAAATCTCTAAGGGTAAGTGGAGAAGCTTCTTATTAGAGTCCATTGCATTCACTTTTTCTTAAGTGATATGTTTGTACCCAAAAAGTGGATAAATTATTTCAAATTGCATTATTGCAAAGGAGACAATTAAAAAAATTACAAAATTTAAATTCAACTGATTATTGACAATCCATTTATCCCTAGAAGACTTTAAAATTATAAAAATGCAATGTTTTGATTTTTAAATTCAATGTTAATGTCATTGCATTTTGGGTGGAGAGAAAAACCTAATATTTGAATATGTCAATTGAAGAAAAATACAAGTAATGGACTCACTTGAATAGAAATCAATTTAGTGGATGAATATTGTAGATACCAAACTTACACTTCAATGTTGGGTCAAGCATAAATCTCTAGGAGTGAGTGGGGAAGCTTCTTATTAGAGTCCATTGCATTCGCTTTTTCTTAAGTGTTATGTTTGTACTGAAAAAGTCGATAAATCATTTCAAATTACATTGTAGCGAAGAAGACAATTAAAAAAATTACAAAATTTAAAATCAACTGATTATTGAGAATGCATTTATCCCTAGAAGACTTTAAAATTATAGAAATGCAATGTCTTGATTTTTAAATTCATTGATAATGCCATTGCATTTTTAGTTGAGAGAAAAGTAGAAAATTTGAATATGTTTATTGAAGAAAAATACAAGCAATGTACTCACTTGGATAGGATACAATTTAGTGAATGAATATTATAAATACCAATCTTACGCTTCAAAGTTGGGTCAAACATAAATCTCTAGAGGGGAGTGGGGAAGCTTCTTATCAAAGCACATGGCATTTGCTTTTTCTTAAGTCATATGTTTGCACCCAAAAAGTAGATAAATCATTTCAAATTGCATTGTAGCAAAGAAGACAATTAAAAAAATTACAAAATTTAAATTCAATTGATTATTGACAATGCATTTATCCTTGGAAAGCTTTAAAATTGTAAATATCGTAAAAATGCAATGTTTTCACTTTTAAATTCAATGTTAATGCCATTACATTTTGAGTTGAGAGAAAAACATAAAATTTGAATATGTTAATTGAAGAAAAATACAAGTAATGGACACACTTGAATAGAATATATTTTAGTGGATCAATATTATAAATACCAATCGCACGCTCTAATATTGGGCCAAGCATAAATCTCTAGAGGGGAGTGGGGAAGCTTCTTATTAGAGTCCATTGCATTCCCTTTTTCCTAAGTAATATGTTTGTACCCAAAAAGTAGATAAATGATTTCAAATTGCATTGTAGCAAATAAGACAATTAAAAAAATTACAAAATTTAAATTCAACTGATTATTGATAATGCATTTATCCTTAGAAAACTTTAAAATTGTAAAAATTGTAAAAATGCAATGTTTTCACTTTTAAATTCAATGTTAATGCCATTGCATTTTCAGTGGAGGGAAAAATATAATATTTGAATATGTTAACTAAAGGAAAATACAAGTAATGGACTCACTTGAATAGAATACATTTTAGTGGATGAATATTATAAATACCAATCGTACGCTTCAATGTTGGGTCAAGAATAAATCTCTAGAGGGGAGTGGGGAAGCTTCTTATTAGAATCCATTAGATTTGCTTTTTCCTAAGTGATATGTTGGATCCAAAAAGTAGATAAATCTTTTCAAAAGCATTATAGCAAAGAAGACAATTAAAAAAATTGCAAAATTTAGATTCAATTGATTACTGACAATGCAATTATCCCAAGAAGTCTTTAAAATTGTAAAAATGCAATGTTTTGATTTTCAAATTCAATGTTAATGCCATTGCATTTTGTGTGGGGAGAAAAATATAATTTTTAAATATGTTAATTGAAAAAAAATACAAGTAATGGACTCACCTGAATTTAATACATTTTAGTAGATGAATAATATAAAAAACAATCGCACACTTCAATGTTGAGTCAAGCATAAATCTCTAGAGGGGAGTAGGGAAGCTTCTTATTAGAGTCCATTGCATTCGTTTTTTCTTAAATGATATGTTTGTACCCAAAAGTAAATAAATCATTTCAAATTATATTGTAGCAAAGGAGACAATTAAAAAAATTACAAAATTTAAATTAAACTAGTTATTGACAATGCATTTATACCTATAAGACATTAAAATTGTAAAAATTGTAAAAATGCAATGTTTTCATTCTTAAATTCAATTTTCATGCCATTGCATTTTGAGTGGAGAGAAAAACGTAATATGTGAATATTTTAATTGAAAAAAAAATACAAGTCATGAACTCTCATGAATAGAATATACTTTTGTCGATGAATATTATAAATACGAATCTCATGCTTCAATGTTGGGTCAAGAATAAATCTGTAGAGGGGAGTGGGGAAACTTCTTATTAGAGTCCATTACATTCGCTTTTTCTTAAGTGATATGTTTGTACCCAAAAGGTAGATAAATAATTTCAAATTGCATTGTAAGAAAGGAGACAATTAAAAATATTCCAAAATTTAAATTCAATTGATTATTGACAATGCATTTATCCTTAGAAGTCTTCAAAATTCTAAAAATGCAATGTTTTAATTTTTAAATTCAATGTTAATGTCATTGCATTTTGAGAGGAGAGAAAAACCTAATATTTCAACATGTTAATTGAGAAAAATACAAGTAATGGACTCCTTAGAATAGAATACAATTTAGTGGATAAATATTATAAATACCAATCTCACACTTCAAAGTTGGGACAAGCAAAAATCTCTAAAGGGGAGTGGGGAAACTTCTTATTAGAGTCCATTACATTCGCTTTTTCTTAAGTGATATGTTTGTACCCAAAAAGTAGATAAATTATTTCAAATTGCATTGTAAGAAAGGAGACAATTAAAAATATTCCAAAATTTAAATTCAACTAATTATTGACAATGCATTTATCCCTAGAAAACTTTAAAATTGAAAAATTGTAAAAATGGAATGTTTTGATTTTTAAATTTAATGTTAATGCCATTGCATTCAAGGATGAATATTATAAATACCAATCTTACGCTTCAATATTGGGTCAAGCATAAATCTCTAGAGGGGAGTGGGGAAGCTTCTTATTAGAGTCCATTGCATTTGCTTTTTCTTAAGTGATATGTTTGTATCCAAAAGTAAATAAATCATTTCAAATTGCACTATAGCAAAGGAGACAATTAAGAAAATTACAAAATTTACATTCAACTGATTATTGACAATGCCTTTATACCTAAAAGACGTTAAAATTGTAAAAATGCAATGTTTTCACTTTTAAATTCAATGTTAATGTCATTGCATTTTGAGTGGAGGGAAAAATATAATATTTGAATATGTTAATTGAAGGAAAATGCAAGTAATGGACTCACTTGAATAAAATACATTTTAGTGGATGAATATTATAAATAACAATCGCACGCTTCAATGTTGGGTTAAGAATAAATCTCTAGAGGGGAGTGGGGAAGCTTCTTATTAGAATCCATTGGATTTGCTTTTCAAAAACATTGTAGCAAAGAAGACAATTAAAAAAATTGCAAAATTTAGATTCAACTGATTACTAACAATGCAATTATCCCAAGAACTCTTTAAAATTGTAAAAATGCAATGTTTTGATTTTCAAATTCAATGTTAATGGCATTGCATTTTGTGTGGGGAGAAAAACATAATATCTGAATATGTTAATTAAAAAAGGTACAAGTAATGGACTCACCTGAATTTAATACATTTTAGTAAGTGAATAATATAAATAACAATCGCACGTTTTAATGTTAAGTCAAGCATAAATCTCTAGAGGGGAGTAGGGAAGCTTCTTATTAGAATCCATTGCATTTGCTTTTTCTTAAGCGATATGTTTGTACCCAAAAGTAAATAAATCATTTCAAATTGCATTATAGCAAAAGAGACAATTAAAAAAATTACACAATTTAAATTCAATTGATTATTGACAATGCATTTATACCTAAAAAACATTAAAATTAGTGGATGAATATTATAATTACCAATCTCACGCTTCATTGTTGGGTCAAGCATAAATCTCTAGAGGGGAGTGGGGAAGCTTCTTATTAGAGTCCATTGGATTTTCTTTTTCCTAAGTGATATGTTGTATCCAAAAAGTAGATAAATCTTTTCAAAAGCATTGTAGCAAAGAAGACAATTAAAAAAATTACAAAATTTAAATTCAACTAATTACTACCAATGCAATTATCCCAAGAAGTCTTTAAAATTGTAAAAATGCAATGTTTTGATTTTTAAGTTCAATGTTAATGCCATTAAATTTTGAGTGGGGAAAAAAACATAATATTTGAATATATTAATTGAAAAAAAAATACAAGTAATGGACTCACCTGAATATAATACATTTTAGTAGATGAATAATATAAATAACAATTGCACGCTTCAATGTTGGGTCATGCATAAGTCTCTAGAGGGGAGTGGTGAAGCTTCTTATTAAAGTCCATTGTATTCGCTTTTCCCTAAGTGATATGTTTGTAATAAAAAGTAAATCAATCATTTCAAATTGCATGGTAAGAAAGCAAATAATTAAAAAAATTACAAAATTTAAATTCAACTGATTAGTGACAATGCATTTATCCCTAGAAGACATTAAAATTGTAAAAATTGTCAAAATGCAATGTTTAAGCCATTGCATTTTGAGTAGAGAGACAAACATAATATTTGAATATGTTAATTGAAGAAAAATACAAGTAATGGACTCTCCGGAATATAATACAATTTAGTGGATGAATATTAGAAATAGCAATCCCACGCTTTAATGTTGGGTCAAGCATAAATCTCTAGAGAGGAGTGGGAAAGTTTCTTATTAGAGTCCATTGCATTCATTTTTTCTTAAGTGATATGGTGTACCCAAAAAGTCGATAAATCTTTTCACATTGCATTGTAGCGAAGAAGACAATGACAAAAATTGCATTTCAACTAATTATTGACAATGCATTTAACCCTATAAGTCTTTAAAATTGTAAAAATGCAATGTTTTGATTTTTAAATTAAATGTTAATGCCATTGCATTTTGAGTGGAGAGAAAAACATAAAATGTGAATATGTTAAATGAAGAAAAATACAATGGACTCACTATAATAGAATACAATTTAGTGGATGAATATTATAAATTCCAATCTCATGCTTCAATGTTAGGACAAGCATAAATATCTAGAAGGGAGTGGGGAAGTTTCTTATTAGAGTCCATTGCATTTGCATTTTCTTCAGTGATATGTTTGTGCCCAAAAAGTAGATAAATCATTTCAAATCGCATTGTAGCAAAGGAGACAATTAGAAAAATTACAAAATTTAAATTCAACTAATCATGGATGATGCATTTGTACCTAGAAGATGTTAAAATTGTAAAAATTGTAAAAGTGCAATGTTTTGATTTTTAAATTCAATGTTAATGCCCTTGCATTTTGAGTGGAGAGAAAAACATAATATTTGAATATGTTAATTGAAGAAAAATACAAGTAATTGACACACTTGAATAGAATATACTTTAGTGGATCAATATTATAAATACTAATCTCACGCTTCAATGTTGGGTCAAGTATAAATCTCTAGAATGGAGTGGGGAAGCTTCTTATTAGAGTCCATTGCATTCAGTTTTTCTTAAGTGATATGTTTGTACCCAAAAAGTAGATGAATCATTTCAAATTGCATTGTAGTAAAGAGGACAGTTAAAAAAATTATAATATTTAAATTCAATTGATTATTGACAATGTAATTTATCCGTATAAGACTTTAAAATTGTAAAAATTGCAAAAATGCAATGTTTTGTTTTTTAAATTCAATGTTAATGACATTGCATTTTTGGTGGAGAGGGAAACCTAGTATTCGAATATCTTAAATGAAGAAAAATACAAGTAATGGACTCATTTGAATAAAATACAATTTAGTGGATGAATATCATAAATACCAATCTCATGCTTCAATGTTGGGCGAAACATAAATCTCTAGAAAGGAGTGGGGAAGCTTTCTATTGGATCCCATGACATTCGCTTTTCCATAAGTGATATGTTTGTACCCAAAAAGTAGATAAATCATTTCGAATTGCATTGTAGCAAAGAAGACGACTAAAAAAATTAGAAAATTTAAATTCAACTGATTATTGACAATGAATTTATCCTTAGAAGACTTTAAAATTGTAAAAATGCAATGTTTTGATTTTTTAATTCAATGTTAATGCCATTGCATTTTGAGTGGAGAGAAAAACCTAATATTTGAATATGTTAATTGAAGAAAAATACAAGTTATGGACTTACCTGAACATAATACACTTTAGTGGATGAATATTATAAATACCAATTGCAGGCTTTAATCTTGGGTCAGGCATAAATCTCTAGAGGGGAGTAGGGAAGCTTTTTTGTAGAGTGCATTGCATCCACTTTTTCTTAAGTGATATGGTTGTGCCCAAAATGTAGATACATCATTTCAAATTGCATTGGAGCAAAGGAGACAATTAAAAAAATTACAAAATTTAAATTCAACTTATGACTGACAATGCATTTGTCCTTAGAAAACTTCAAAATTGTAAGAAGTATAAAAATTAAATGTTTGGATTTTTAAATTTATTGTCAATGTCATTGTATTTAGAGTGGAGAGAAAAACATAATATTTTAGTAAGTTAATTGAAGAAAAATACAAGTAATGGACTCACTTGAATATAATACGCTTTAGTGGATGAATATTATAAATACCAATCACACGCTTCAATGTTGGGTCAAACATAAATCTCTAGAGGGGAGTGGGGAAGCTTCTTATTAGAGTCCATTCCATTCACTTTTTCTTAAGTGATATGGTTGTGCCCAAAATGTAGATAAATCATTTCAAATTGCATTATAGCAAAGGAGACAATTAAAAAATTACAAAATTTAAATTCAGCTGATTATTGACAATGCATTTATCCTTAGAAGTCTTCAAAATTGTAAAAATGCAATGTTTTGATTTTTAAATTCAATGTTAATGCCATTGCATTTTGAGAGGAGAGAAAAACCTAATATTTGGATATGTTAATTGAGAAAAATACAAGTAATGGACTTGCTTGAATAAAATACACTTTAGTGGATGAATATTATAAATACCAATTACACGCTTTAATGTCGAGTCAAGCATAAATATCTAAAGAGGAGCAGGGAAGCTTCTGATTAGAGTCCATTGCATTCCCTTTTCCTTAAGTGATATGCTTGTACCCAAAAAGTAGATAAATCATTTCAAATTGCATTGTAGCAAAGAAGACAATTAAAAAAATTAAAAAAATTTAAATTCAACTTATTATAGACAATGCATTTATCTCTAGAAGACTTTAAAATTGTAAAAATTGTAAAAATGCAATGTTTTGATTTTTAAATTCAATGTTAATGCCATTGCATTTTAAGTGGAGAGAAAAACCTAATATTTGAATCTGTTAATTGAAGAAAAATACAAGTAATGGACTCACTTGAATAGAATACAATTTAGTTGATAAATATTATAAATACTAATCGCACACTTCAATGTTGGAACAAGCATAAATCTCTAGAGGGTGGTGGGAAGCTTCTTATTAGAGTCCACTGCATTCACATTTTCTTCTGTGATATGTTTGTACCCAAAAAGTAGATAAATCATTTCAAATTGCATTATAGCAAAGGAGACAATTAAAAAAATTACAAAATTTAAATTCAACTGATTATTGACGATGCATTTATACCTAGAAGACGTACAAATTGTAAAAATGCAATGTTTTGATTTTTAAATTCAATGTTAATGCCATTGCATTTTGAGTGGAGAGAAAAACATAATATTTGAATATGTTAATTAAAGAAAAATACAAGTAATGGACTCCTTAGAATAGAATACAATTTAGTGGATGAATATTATAAATACCAATCTCACGCTTCAAAGTTAGGACAAGAAAAAATCTCCAGAGGGGAGTGGGGAAGCTTCTTGTTAGAGTCCATTACATTCGCATTTTCTTCAATGATATGTTTGTACCTAAAAAGTAGATAAATCATTTCAAATTGCATTTTAGCAAAGGAGACAATTAAAAAAATTACAAAATTTGAACTCTACTGATTATTGACGATGCATTCATACCTAGAAGACGTAAAAATTGTAAAAATGCAATGTTTTCATTTTTAAATTCAATGTTAATGTCATTGCATTTTAAGTGGAATGAAAAACCTAATATTTCAAAATGTCAATTGAAGAAAAATACCAATAATGGACTCGAATGAATAGAATACACTTGAGTGGATGAATATTATAAATACCAATCGCACACTTCAATGTTGGGTCAAGCATAAATCTTTAGAGGGGAGTGGGGAAGCTTTTTATTAGTGCCCATTGCATTCGCTTTTTCTTAAGTGATATGTTTGTACCCAAAAAGTAGATAAATCATTCAAAATTGCTTTGTAACAAGGGAGACAATTAAAAATAATTACAAAATACACTTTTGTGGATGAATATTATAAACAACAATCCCATGCTTCAAATTTAGGTCATGCATAAATCTCTAGTGGGGAGTAAGGAAGCTTTTTATTAAAGTCCATAGTATTTGGCTTATCTTAAGTGATATGGTTGTACCCAAAATGTAGATAAAACATTTCAAATTGCATTGTAGCAAAGGAGACAATTAAAAAAATTAAAAAAATATAAATTCAAATGACTATTGACATTGCATTTATCCCTAGAAGACTTTAAAATTGTAAAAATTGTAAAAATGGAATGTTTTGATTTTTAAATTCAATGTAAATGTCGTTCCATTTTGAGTGGAGGGAAAAACATAATATTTGAACATGTCAATTGAAGAAAAATACCAGTAATGGACTTGCTTGAATAGAATACACTTTAGAGGATGAATATTATAAATACTAATCTCAGGCTTCAATGTTGGGTCAAGCATAAATCTCTAGGGAGGAGTAAGGAAACTTCTTATTAGACTCCATTGCATTCACTTTTTCTTAAGTGATATGTTTGTACCCAAAAAGTAAATAAATCCTTACAAATTGCTTTGCAGCAAATGAGACAGTTAAAAAAATTACAAAATTTAAATTCAACTGATTATTGACAATGCATTTATCCCTACAAGACTTTAAAATTGTAAAAATTGTAAAAATACAATGTTATGATTTTTAAATTCAATGTTAATGCCATTGCATTTTGAGTTGAGAGAAAAATATAATATTTGAATATATTAAATGAAGAAAAATACAAGTTGTGGACTCACCTGAATATAATACACTTTAGTGGATGAATATTATAAATACCAATCTCATGCTTCAATGTTGGGTCAAGCATAAATCTCTAGGGGAGAGTGAGGAAACTTCTTATTAGACTCCATTGCATTCATTGTTTCTTAAGTGATATGTTTGTACCCAAAAAGTAAATAAATCATTACAAATTGCTTTGCAGCAAAGGAGACAATTAAAAAAATTACAAAATTTAAATTCAATTGATTATTGACAATGCATTTATCCCTAGAAGACTTTAAAATTGTAAAAATTGTAAAAATATAATGTTATGATTTTTAAATTCAATGTTAATGCCATTGCATTTTGAGTGGAACGAAAAACCTCATATTTGAATATATTAATTGAAGAAAAATACAAGTTGTGGACTCACCTGAATATAATACACTTTATTGGATTAATATTATAAATACCAATCTCACGCTTCAATGTTGGGTCATGCATAAATCTCTAGGGGGGAGTGGGGAAGCTTCTTATTAGAGTTCATTGCATTCGCTTTTTCTTAAGTCATATGCTTGTACCCAAAAAGTAGAAAAATCATTTCAAATTGCATTGTAGCAAAGAAGACAATTAAAAAACAATTACAAAATTAAATTCAACTGATTATTGACAATGCATTTATCCCTAGAAGTCCTGAAAATCTTAGAAATGCAATGTTGTGATTTTTAAATTCAATGTTAATGCCATTGCATTTTGAGTGGAGAGAAAAACATAATATTTGAATATGTTAATTGAAGAGAAATACAAGTTGTGGACTCACCTGAATATAATACACTTTAGTGGATGAATATTATAAATACCAATCTCACACTTCAATGTTGGGTCAAGCATAAATCTTTACGGGGGAGTGGGGAAACTTTTTATTAGAGTCCATTGCATTTGCTTTTTCTTATGTGATATGTTTGTACCCAAAAAGTAAATAAATCATTACAAATTGCTTTGCACCAAAGGAGACAATTAAAAAAATTACAAAATTTAAATTCAACTGATTATTGACAATGTATTTATCCCTAGAAGACTTTAAAATTGTAAAAATGCAATGTTTTGATTTTTAAATTCAATGTTAATGCCATTGCATTTTGAGTGGAGAGAAAAAAAATAATATTTGAATATGTTAATTGAAGAAAAATACAAGTTATGGACTCACCTGAATATAATATACTTTAGTGGATGAATATTATAAATACCAATCGCACGCTTCAATCTTGGTTCGAGCATAAATCTTTAGAAGGGTGTGGGGAAGCTTCTTATTAGAGTGCATTGCATCCGATTTTTCTTAAGTGATATGGTTATGCCCAAAATGCAGATAAATCATTTCAAATTGCATTGTAGCAAAGGAGACAATTAAAAAAATTACAAAATTTAAATTCAACTGATTATTAACAATGCATTTATCCCTAGAAGACTTTCAAATTGTAAAAATTGTAAAAATGCAATGTTTTGATTTTTAAATTCAATGTTAATGCCATTGCATTTTGAGTGGAGAGAAAAATATAATATTTTAATATGTTAATTGAAGAAAAAAACAAGTAATGGACTTACTTGAATAAAATACACTTTAGTGGATGAATATTATAAGTACCAATCGCACGCTTCAATGTTAAGTATAAATCTCTAGAGGGCTGTGGGGAAGCTTCTTATTAGAGTCCATTGCATTCACTTTTTCTTAAGTGATATGCTTGTACCCAAAATGATGCGAAAAACCCTAAAAAACATGGGTTAGGGACCCAACGCACACAAGGAATCAAAGAACAACTAGGAAAGCTGAATCAGAGTCTAATAACAGAAACCCTAGACCCAATATTTGAAGGAACATGAACCTAGGGTATTCAAGAAGGATATGGACGCCACACTCTAGAAAGGAAAGGAATTGGGAGTGATAAGTCGATTTGAACGCCACAAAAAGAAGTACCTCTTGATAAGTTCTTTAGTTCTTAAAAGAATCGAGGGAGAAAAACCCTTACTTTCTATTTCACTCAAAGTTGTTTGATTTCCAGAGCTTACAAGGGGTGCCTATTTATAGCAAGGGTTTTTCTCCCTCGATTCTTTTAAGAACTAAAGAACTTATCAAGAGGTACTTCTTGTGGCATTCAAATTGACTTATCACTCCCAATTGCTTTCTTTTTTGGAGTGTGACGTCCATATCCTTCTTGAATACCCTAAGTTCATGTTCCTTCGAATATTGGGTCTAGGGTTTATGTTATTAAACTCTGATTTAACTTTCCTGGTTGTTCTTTGATTCCTTATGTGTGTTCGGTCCCTAACCCACGTCTTTTTGGGGTTTTCCGTATCACTAAGATAGCAATCCTAAAGAGGAATAAATTCCTACTTAGGAGAAATCCTTATTTTGGAGGAATTTCGGACAAATTCCAGCAGATACAATGAACTCCTATTTAGGAGTGAATGCTATTACTTAGTCTGACCCATTAAGTATCCCAATTATATTAATTAAGCATGGACTCTCTTTAAAACTTGAATTTGCACCATTTGAAGCTTGGTTGGCTTGAATGTCCTGAATCAGCCCATTTAGTGCTTCTTTAATCTTTTTGGCCCTAGCTCATGTTATTGGGCCTTCTGGAACATGCAATGGACTTTTTGCATCCATTGAAGCTCTAGCTCGTGCTATTGGGCTTTTTGGAATGTGCAATGGACCTCTTGCATCCATTGAAGCTCTAGCTTGTGTTATTGGGCCTTTTGGAATGCGCAATAGACCTCTTAGATCTATTGAAGCCTTCCACCCATCATCTCCATGATTCTCATCATTCCCCCTCTCCTCAAAGGGATTCTCCCTTGAATCATCACCTACATCAAAAGGAGAAAGGTCAGAAACATTAAATGTTGCACTCACATTATACTCACCAAGAAGGTTCAACTTATAAGCATTGTCATTAATTCGTGCTATAACTTGGAAGGGACCATCTCCTCTAGGTTGTAGCTTTGAATGCCTCTAAGCTGGGAATCATTCCTTGCTCATATGAACCCAAACCCAATCACTAGGTTCAAACACCACCTTCTTTCGTCCCTTGTTGACATGGGATGCGTATTGCTCAGTTCATTTTTCAATATGTTACCGCACCTTCTCATGCAATTTTTTTATCATGTCCGCTTTGCGTTCACCATCAACGCTGACATACTCATTGACAGGTATAGGTACTAAATCCAAAGGAATCAATAGATTAAAACCATATACAATTTCAAATGGAGAGGAGCTAGTAGTAGAATGAACACTCCTATTATACGCAAACTCGACATGTGGTAAACAATCTTCCCATGTTTTCAAATTTGTTCGAATAATAGCGTGCAAAAGAGTTGAAAGAGTTCGATTAACCACCTTAGTCTGCCCATCAGTTTGTGGATGACAAGTAGTTGAAAACAATAGCTTAGTACTTAACTTACCCCACAAAGTCTTCTAGAAGTAGCTTAAGAACTTTGTATCCCGGTCTGAAACAATGCTTCATGGCATGCCATGCAAACATACTACTTCTCTAAAGAATAAGTCAGCCACATTGTTTGCATCATCAGTTTTATGGCATGGGATGAAGTGTGCCATCTTTGAAAATCTATCAATAACAACAAATACAGAATCCTTACCCCTTTTTGTTCGTGGCAACCCGAGTACAAAGTCCATGGATAAATCAACCCAGGGATGGCTAGGTATGGGTAAAGTGGTATACAAGCCATGGGGTAAAACTCTAGATTTAGCTTGTTTGCATGTTATGCATTTCTCACATATCCTCTCAACATCTTGTTTCATGCGTGGCCAAAAGAAGTGTTCATTTAGGACATCTAGGGTTTCCTAACTCCGAAATGACCTATTAGACCACCCTCATGAGCTTCTCTTACAACCAACTCCCTTAAAGAACTCATAGGCATGCATAAACAATTTTCTCTAAATAAGAAACCCTTATGCCTATAAAACTTCTCAAAGGCTGACTTCTCACATGCTCCATACACATTAGCAAAGTCTGGATCATTCACATATAAATCTTTAATATGTTCAAATCCTAATAAGTTTGTAGTAAGTGTAAAGATAAGGGCATACCTGCGAGATAATGCATCAGCAACCACATTTTCCTTACCTTGTTTATATTTGATGATGTAGGGAAAGGTCTCAATGAATTCAATCCACTTGGCATGTCTTTTGTTAAACTTTCCTTGTCCCTTTAAGTGTTTCAACGATTCATGGTCAGTATGGATGACAAACTCCTTGGGCCAAAGGTAATGTTGCCATGTCTCCAAAGCCTATACTAATGCATACATCTCTTTATCATAAGTAGGATAATTAAGGCTTGCTCCACTTAGCTTTTCACTGAAGTAAGCGATTGGGTGCCTTTCATGCATCAAAACAGCTCCAATGCCGATGCCTGAAGCATCATACTCAATCTCGAAAGTTTTTGCAAAGTTAGGTAATGCAAGTAGGGGTGCAGAACTTAATTTTTCCTTGATGCAATTAAAAGCCTTGTCTTGGTCACTATCCCACTTAAAACTCATGTTCTTTTTGATAATTTCAGTGAGTGGTGCAGAAATGGTGCTCAAGTCTCTAACAAAGCGTCTATAGAAACTAGCTAGACCATGAAAGCTACACACATCACTAATTGACTTAGGTGTAGGCCAATCACGAATTGCCTTAACTTTTTCCTTGTCAACCTCGACACCTTTAGAACTCACAACATAGCCAAGAAATGTGATATGATTAGTACAAAAGGAACATTTCTTTAAGTTAGCATACAATTTCTCAAAACATAAAACACATACAATAGAACGTAAATGACCAAGATGCTCTTCCAGGGTTTTACTATAGACCAAAATACACAACCACAAATTTACCAATGAATAGATGCAAAACATGATTCATTAGTCGCATAAAAGTGCTTGGTGCATTAGTGAGACCAAATGGCATAACAAGCCATTCATACAAATCAATCTTATCCTCTCCACTCATCTCCCTCTCTCATCCTAATCTGATGATATCCACTTTTCAAATCAATCCTAGAAAAGACACAAGAACCATGCAATTCATCCAACATGTCATCTAATCTAGGTATAGGGTGACGATACTTTACAGTGATTTTGTTGATTGCTCGACAATCAACACACATCCTCCAAGTCCCATCTTTCTTGGGTACAAGTAGGACAAGAACAACACATGGACTCATGCTTTCCCTCATATATCCTTTGGAAATAAGCTCCTTAACCTGCCTTTAAAGCTCCTTTGTCTCCTCAGGATTACTCTTATATGTTGGCCGGTTAGGGATGGATGCACCGGGATGAAATCAATTTGATGCTCAATTCCTCTATTAGGTGGCAATCCACTTGGAACATCATCAGGGAATACATTTTCAAATTCTTGCAATAGAGCAACAACAACACTAGGCAAAGATGGGTCAAACTTGTTAGTGTTAAAATAAGCCTCCTTGTACAGAAGTACGATCATAGGTTGTTTGGCATAGAATGCTCTTTTGACATCACTCTCTTTTGCATAGAAACTTTCTCTTTTCTTCTCTTTCTCTTGTGTCATCACATTTTCTCCTCTCTTTTCCCTTTTATCAATCTTTCTTTTCTGTTCACTCTCATTTTTAATCCTTAATTGATCCTCATAAGCTTGTTGAGGTGATAATTGTACAAGAGTGACGGGTTTTTCATTCATTACAAAGGAATATCGGTTCTTGAAGCCATCATGCATAACTCGCCTGTCAAATTGCCATGACCTTCCTAATAGAATATGGCCCACATGCATAGGTACAACATCACATAAAATTTCATCATTGTACCTTTCAATAGAAAATGATATGAGCACTTGCTTATTTACCTTGACTTCACCACTCTCATTTAACCATTAAAGATTATATGGCCTAGGATGCTTCATAATAGGTAAATCTAGCTTCTCAACCATAGTTGTGCTAGCAACATTAGTGCAACTCCCACCATCAATAATCATACTACATACCTTATCTTTGATGAGACACCTTATCTGAAAGATGTTATCTCGTTGCACCTCATTTTCTTCCTTTACTTGCACATTCAATGCTTGCCTTATAACAAGAGCTACTCCATTAACTGGATACTCCTCTCCATCACTTTCACCCTCTGATGATGGCATAGAATCATCATCTAATTCACTTTCAGTTTCAACTTCACCATTACTTCTCAAGATCATTGCACACTTATTTGGACATTGAAATGCAATGTGACCCCTACCCAAACACTTAAAACATTTAACATCTCTATTTCTACTTGGTTGGGGGTCAGAATTACCTGCCTCCTTGCTAGAACCCACATTCTTGTACTTGGATAGCTCGACTTTGGACTTGTAATTGGTCATCTCATCCCTTTTATTCCAATTTGGCTTCCAAGATGAGGTAGATCCTGAGTTCTGCCCAAACCGTGTGGAACCCTTTCATTTGAGTTGCCTTTCAATTTTCATGGCCATGTGCACCACGTCTTCTAATTCCATATAGTGTTGCAATTCAACCACGTTTGCTATGTCCCTATTTAGCCCTTACAAAAATTGAGCCATGGTTGCTTTTCTATCTTCTTTTACATTCGCCCAAATCATGGTAATCTCCATCTCCTTGTGGTAATCCTCCACACTTTTGGTGCCCTGAGTAAGCCCTTACAGCCTTTGGTATAGCTCCCTGTAATAGTGATTAGGGACAAACCTCCTCCTTATGACAGCCTTCATCTCCTCCCATGTATCAATAGGCTGCTCACGATTTCTTCTCCTAGTCAAAACAAGTTGATCCCACCAAATAATAGCATAATCAGTGAATTCAACTGCAACAAGCTTTACCTTTTTCTCCTTGGAATAGTTGTGTCAGTCAAAAACCAATTCAACCTTCTTCTCCCATTTTAGGTATGTATCAGGATCATTCTTACCTTGGAATGGAGGAATTGTCATTTTAATACTGCCCAAATTATGGTCATAAGTGCCTTGCCTCCCAAATTCTTTTTGATCTCTTCTATTGTTAGCGGTTCTTACCACAGTAGTTTGATCGTCAATTTCATCATCTTCATTGTCATAGGCACGTCTCAACTACCTTCTTGCTTTAGGAGCCTCATATTCCCCATGCCTCCTTTGTAACTCTGCTATAGGATTAGATTGCTCCTCCATCCTCTCCCTCATATCATCAAATCTGGTATTTATATGCTCAAATTGTTGTTGCATAGCTTTGATCATGAAGGACACATCACTAGCTCCCTCCTAAGCTGCACCTTTGTCTTTGGATGTCATAGTATTACTTCTACACAAAATAATAAGATACCTCACAGAGTACTCCCTCTCGTGTTTCACTCAAAAGAAGGTGTCACACTCCCTCGTGTTTACACTCTTTATGGCTTTTTCTTAATATGAACTTTCACTCTTGCCTTTTACCACTCAGATTTTTGACAATCCATTTATCCCTAGAACACTTTAAAAGTGTAAAAATAAAATGTTTTGATTTTTAAATTCAATGTTAAGGCCATTGTATTTTGAGTGGTGGGAAATACATAATATTTGAATATGTTAATTGAAGAAAAATACATGTAATGGACTCATTTGAATAGGATAGACTTTAGAGGATGAATATTATAAATACCAATCGCATGCCTAAATGTTGGGTCAAGCGTAAATCATTAGAGGGATGTGAGGAAACTTCTTATTAGAGTCCATTGTATTCATTTTTTCTTAAGTGATATGTTTGTACCCAAAAAGTAGATCAATCGTTTCAAATTGCATTGTAGCAAAGGAGACAATTAAAAAAATTATAAAATTTAAATTCAACTGATTATTAACATTACATTTATCCTTAGAAGACTTTAGAATTGTAAAAATTGTAAAAATACAATGTTTTGATTTTGAATTCAATGTTAATGCCATCACATTTTGTGTGGAGACAAAAACATAATATTTGGATATGTTAATTGAAGATAAATTCAAGTAATGGACTCACTCGAATATAATACACTTTAGGGGTTGAATATTTTAAATACCAATCTCACGCTTTAATCTTGGGTCAAGCATAAACCTCTAGAGGGGAGTGAGGAAGCTTCTAATTAGAGTCCATTGCATTTGCTTTTTTTTAAGTGATATGTTTGTACCCAAAAATTAGATTATTGACAATCCATTTATCCCTAGAAGACTTTAAAAGTGTAAAAATGCAATGTTTTGATTTTTAAATTCAATGTTAATGTCATTGCATTTTCAGTGGAGGGAAAAACCTAATATTTGAATATGCTAATTTAAGAAAAATTCAAGTAATGGACACACTTGAATATAATACACTTTAGTGTATGAATATTATAAATACCAATTGCACGCTTAAATGTTGGGTCAAGCATAAATCTCTAGAGGGGAGTGCGGAAGCTTCTTATTAGAGTCCATTGTATTCATTTTTTCTTAAGTGATGTGTTTGTACCCAAAAAGTAGAGAAATCTTTCCAAATTGTAATGTAGGAAAGGAGACAATTAAAAAATTACAAAATTCAAATTTAACTGATTATTTACAATGCATTCATTCGTAAAAGACTTTGAAATTTTAAAAATGCAATGTTTTGATTTTTAAATTCAAGGTTAATGCCATTGCATTTTGAGTGGAGGGAAAAACATAATATTTGAATATGTTAGTTGAAGAAAAATACAAGTAATGGACACACTTCAATATAATACACTTTAGTGTATGAATCTTATAAATACCAATTGCACGCTTAAACGTTGGGTCAAGCATAAATCTCTAGAAGGGAGTGGGGAAGTTTCTTATTAGAGTCCATTGTATTTGTTTTTTCTTAAGCAATATGTTTGTACCCATAAAGTAGATAAATTATTTCAGATTGCATTGTAGTAAAGGAGACAATTAAAAAAATTATAAAATTTAAATTCAACTGATTATTGACATTATATTTATCCTTAAAAGACTTTAAAATTGTAAATATTGTAAAAATGCAATGTTTTGATTTTTGAATTCAATGTCAATGCCACTGCATTTTAAGTGGGGAAAAAAACATAATATTTAGATATGTTAATTGAAGAAAAATTCAAGTAATGGACTCACTCCAATAGAATACACTTTAGTGGTTGAATATTATAAATACCAATCTCACACTTTAATCTTGGGTCAAGCATAAACCTCTAGAGGGGAGTGAGGAAGCTTCTAATTAGAGTCCATTGCATTTGCTTTTTCCTAAGCAATATGTTTGTACCTAGAAATTAGATAAATCATTTCTAATTGCATTGTAGCATAGGAGACAATTAAAAAAATTATAGAATTTAAATTCAACTACTTATTGACAATCCATTTATCCCTAAAAGAATACACTTTAGTGGATGAATATTATAAATAGTAATCCCACACTTCAATTTTGGGTCAGGAATAAATCTCTAGAGGGGAGTGGGGAAGCTTCCTATTATAGTCCATTTCATTGGCTTTTACTTAGGTAATATGTTTGTACCCAAAAATTAGATAAATCATCTCAAATTGCATTGTAGCAAAAGAGACAATTAAAAAAATTACAAAATTTAAATTCAACAGATTATTGACATTTCATTTATCCCTAAAAGACTTTAAAATTGTAAAAATGCAATGTTTTGACTTTTAAATTCAATGTTAATGCCATTGCATTTTGAGTGGAGAGAAAAACATAATATTTGGATATGTTAATTGAAGAAAAATACAAGTAATGGACTCATTTGAGTAGAATACACTTTAATGGATGAATATTATAAATAGTAATCCCACACTTCAATTTTGGGTCAAGCATAAATCTCTAGAGGGGAGTGCGAAAGCTTCTTATTATAGTCCATTGCATTTGCTTTTACTTAGGTAATATGTTTGTACCCAAAAGGTAGATAAATCGTTTCAAATTGCATTGTAGCAAAGAAGACAATTAAAAAAATTACAAAATTTAAATTCAACTAATTATTGACAATATATTTATCTCTAGAAGAGTTCAAAATTGTAAATATTGTAAAAATGTAATGTTTTGATTTTATATTCAATGTTAATTGTATTTCATTTTGAGTGGACAAAAAACATAATATTTAAATATGTTAATTGAAGAAAAATACAAGTAATGGAGTCCTTGGAATAAAATGCACTTTAGTAGATGAATATTATAAATAACAATCTCACGCTTCAATTTTGGGCCAAGTATAAATCTCTAGAGGAGAGTGGGGAAGCTTCTTATTATAGTCCATTGCATTTGCTTTTACTTAGGTAACATGTTTGTACCCAAAAAGTAGATAAATCATTTGAAATTGCATTGTAGCTAAGAAGACAACTAAAAAAATTACAAAATTTAAATTCAACTGATTACTGACAATGCATTTATCCTTAGAAGACTTTAAAATTTTAAAAATTGTAGAAATGCAATGATTTGATTTTTAAATTCAATGTTAATGTCTTTGCATTTTGAGTGGGGAGAAAAACATAAATTTTGAACATATTTAGTGAAGAAAAATACAAGTAATGAACTCACTTGAATAAAATACACTTTATTAGATGAATATTATAAACAACAATCCCACGCTTCAATTTTAGGTCAAGCATAAACCACTAGAAGGGTGTGGGGAAGCTTTTTATTAGAGTCCATTGGATTCACTTTTTCTTAAGTGATATGTTTGTACCCAAAAAGTAGATAAATTATTTTAGATTGCATTGTAGCACGGGAGAGAATTAAAAAAATTACAAAATTTTTATTCAATTGACTCTTAACAATGGTTTTATCCTTAGAAGGCCTTAAAATTGTAAAACTTGTGGAAATGCAATGTTTTGATTTTTAAATTCAATGTTAATGCCATTGAATTTTAAGTGGATAGAAAAACATAATATTTGAATATGTTAATTGAAGAAAAATACAAGCATAATATTCCCTTCAATGTTAAACATAATATTTTAGTGGATGAATATTATAAAAACCAATCTCACCCTTCAATGTTGGGTCAAGCATAAATCTCTAGTGGGGAGTAGGGAACCTTCCTGTTAGAGCCCATTGCATTCGCTTTTTCTTAAGTGATATGTTTGTACTCAAAAAGTAGATAAATCATTTCAAATTGCATTGTAGGAAAGAAGAGAATTAAAAAAATTACAAAATTTAAATTGAACTGGCAATTGACAATGTATTTACCCCTATAAGACTTTAAAATTGCAAAAATTGTAAAAATGCAATGTTTTGATTTTGAGTGGTGAGAAAAACATAATATATGAATATGTTAATTTTAGAAAAATAAAAGTAATGAACTCACTTGAATAAAATACAATTTAGTGGATGAATATTATAAATACCAATCTCACTCTTTAATTTTGGGTCAAGCATAAATCTCTAGAAGGGAGTGGGGAAGCTTTTTATTAGAGTCCACTGCTTTTGCTTTTCCTTAAGTGATATGTTTGTACCCAAAAAGTAGATAAATCATTTCAAATTGCATTGTAGGAAACAAGAGAATTAAAAAATTACAAAATTTAAATTGAACTAATTATTAACAATGTATTTATTCCTAAAAGACTTTAAAATTGTAAAAATTGTAAAAATGCAATGTTCTGTTTCTTAAATTTATTGTTAATGCCATTGAATTTTGAGTGGAGAGAAAAATATAATATTTGAATATGTTAATTTTAGAAAAATACAAATAATGGACTCACTTGAATCGAATACACTTTAGTAGATGAATATTATAAACAACAATCCCACGCTTCAATGTTGGGTCAAGCATAAATCTCTAAAGGGGAGTGGGGAAGCTTCTTACTAGAGTCCACTGCTTTCGCTTTTTCTTAAATGACATGTTTGTACCCAAAAAGTAGATAAATCATTTCAAATTGCATTGTGGGAAACAAGAGAAGTAAAAAATTACAAAATTTAAATTGAACTGATTATTAACAATGTATTTATCCTTAGAAGACTTTAAAAATGTAAAAATTGTTAAAATATAATGTTCTAATTGTTAAATTTATTGTTAATGCCATTGAATTTTGAGTGGAGAGAAAAATATAATATTTGAATATGTTAATTTTAGAAAAATACAAGTAATGGACACACTTGAATCGAATACGCTTTTGTAAATGAATATTATAAACAACAATCCCACGCTTCAATTTTGGGTCAAGCATAAATCTCTAAAGGGGAGTGGGGAAGCTTCTTATTAGAGTCCACTGCTTTCGCTTTTTCTTATGTTATATGTTTGTACCCAAAAAGTAGAGAAATGATTTCAAATTACATTGTAGCAAATAAGAGAATTAAAAAATTACAAAATTTAAATTGAACTGATTATTAACAATGTATTTATCCTTCAAAGACTTTAAAAATGTAAAAATTGTTAAAATACAATGTTCTGATTGTTAAATTTATTGTTAATGCCATTGAATTTTGAGTGGAGAGAAAAATATAATATTTGAATATGTTAATTTTAGAAAAATACAAGTAATGGACACACTTGAATCGAATACATTTTTGTAGATGAATATTATAGACAACAATCCCACGCTTCAATTTTGGGTCAAGCATAAATCTCTAAAGGGGAGTGGGGAAGCTTCTTATTAGAGTCCACTGCTTTCGCTTTTTCTTAAGTGATATGTTTGTACCCAAAAAGTAGAGAAATGATTTCAAATTACATTGTAGGAAATAAGAGAATTAAAAAATTACAAAATTTAAATTGAATTGATTATTGGTAATGTATTTCTCCCTAGAAGGCTTTAAAATTGTAAAAATTGTCAAAATGCAATGTTCTGATTCTTAAATTTATTGTTAATGCCATTGAATTTTGAGTGGAGAGAAAAATATAATATTTGAAAATGTTAATTTTAGAAAAATACAAGTAATGGACTCACTTGAATCGAATACGCTTTAGTAGATGAATATTGTAGACAACAATCCCATGCTTCAATTTTGGGTCAAGCATAAATCTCCTGAGGGGAGTGGGGAAGCTTCTTATTAGAGTCCATTGCATTCGCTTTTTCTTCAGTGATATGTTTTTACCCAAAAAAGTAGATAAATCACTTCAAATTGCATTGTAGGAAACAAGAGAGTTAAAAAATTACAAAATTTAAATTGAACTCACTATTGACAATGTATTTATCCCTAGAAGACATTAAAATTGTACAAATTGTAAGAATGCAATGTTTTGATTTTTCAATTGATTGTTAATGCCATTGAATTTTGAGTGGAGAGAAAAACATAATATTTGAATATGTTAATTTTGGAAAAATACAAGTAATGGACTCACTTGAATAGAATACGCTTTAGTAGATGAATATTATAAACAACAATCCCAGGCTTCAATGTTGGGTCAAGCATAAATCTCTAAAGGGGAGTGGGGAAGCTTCTTATTAGAGTCCATTGCTTTTGCTTTTTCTTAAATGATATGTTTGTACCCAAAAAGTAGATAAATCATTTCAAATTGCATTGTAGGAAGCAAGAGAATTAAAAAATTACAAAATTTAAATTGAACTGATTATTAACAATGTATTTATCCTTAGAAGACTTTCAAAATGTAAAAATTGTTAAAATACAATGTTCTGATTGTCAAATTTATTGTTAATGCCATTGAATTTTAAGTGGAGAGAAAAATATAATATTTGAATATGTTAATTTTAAAAAAACACAAGTAATAGACTCACTTGAATCGAATACATTTTTGTAGATGAATATTATAAACAACAATCCCACGCTTCAATTTTGGGTCAAGCATAAATCTCTAAAAGGGAGTGGGGAAGCTTCTTATTAGAGTCCACTGATTTCGCCTTTTCTTAAATGATATGTTTGTATCCAAAAAGTAGATAAATCATTTCAAATTGCATTGTAGGAAACAAGAGAATTAAAAAAATTACAAAATTTAAATTGAACTGATTATTAACAATGTATTTATCCTTAGAAGACCTTAAAAATGTAAAAATTGTTAAAATACAATGTTCTGATTGTTAAATTTATTGTTAATGCCATTGAATTTTGAGTGGAGAGAAAAATATAATATTTGAATATGTTAATTTTAGAAAAATACAAGTAATGGACTCACTTGAATCGAATACGCTTTTGTAGATGAATATTATAAACAAGAATCCCACACTTCAATTTTGGGTCAAGCATATATCTCCTGAGGGGAGTAGGGAAGCTTCTTATTCAAGTCCATTGCATTCGCTTTTTCTTCAGTGATATGTTTGTACCCAAAAAGTAGATAAATCACTTCAAATTGCATTGTAGGAAACAAGAGAATTAAAAAATTACAAAAGTTAAATTAAACTCACTATTGACAATGTATTTATGCCTATAAGACTTTAAAATTGTACAAATTGTAAGAATGCAATGTTCTGATTTTTCAATTGATTGTTAATGCCATTGAATTTTGAGTGGAGAGAAAAACATAATATTTGAATATGTTAATTTTGGAAAAATACAAGTAATGGACTCACTTGAATAGAATACGCTTTAGTAGATGAATATTATAAACAACAATCCCAGGCTTCAATGTTGGGTCAAGCATAAATCTCTAAAGGGGAGTGGGGAAGCTTCTTATTAGAGTCCATTGCTTTTGCTTTTTCTTAAATGATATGTTTGTACCCAAAAAGTAGATAAATCATTTCAAATTGCATTGTAGGAAACAAGAGAATTAAAAAATTACAAAATTTAAATTGAACTGATTATTAACAATGTATTTATCCTTAGAAGACTTTCAAAATGTAAAAATTGTTAAAATACAATGTTCTGATTGTCAAATTTATTGTTAATGCCATTGAATTTTAAGTGGAGAGAAAAATATAATATTTGAATATGTTAATTTTAAAAAAACACAAGTAATAGACTCACTTGAATCGAATACATTTTTGTAGATGAATATTATAAACAACAATCCCACGCTTCAATTTTGGGTCAAGCATAAATCTCTAAAAGGGAGTGGGGAAGCTTCTTATTAGAGTCCACTGATTTCGCCTTTTCTTAAATGATATGTTTGTATCCAAAAAGTAGATAAATCATTTCAAATTGCATTGTAGGAAACAAGAGAATTAAAAAAATTACAAAATTTAAATTGAACTGATTATTAACAATGTATTTATCCTTAGAAGACCTTAAAAATGTAAAAATTGTTAAAATACAATGTTCTGATTGTTAAATTTATTGTTAATGCCATTGAATTTTGAGTGGAGAGAAAAATATAATATTTGAATATGTTAATTTTAGAAAAATACAAGTAATGGACTCACTTGAATCGAATACGCTTTTGTAGATGAATATTATAAACAAGAATCCCACACTTCAATTTTGGGTCAAGCATATATCTCCTGAGGGGAGTAGGGAAGCTTCTTATTCAAGTCCATTGCATTCGCTTTTTCTTCAGTGATATGTTTGTACCCAAAAAGTAGATAAATCACTTCAAATTGCATTGTAGGAAACAAGAGAATTAAAAAATTACAAAAGTTAAATTAAACTCACTATTGACAATGTATTTATGCCTATAAGACTTTAAAATTGTACAAATTGTAAGAATGCAATGTTCTGATTTTTCAATTGATTGTTAATGCCATTGAATTTTGAGTGGAGGGAAAAACATAATATTTGAATATGTTAATTTTAGAAAAATACAAGTAATGGAATCACTTGAATGGAATACGCTTTAGTAGATGAATATTATAAACAACAATCCCACACTTCCATGTTGGGTCAAGCATAAATCCCTAAAGGGGAGTGCGAAAGCTTCTTATTAGAGTCCACTGCTTTTGCTTTTTCTTAGGTGATATGTTTGTACCCAAAAACTAGATAAATCATTTCAAATTGCATTATAGGAAACAAGAGAATTAAAAAATTACAAAATTTAAATTGAACAGATTATTAACAATGTATTTATCCTTAGAAGTCTTTAAAAATGTAAAAATTGTTAAAATACAATGTTCTGATTGTTAACTTTATTGTTAATGCCATTGAATTTTGAGTGGAGAGAAAAATATAATATTTGAATATGTTAATTTTAGAAAAATACAAGTAATGGACTCACTTGAATCGAATACGCTTTTGTAAATGAATATTATAAACAACAATACCACGCTTCAATTTTGGGTCAAGCATAAATCTCCTGAGGGGAGTGGGGAAGCTTCTTATTAGAGTCCATTGCATTCACTTTTTCTTCAGTGATATGTTTGTACCCAAAAAGTAGATAAATCACTTCAAATTGCATTGTAGGAAAGAAGAGAATTAAAAAATTACAAAATTTAAATTGAACTCACTATTGACAATGTATTTATCCCTAGAAGACTTTAAAATTGTACAAATTGTAAGAATGCAATGTTCTGATTTTTCAATTGATTGTTAATGCCATTGAATTTTGAGTGGAGATAAAAACATAATATTTGAATATGTTAATTTTAGAAAAATACAAGTAATGAACTCACTTGAATAGAATACGCTTTAGTAGATGAATATTATAAACAACAATCCCACGCTTCAATGTTGGGTCAAGCATAAATCTCTAAAGGGGAGTGGGGAAGCTTCTTATTAGAGTCCACTGCTTTCATTTTTTCTTAAGTGATATGTTTGTACCCAAAAAGTAGAGAAATGATTTCAAATTACATTGTAGGAAATAAAAAATTACAAAATTTAAATTGAACTGATTATTGACAATGTGTTTCTCCCTAAAAGACTTTAAAATTGTAAAAATTGTAAAAATGCAATGTTATGATTCTTAAATTTATTGTTAATGCCATTGAATTTTGAGTGGAGAGAAAAATATAATATTTGAAAATGTTAATTTTAGAAAAATACAAGTAATGGACTCACTTGAATTGAATACGTTTTAGTAGATGAATATTGTAGACAACAATCCCACGCTTCAATTTTGGGTCAAGCATAAATCTCCGGAGGGGAGTGGGGAAGCTTCTTATTAGAGTCCATTGCATTCGCTTTTTCTTATGTGATATGTTTGTACCCAAAAAGTAGATAAATCATTTCAATTGCATTGTAGGAAAAAAGAGAAGTAAAAAATGACAAAATTTAAATTGAACTGATTATTGACAATATATTTATCCCTAGAAGACTTTAAAACTATAAAAATTGTAAAAATGCAATGTTCTAATTCTTAAATTTATTGTTAATGCCATTGAATTTTGAGTGGAGTGAAAAATATAATATTTGAATATGTTAATTTTAGGAAAATACAAGTAATGAACTCACTTGAATAGAACATAATTTAGTGGATGAATATTGTAAATACCAATCTCACCCTTCAATTTTAGGTCAAGCATAAAGCTCTAGAGGGGAGTGGGAAAGCTTCTTATTAGAGTCCATTGCATTCGTTTTTTTCTTAAGTGATATGTTTGTACCCAAAAAGTAGATAAATCATTTCAAATTGCATTTTAGGAAACAAGAGAATTAAAAAATTACAAAATTTAAATTGAACTGATTATTAACAATGTATTTATCCTTAGAAGACCTTAAAAATGTAAAAATTTTTAAAATACAATGTTCTGATTGTTAAATTTATTGTTAATGCCATTGAATTTTGAGTGGAGAGAAAAACATAATATTTGAATATGTTAATTTTTGAAAAATACAAGTAATGGACTCACTTGAATAGAATACAATTTAATGGATTAATATTATAAATATCTATCTCACCCTTCAATGTTGGGTCAAGTATAAATTTCTTGAGGGGAGTGGGGAAGCTTCTTATTAGAGCCCATTGCATTCGCTTTTTCTTAAGTGATATGTTTGTACCCAAAAGGTAAATAAATCATTTCAAATTGCATTTTAACAAAGGAGACAACTAAAAAAATTACAAAATTTAAATTCAATTGATTATTTACAATGCATTTATCCCTAGAAAAATTAAAAATTGTAAAAATGCAATATTTTGATTTTTAAACTCAATCCTAATGCCATTGCATTTTGAGTGGAGAGAAAAACATAATATTTGAATATGTTAATTGAAGAAAAATACAAGTAATGGACTCACTTGAATCGAATACGCTTTTGTAAATGAATATTATAAACAACAATACCACGCTTCAATTTTGGGTCAAGCATAAATCTCCTGAGGGGAGTGGGGAAGCTTCTTATTAGAGTCCATTGCATTCACTTTTTCTTCAGTGATATGTTTGTACCCAAAAAGTAGATAAATCACTTCAAATTGCATTGTAGGAAAGAAGAGAATTAAAAAATTACAAAATTTAAATTGAACTCACTATTGACAATGTATTTATCCCTAGAAGACTTTAAAATTCTACAAATTGTAAGAATGCAATGTTCTGATTTTTCAATTGATTGTTAATGCCATTGAATTTTGGACTCACCTAAATATAATACACTTTAGGGGATGAATAATATAAATGCCAATTGCACACTTCAATGTTGGGTCAAGTATAAATCTCTAGAGGGGAGTGGGGAAGCTTCTTATTAAAGTCCATTGCATTCACTTTTTTTTTTAATTCATATGTTTGTACCTAAAAAGTAGATAAATCATTTCAAATTGCATTGTTGCAAATGAGACAATTAAAAAAATTACAAAATTTAAATTCAACTAATTATTAACAATGTATTTATCCCTAAAAGTGTACAAAATTGTAAAAATGCAATGTTTTGTTTCTAAATTCAATGTTAATGCTATTGCATTTTGAGTGGATAGAAAAATATAATATTTGAATATGTTAATTGAAGAAAAATACTAGTAATGGACTCGCTTAAATAGAATACACTTTAGTGGATGAATATTTTAAATACCATTCGTATGCTTTAATGTTAGGTTAAGCATAAATCTCTAGAGGGGAGTGGGGAAGTGTTTTATTAGAGCGCATTGCATTCGCTTTTTCTTAAGTGATATGTTTGTACCCAAAAAGTAGATAAATCATTTCGAATTGCATTATAGCAAAGGAGAGAATTAAAAAAATTACAAAATTTTAATTCAACTGATTTTTAACAACGCATTAATCCCTAGAAGACCTTAAAATTGTAAAAATTGTAGAAAGGCAATGTTTTGATTTTTAAATTTAATGTTAATACCATTGCATTTTGAGTGGAGATAAAAACATAAGATTTGAACATGTTAATTAAAGAAAACTACGAGTAATGGACTCGCTTGAATAGAATACAATTTAGTGGATGAATATTATAAATACCAATTGCACGCTTTAATGTTAGGTCAAGCATAAATCGCTAGAGGAGAGTAGGGAAGTTTCTTATTAGAGTCCATTGCATTTGCTATTTCTTATGTGATATGTTTGTACCTAAAGAGTAGATAAATCATTTCAAATTGCATTGTAGCACAAGAGACAATTAAAAAAATTTAAAAATTTAAATTCAACAGATAATTGACAATGCTTTTATCCCTAGAAGACTTTAAATTTGTAAAAAGTGTAAAAATGCAATGTTTTGATTTTTACATTCTATATTAATGTCATTGCCTTTTTTAGTGGAGAGAAAAACATAATATTTAGATATGTTAATTGAAGGAAAATACAAGTAATGGACTCACTTGAATAGAATACGCTTGAGTAGATGAATATTATAAACAGCAATCCCACGCTTAAATTTTAGGTGAAGCATAAATCCCTAGAGGGGAGTGGGGAAACTTCTTATTAAAGTGCATTGTATTTGCTTTTTCTTAAGTGATATATTTGTACTCAAAAAGTAAAGAAATCATTTCAAATTGCATTGTAGCAAAGGAGACAATTAAAAAAATTACAATAATTAAATTCAACTGATAAGTGACAATGCGTTTATCCTTAGTAGTCTTTAAAATTGTAAAAATACAATGTTTTGATTTTTAAATTCAATGTTAATGTCATTACCTTTTGAGTAGAGAGAAAAACCTAATATTTGAATATGTTGGGTCAAGCATAAATCTCTAGAGGGGAGTGGGGAAGCGTCTTATTAGAGCCCATGGCATTCGCTTTTTCTTAAGTGGTATGTTTGTACCCAAAAAGTAGATAAAGCATTTCAAATTGCATTGGAGCAAAGAAGACAATTTAAAAAATTACAAAATTTTCAATTCAATTGATTATTGACAATGCATTTATCCCTAGAAGACTTTAAAATTATAAAAATGAAATGTTTTGATTTTTAAAAACAATGTTAATGCCATTGTATTCTGAGAGGAGGGAAAAACATAATATTTGAATATGTTAATTGAAGAAAAGTACAAGTAATGGACTCACTTCAGTAGAATACAATTTAGTGGATGAATATTATAAATACCAATTGCATGCTTCAATATTATGTTAGGCATAAATCTCTAGAGGGGAGTGGAGAAGCATCTTATTAGAGCCCATTGCATTCGCTTTTTATTAAGTAGTATGTTTGTACCCAAAAATTAGATAAATCATTTCAAATTGCATTGCAGCAAAGAAGACAATTAAAAGAATTACAAAATTTCAAATTCAACAGATTATTGACAATGGATTTATCCTTAGAAGAGTTTAAAATTGTAAAAATGCAATGTTTTGATTTTAAAATTAAATCCTAATGGCATTGTATTTTGAGTGGAGAGAAAAACCTAATATTTGAATATATTAATTGAAGAAAAATATAAGTAATGGACTCATTTGAATAGAATACACTTTAGTGGATGACTATTATAAATAGCACTCCCACGTTTCAATTTTGGGTCAAGCATAAACCTCTTGAGGGGAGTGGGGAAGCTTCTTATTAGAGTCCATTGCCTTCGCTTTTTCTTAGGTGATATGATTGTACCCAAAAAGTAGATAAATCATTTCAAATGGCTTTGTAGCAATGGATAAAATTAAAAAAAAATACAAAATTTAAATTCAACTGATTATTAACAATGCATTCATCCTTAGAAGACTTTAAAATTATAAAAATTGTAAAAATGCAATGTGTTGATTTTTAAATTTATTGTTAATGTCATTGCATTTTGAGTGGATAGAAAAACATAATATTTGAATATTTTAATTGAAGAAAAATACTAATAATGGACTCACTTGAATAGAACACACTTTAGTGGATGAATATTATAAATACCAATCTCATGCTTCAAAGTTTGGTCAAGCATAAATCTCTAGAGGGGTGTGGCAAAGTTTCTTATTAGAGTCCATTGCATTCACTTTTTCTTAAGGGATATGTTTGTACCCAAAAATTAGATAGATCATTTCAAATTGCATCGTAGCAAAGGAGACAATTAAAAATATTACAAAATTTAAACTCAACTAATTATTAATAATGCATTTATCCCTAGAAGACTTTAAAATTTTTAAAATTGTAGAAATGCAATATTTTGATTTTTAAATTCAATGTTAAAGCCATTGCATTTTGAGTGTAGAGAAAAAGATAATGTTTCAATATGTTAATTGAAGAAAAAAACAAGTAATGGACTCACTTGAATAGAATACACTTTAGTGCATGAATATTATAAATACCAATCTCACACTTTAATGTTGGGTCAAGCATAAACCTCTAGAGGGGAGTGGGGAAGCTTCTTATGAGAGTCCATTGCATTCACTTTTTCTTAAGTGATGTTTGTACCCAAAAAGTAGATAAATCGTTTCTAATTCCATTGTAGTAAAGAAGACAATTAAAAAATTTACAAAATTTAAATTAAACTGATTATTCACAATGCATTTATCCCTAGAAGACTTCAAAATTATAAATATGTAAATATTGTTAAAATGCAATGTTTTGTTTTTTAAATTCAATGTTAATGCCTTTGCATTTTTAGTGGAGAGAAAAACATAATATTTAAATAAGAGATATGTTTGTGCTTGAAAAGCAAAATAAATCTTTTCAAATTGCATTGTATCAAAGGAGAATTAAAAAATTTTAAAAATTTAAATTCAACTAATTATTGACAATGCATTTATCCCTATAAGTCTTTAAAACTGTAAACATTGTAAAAATGCAATGTTTTGATTTTTAAATTCAATGTTAATGCCATTGCATTTAGAGTGGAGAGAAAAATATAATATTTGAATATGTTAATTGAAGAAAAATACAAATAATGGACTCACTTGAATAGAATGCACTTTAGTGGATGCATATTATAAGTACCAATCGCACGCTTCAGTGTTGGGTCAAGCATGAATCTCTAGAGGGGAGTGGGGAAGCTTTTTATTGGAGTCCATTACATTCATTTTAAATTGCATTGTAGCAAAGAAGACATTAAAAAAGTTATAAAATTTAAATCAACTGATTATTGACAATGCATTTATCCCTAGATGTCTTTAAAATTGTAATAATGCAATGTTTTGATATTTAAATTCAAAGTTAATGCCATTGCATTTTGAGTGGAGAGAAAAACCTAATATTTAAATATGTGAATTGAAGAAAAATACAAGTAATGGACTCACTTGAATAGAATACACTTTAGTGGATGCATATTATAAATATCAATTGCACGGTTCAGTGTTGGGTCAAGCATAAATCTCTAGAGGGGAGTGGGGAAGCTTTTTATTGGAGTCCATTGCGTTCACTTTTTCTTAAGTGATATCTTTGTATCCAAATTGCATTGTAGCAAAGGAGACAATTAAAAAAGTTATAAAATTTAAATCAACTGATTATTGACAATGCATTTATCCCTAGATGTCTTTAAAATTGTAATAATGCAATGTTTTGATTTTTAAATTCAATGTTAATGTCATTGCATTTTGAGTGGAGAGAAAAACCTAATATTTGAATATGTTAATTGAAGAAAAATACAAGTAATGGACTCACTTGAATAGAATACACTTTAGTGGATGCATATTATAAATACTAATTGCACACCTCAATGTTGGGTCAAGCATAAATCTCTAGAGGGGAGTGGGGAAGCTTTTTTTTGAAGTCCATTGCATTCACTTTTTCTTAAGTGATATCTTTGTATCCAAAAAGTAGATAAATCATTTCAAATTGCATTGTAGCAAAGGAGACAATTAAAAAAATCACAAAATTTATATTCAACTGATTATTGACAATACATTTATCCCTAGAAGTCTTTAAAATTGTAAAAATGCAATATTTTGATTTTTAGATTCAATGTTAATGCCATTGCATTTTGAGTGGAGAGAAAAACCTAATATTTGAATATGTTAATTGATGAAAAATTCAAGTAATGGACTCTCCTAAATATAATACACTTTAGTGGATGAATATTATAAATACCAATTGCACACTTCAATGTTGGGTCAAGCATAAATCTCTAGAGGGGAGGGGGAAAGCTTCTTATTGGAGTCCATTGCATTCACTTTTTCTTAAGTGATATCTTTGTATCCAATAAGTAGATAAATCATTTCAAATTGCATTGTAGCAAAGGAGACAATTAAAAAAATTACAAAATTGAAATTCAATTGTTTATTGACAATGCATTTATCCCTAGAAGTCTTTAAAATTGTAAAAATGCAATGTTTTGATTTTTAAATCCAATGATAATGCCATTGCATTTGGAGTGGAGAGAAAAAAATAATATTAGAATATGTTAATTGAAGAAAAATACAAGTAACGGACTCACTTGAATAGTCGTGGATGAATATTATAAATACCAATCTCACCCTTCAATTTTCGGTCAAGCATAAATCTCTAGCGGGGAGTGTGGAAGCTTCTTATTAGAGTCCATTGCATTTGTTTTTTCTTAAGTGATATGTTTGTACCTGAAAAGTAAATAAATCATTTCAAATTGCATTATAGTAAAGGTGACAATTAAAAAGATTACAAAATTTAAATTCAATTGATAATTGACAATGGATTTATCCCTTGAAGACTTTAAAATTGTAAAAATTGTACAAATGCAATGTTTTGATTTTTTATTCAATGTAAATTCCATTGCATTTTGAGTAGAGAGAGAAACATAATATTTAAATATGTTAATTGATGAAAAATACAGGTAATGGACTCTCCTGAATATAATACACTTTAGTGGATGAATATTAAAAATACCAATTGAACGCTTCAATGTTAGGTTAAGCATAAATCTCCAGAGGGGAGTGGGGAAGCTTCTTATTAGAGTCCATTGCATTCGCTTTTTCCTAAGTGATATGTTTGTACCTGAAAAGTAAATAAATGATTTCAAATTGCATTGTAGCAAAGGAGACAATTAAAAAAATTACAAAATTTATATTCAACTGATTATTGGCAATGCATTTATCCCTAGAAGACTTTAAAATTGTAAAAATGCAATGTTTTGATTTTTAAATTCAATGTTAAAGCCATTCAATTTTGAGTGGAGAGAAAAACCTAAAATTTGTATATGCTTATTGAAGAAAAATACAAGTAATAGACTCACTTGAATAGAATACAATTTAGTTGATGAATATTATAAATACCAATCTCACGCTTCAATGTTGGGTCAAGCATAAATCTTTAAAGGGGAGTGGGGAAACTTTTTATTATAGCCCATTGCATTCACTTTTTGTTAAGTGATATGTTTGTCCTTAAAAAGTGGATAAATCATTTCAAATTGCATTGTGGAAAAGAAAATAATTAAAAAAATTACAAAATTTCAAATTCAACTCATTATTGGCAATGCATTTCTCCCTAGAAGGCTTTAAAATTATTAAAATGCAATGTTTAGATTTTTAAATTCAATGTTACTGCCATTACATTTTGAGTGGAGAGAAAAACCTAAAATTTGAATATGTTAATTGAAGAAAAATACAACTAATGGACTCACTTGAATAGAATACAATTTAGTTGATGAATATTATAAATACTGATCGCATGCTTCAATGTTGAGTCAAGCATAAATCTCTATAGGGGAGTGTGGAAGCTTTTTATTAGAGTTCATTGCATTCGCTTTTTCCTAAGTGATATGTTTGTACCTGAAAACAAAATAAATCATTTCAAATTGCATTATAGTAAAGGCGACAATTAAAAGGATTACAAAATTTAAATTCAACTGATTATTAATAATGAATTTATCCCTTGAGGACTTTAAAATTGTAAAAACTGTACAAATGCAATGTTTAGATTTTTAAATTCAATGATAATGTCATTGCATTTTGAGTGAAGAGAAAGACATAATATTTGAATATGTTAATTGATGAAAAATACAAGTAATGGACTCTCCTGAATACAGTACACTTTAATGGATGAATATTATAAATACCAATTTGACGCTTCAATGTTGGGTCAACCATAAATCTCCAAAGGGAAGTGGCAAAACTTTTTATTAGAGCCTATAGCATTCACTTTTCTTAAGTGATATGTTTGTACCCAAAAAGTAGATAAACATTTCAAATTGCATTGTAGCAAAGAAGACAATGAAAAAAATTACAAAATTTCAAATTCAACTGATTATTGACAATGCATTTATCCCTATAAGACTTTAAAATTGTAAAAATTCAATGTTTTGATTTTTAAATTCAATGTTAGTGTCATTGCATTTTGAGTGGAGAGAAAAACCTAAAATTTGAATATGTTAATTGAAGAAAAATACAACTAATGGACTCACTTGAATAGAATACAATTTAGTTGATGAATATTATAAATACCGATCACACGCTTCAATGTTGAGTCAAGCATAAATCTCTAGAGGGGAGTGTGGAAGCTTCTTATTAGAGTTCATTGCATTCGCTTTTTCCTAAGTGATATGTTTGTACCCGAAAACAAAATAAATCATTTCAAATTGCATTATAGTAAAGGAGACAATTAAAAGGATTACAAAATTTAAATTCAACTGATTATTAACAATGAATTTATCCCTTGAAGACTTTAAAATTGTAAAAACTGTACAAATGCAATGTTTAGATTTTTAAATTCAATGATAATGTCATTGCATTTTGAGTGGAGAGAAAAACATAATATTTGAATATGTTAATTGATGAAAAATACAAGTAATGGACTCTCCTGAATACAGTACACTTTAATGGATGAATATTATAAATACCAATCGCACGCTTCAATGTTGGGTCAAGCATAAATCTCCAAAGGGAAGTGGCAAAACTTTTTATTAAAGCCTATAGCATTCACTTTTTCTTAAGTGATATGTTTGTACCCAAGCACAAATCTCGCGCTTTAATGTTGGGTCAAGCACAAATCTCTAGAAGGGGGTGGGGAAACTTTTTATTATAGCCTATTGCATTCACTTTTTGTTAAGTGATATGTTTGTCCCTAAAAAGTAGATAAATCATTTCAAATTGCATTATAGCAAAGAAAATAATTAAAAAATTACAAAATTTCAAATTCAACTAATTATTGGCAATGCATTTCTCCCTAGAAGACTTTAAAATCGTAAAAATGCAATGTTTAGATTTTTAAATTCAATGTTAATGCCATTGGAATTTGAGTGGAGAGAAAATCCTAAAATTTGAATATGTTAATTGAAGAAAAATACAAGTAATAAAGTCACTTGAATAGAATACAATTTAGTAGATGAATATTATAAATACCAATCTCACGCTTCAATGTTGGGTCAAGCATAAACCTCTAGTGGAGAGTGGGGAAGCTTGTTATTAGAGTCCATTGCAATTGCCTTTCCTTAAGTGATATGTTTGTACCCAAAAATCATTTCAAATTGGATTATAGCAAGGGACAGAATTAAAAAATTACAAATTTTAAATTCAATTGATTATTAGCAATGCATTTATCCCTAGAAGACTTTAAAATTGTAAAAATTGTACAAATGCAATGTTTTGATTTTTAAATTTAATGTTAATGCCTTTTCATTTTGAGTGGAGAGAAAAACATAATTTTCGAATTTGTTGACTGAAAAAAATACAAGTAATGGACTCACGTAAATAGAATACAATTTTGTGGATAAATATTCTAAATTCCAATCTCACATTTCAATGTTGGGTCAAGCATAAATCTCTAGAGGGGAGTGGGGAAGCTTTTTATTAGAGCCCATTGCATTCGCTTTTTCTTAAGTCATATGTTTGTACCTAAAAAGTTCATAAATCATTTCAAATTGCATTGTAGCGAAGAAGACAATAAAAAAATTACAAAATTTCAAATTCAACTGATTATTGACAATTCATTTATCCCTAGAAGACTTTAAAATTGTAAAAATGCAATGTTTTGATTTTTAAATTCAATGTTAATGTCATTCCATTTTGAGTGGAGAGAAAAACCTAAAATTTTTATATGTTAATTGAAGAAAAATACAAGTAATGGACTCACTTGAATAGAATACAATTTAGTTGATGAATATTATAAATACCAATCGTACGCTTCAAGGTTGGGTCAAGCATAAATCTCTAGAAGGGAGTGGGGAAGCTTTTTATTAGAGTCCATTGAATTTGCTTTTTCTTAAGTGATATGTTTGTACCTAAAAAGTAGATAAATCGTTTCAAATTGCATTGTCTCAAAGGAGACAATTAAAAAGGTTGCAAAATTTAAATTCAATTGATTATTGACAATTCATTTATCCTTAGATGTCTTTAAAACTGTAATAATGCAATCTTTTGATTTTAAATTCAATGTTAATGCCATTGCATTTTGAGTGCGGAGAAAACCTAATATTTGAATATATTAATTGAAGAAAAATACAAGTAATGGAGTCACATGAATAGAATACACTTTAGTGGATGAATATTATAAATAGCAATCTCACGCTTCCATGTTGGCTCAAGAATAAATCTCTAGAGGGAAGTGGGGAAGCTTCTTATTAGAGTCCATTGCATTTTTTTTTCTTAAGTGATACATTTGTACCCAAAATGTAGATAAATCATTTCAAATTGCATTGTAGTGAAGGAGACAATTAAAAAAATTCTGAAATTTAAATTCAACTAATTATTGACAATGCATTTATACGTAGAAGAGTTCAAAATTGTAAAAATGGTAAAAATGCAATGTTTTGATTTTTAAATTCAATGCTAATTCCATTGCATTTTGAGTGGAGTGAAAAAGATAATATTGAAATATGTTAATTGACGAAAAATACAAGTAGTGGACTCTCCTGATTAGAATACACTTTAGTGGATGAATATTATAAATACCTATCGCACGCTTCAATGTTGGGTCAAGCATAAATCTCTAGAGGGGAGTAGGGAAGTTTCTTATTGGAGTGCAATGCATTTGCTTTTTCTTAAGTGATATGTTTGTATCCAAAAAGTAGATAAATCATTTCAAATTGCGTTGTAGTAAAGGAAACAATTAAAAAAATTACAAAATTTAAATTCAACTGATTATTGACAATGCATTTATCCCTAAAAGTCTTTAAAATTGTAAAAATGCAATGTTTTGATTTTTAAATTCAATGCTAATGTGATTGTATGTTGTGTGGAGAGAAAAACCTAATATTTCAATACATTAATTGAAGAAAATACAAGTAATGGACTCACTTGAATAGAATACAATTTAGTTGATGAATATTATAAATACCAATCGTACGCTTCAAGGTTGGGTCAAGCATAAATCTCTAGAAGGGAGTGGGGAAGCTTTTTATTAGAGTCCATTGAATTTGCTTTTTTCTTAAGTGATATGTTTGTACCTAAAAAGTAGATAAATCGTTTCAAATTGCATTGTCTCAAAGGAGACAATTAAAAAGGTTGCAAAATTTAAATTCAATTGATTATTGACAATTCATTTATCCTTAGATGTCTTTAAATTGTAATAATGCAATCTTTTGATTTTTAAATTCAATGTTAATGCCATTGCATTTTGAGTGCGGAGAAAAACCTAATATTTGAATATATTAATTGAAGAAAAATACAAGTAATGGAGTCACATGAATAGAATACACTTTAGTGGATGAATATTATAAATAGCAATCTCACGCTTCCATGTTGGCTCAAGAATAAATCTCTAGAGGGAAGTGGGGAAGCTTCTTATTAGAGTCCATTGCATTTTTTTTTCTTAAGTGATACATTTGTACCCAAAATGTAGATAAATCATTTCAAATTGCATTGTAGTGAAGGAGACAATTAAAAAATTCTGAAATTTAAATTCAACTAATTATTGACAATGCATTTATACGTAGAAGAGTTCAAAATTGTAAAAATGGTAAAAATGCAATGTTTTGATTTTTAAATTCAATGCTAATTCCATTGCATTTTGAGTGGAGTGAAAAAGATAATATTGAAATATGTTAATTGACGAAAAATACAAGTAGTGGACTCTCCTGATTAGAATACACTTTAGTGGATGAATATTATAAATACCTATCGCACGCTTCAATGTTGGGTCAAGCATAAATCTCTAGAGGGGAGTAGGGAAGTTTCTTATTGGAGTGCAATGCATTTGCTTTTTCTTAAGTGATATGTTTGTATCCAAAAAGTAGATAAATCATTTCAAATTGCGTTGTAGTAAAGGAAACAATTAAAAAAATTACAAAATTTAAATTCAACTGATTATTGACAATGCATTTATCCCTAAAAGTCTTTAAAATTGTAAAAATGCAATGTTTTGATTTTTAAATTCAATGCTAATTCCATTGCATTTTGATTGGAGTGAAAAAGATAATATTGAAATATGTTAATTGACGAAAAATACAAGTAATGGACTCTCCTGATTAGAATACACTTTAGTGGATGAATATTATAAATACCTATCGCACACTTCAATGTCGGGTCAAGCATAAATCACTAGAGGGGAATGGGGAAGTTTCTTATTGGAGTGCAATTCATTTGCTTTTTCTTAAGTGATATGTTTGTATCCAAAAGGTAGATAAATCATTTCAAATTGCATTGTAGTAAAGGAGACAATTAAAAATATTACAAAATTTAAATTTAACTGATTATTGATAATGCATTTATCCCTAAAAGTCTTTAAAATTGTAAAAATGCAATGTTTTGATTTTTAAATTCAATGCTAATGTGATTGTATGTTGTGTGGAGAGAAAAACCTAATATTTCAATACGTTAATTGAAGAAAAATACAAGTAATGGACTCACTTGAATATAATACACTTTAGTGGATGAATATTATAAATACCAATCGCACACTTGGTATTTAAAAAGTTACAAAATTTAAATTCTACTGGTTATTCAAAATGCATTTATCCCTAGAAAAGTTCAAAATTGTAAAAATTGTCAAAATGCAGTATTTTCATTTTTAAATTCAATGTTAATGGTATTATATTTTGAGTGGAGAGAAAAATCTAATATTTGAATATGTTAGTTGAAGAAAAATACAATTAATGGACCCACTTGAATGGAATACATTTTGGTGGATGAATATTATAAATACTAATATCACGCTTCAATGTTGGGTCAAGCATAAATTTCTAGAGGGGAGTGGGGAAGCTTCTTATTAGAGCCTATAGCATTCACTTTTTCTTAAGTGATATGTTTGTACCCAAAAAGTAGATAAACATTTCAAATTGCATTGTATCAAAGAAGCCAATGAAAAAAATTACAAAATTTCAAATTCAACTGATTATCGACAATGCATTTATCCCTAGATGTCTTTAAAATTGTAAAAATGCAATGTTTTGATTTTTAAATTCAATGTTAATGCCATTGCATTTTGAGTGGAGAGAAAAACATAAAATTTGAATATGTTAATTGAAGAAAAATACAAGTAATGGACTCACTTGAATAGAATATAATTTAGTGGATGAATATTATAAATACCAATTTCAAGCTTTATTGCTCGGTGAAGCTTAAATCTCCAGAGGGGAATGAAGAAGCTTCTTATTAGAACCCATTACATTCACTTTTTCTTAAGTGATATGTTTATACCCGAAAAGTAAATAAATCATTGCAAATTACATTGTAGCAAAGGAGAGAATTAAAAAAATTACAAAATTTAAATTCAACTGATTATTGACAATGCATTTATCCCTAGAAGACTTTAAAATTGTAACAATTGTAAGAATGCAATGTTTTGGTTTTTAAATTCAATGTTTATGCCATTGCTTTTTGAGTGGAGAGAAAAACCTAATATTTGAATATGTTAATTGAAGAAAAATACAAGTAATGGACTCACTTGAATGGAATACAATTAGTGGATGAATATTATAAATACCAATTTCACACTTCAATGTTGGGTCAAGCATAAAACTCTAGAGGGGAGTGAGGAAGCTTCTTATTAGAGTCCATTGCATTTTCTTTTTTGTAAGTGATATGTTTGTACCCGAAAATAAATAAATCATTTCAAATTGCGTTATAGCAAAAGAGACAATTAAAGAAATTAAAAAATATAAATTCAACAGATTAGTGATAATGCATTTATCCTTAGAGGTCTTTAAAATTGTAAAAATACAAAGTTTTGATTTTTAAATTCAATGTTAATGTCATTGCATTTTGAGTGGAGAGAAAAACCTAATATTTGAATATGTTAATTGAACTAAAATACAAGTAATGGACTCACTTGAATAAAATATGATTTAGTGGATGAATATTTTAAATACCAAGCTCACGCTTCAATGTTGGGTCATGTATAAATCTATAGAGGGGAGTGGGGAAGCTTCTTATTAGAGTACATTGCATTCATTTTATCTTAAGTGATATGTTTGTACCCAAAAAGTAGATAAATCATTTCAAATTGCATCATAGCAAAGGAGACAATTAAAAAAATTACAAAATTTAAATTGAAATGATTATTGACAATACATTAATCCCTTGAAGAGTTTAAAATTGTAAAAATTGTAAAAATGTAATGTTTTGATTTTTAAATTCAATGTTAATGCGATTGCATTTTGTGTTGAAAGAAAAACCTAATATTTGAATATATTAATTGAAGAAAAATACAAGTAATGGACTCACTTGAATAGAATACAATTTAATGGATGAATATTATAAATACTAATCTAATGCTTCAATGTTGAGTCCAATATAAATCTCTAGAGGGGATTGGGGAAGCTTCTTATTAGAGTGCATTGCATTTGTTTTTTCTTAAGTGATATGTTTGTACCCAAAAAGTAGATAAATCCTTCCAAATTTCATTGTAGCAAAGGAGACAATTAAAAACATTACAAAATTTAAATTCAACTGATTATTGAAAATGCATTTATCCCTCGAAGAGTTCAAAATTGTAAAAATTGTAAAATGCAATGTTTTGAATTTTAAATTCAATGTTAATTCCATTGCATTTTGAGTGGAGAGAAAAACCTAATATTTAAATATGTTAATTGATGAAAAATACAAGTAATGGACTCTCTTGAATATAATGCACTTTAGTGGATAAATATTATAAATACCAATTGCACGCTTCAATGTTGGGTCAAGCATAAATCACTAGAGGGGAGTGGGGAGCTTCTTATTGGAGTCCATTGCATTCACTTTTTCTTAAGTGATATGTTTGTATCCAAAAAGTAGATAAATCATTTCAAATTGCATTGTAGCAAAGGAGACAATTAAAAAAATTACAAAATTTAAATTCAACTGGTTATTGATAATGCATTTATCCCTAGAAGTCTTTAAAATTGTGAAAACACAATGTTTTGATTTTAAGTGGAGAGAAAAACCTAATATTTGAATATGTTAATTGAAGAAAAATACAAGTAATGGACTCACTTGAATAGAATACACTTTAGTGGATGAATATTATAAATACCAATCGCACGCTTCAATATTGGGTGAAGCATAAATCTCTAGAGGGGAGTGGGGAAGCTTCTTATTAGAGTACATTATATTTGCTTTTTCTTAAGTGATATGTTTGTACTCAAAAAGTAAAGAAATCATTTCAAATTGCATTGTAGCAAAGGAGACAATTAAAAAAATTACAATAATTAAATTCAACTGATAAGTGACAGTGCGTTTATCCTTAATAGTCTTTAAAATTGTAAAAATACAATATTTTGATTTTTAAATTCAATGTTAATGCCATTACATTTTGAGTAAAGAGAAAAACCTAATATTTGAATATGTTGGGTTGAGCATAAATCTCTATAGGGGAGTGGGAAAGCGTCTTATTAGAGCCTATGGCATTCGCTTTTTCTTAAGTGGTATGTTTGTACCCAAAAAGTAGATAAATCATTTCAAATTGCATTAGAGCAAAAAAGACAATTAAAAAAATTACAAAATTTTAAATTCAATTTATTATTGACAATGCATCCCTAAAAGACTTTAAAATTATAAAAATGAAATGTTTTGATTTTTAAAAACAATGTTAATGCCATTGTATTTTGAGAGGAGGGAAAAACATAATATTTGAATATGTTAATTGAAGAAAAGTACAAGTAATGGACTCACTTCAATAGAATACAATTTTGGTGGATGAATATTATAAATACCAATCGCACGTTTCAATGTTGTGTTAAGCATAAATCTCTAGAGGGGAGTAGGGAAGCATCTTATTAGAGCCCATTGCCTTCGCTTTTTATTAAGTAGTATGTTTTTACCCAAAAATTAGATAAATCATTTCAAATTGCATTGCAGCAAAGAAGACAATTAAAAAAATTACAAAATTTCAAATTCAACTGATTATTGACAATGGATTTATCCTTAGAAGAGTTTAAAATTGTAAAAATGCAATGTTTTGATTTTAAAATTAAATCCTAATGACATTGTATTTTGAGTGGAGAGAAAAACCTAATATTTGAATATGTTAATTGAAGAAAAATACAATTAATGGACTCACTTCAATAGAATATACTTTAATGGATGAATATTACAAATACAAATTGCACGCTTCAATGTTGCGTCAAGCTTAAATCTCTAGTGGGGAGTGGGGAAGCGTCTTATTAGACCCCATGGCATTCGCTTTTTCTTAAGTGGATTATTTGTACCCAAAAAGTAGATAAATCATTTCAAATTGCAATGTAGGAACGAAGACAATTAAAAAAATTACAAAATTTCAAATTCAATTGATTATTGAAAATGCATTTATCTCTAGAAGATTTTAAAATTATAAAAATGCAATGTTTTGATTTTTAAAATCAATATTAATGCCATTGCATTTTAAGAGGGGGGAAAAAATATAATATTTGAATATGTTAATAGAAGAAAAGTACAAGTAATGGACTCATTTGAATAGAATACAATTTAGTGGATGAATATTATAAATACCAATCTCACGCTTCAATGTTGGGTCAAGCATAAATCTTTAGAGGGGAGTGGGGAAGCTTTTTATTAGAGTCCATTGTATTCGTTGTTTCTTAAGCAATATGTTTTTACCCAAAAAGTAGATAAATCATTTCAAATTGCATTGTAGCAAAGGAGACAATTAAAAAAATTACAAAATTTAAATTCAACTGATTATTGACAATGCATTTAAACCAAGAAGACTTTAAAATTGTAAAAATGCAATGTTTTGATTTTTAAATTCAATGTTAATGTCATTTCATTTTGACTAGAGAGAAAAACCTAATATTTGAATATGTTAATTGTAGAAAAATAGAAGTAATGAACTCACTGGAATAAAATATAATTTAGTGGATGAATATTATAAATACCAATCTCATGCTTAAATGTTAGGTCAAGTATAAATCTCTAGAGAGGAGTGGGGAAGCTTCTTAATAGAGTCCATTACATTCGCTTTTTCTTAAGTGATATGTTTATACCCAAAAAGTAGATAAATCATTTCAAATTGCATTGTAGCAAAGGAGACAATTAAAAAAATTACAAAATTTAAATTCAACTGGTTATTGATAATGCATTTATCCCTAGAAGTCTTTAAAATTGTGAAAACACAATGTTTTGATTTTAAGTGGAGAGAAAAACCTAATATTTGAATATGTTAATTGAAGAAAAATACAAGTAATGGACTCACTTGAATATAATACACTTTAGTGGATGAATATTTTAAATACCAATCGCATGCTTCAATATTGGGTGAAGCATAAATCTCTAGAGAGGAGTGGGGAAGCTTCTTAATAGAGTCCATTACATTCGCTTTTTCTTAAGTGATATGTTTATACCCAAAAAGTAGATAAATCATTTCAAATTGCATTATAGCAAAGAAATCAATTTAAAAAATTACAAATTTAAAGTCAACTGATTATTGACAATGCATTTATCCCTATAAGTGTTTAAAATTGTAAAAATAGAATTTTTTTTTATTGTTAAATAATGTTAATGCCATTGCTTTTGGAGTGGAGAGAAAAACCTAATATTTGAATATGTGAATTGAAGAAAAATACAAGTAATGGACTCACTTGAATATAATACACTTTAGTGGATGAATATTATAAATACCAATCGCACGTTTCAATGTTGGGTCAAGCATAAATCTCTAGAGGGGAGTGGGAAAACTTTTTATTAGAGCCCATTGCATTTGCCTTTTCTTAAGTGATATATTTGTACCCAAAAAGTAGATAAATCATTTCAAATTGCATTGTGGCAAAGAAGACAATTAAAAAAATTACAAAATTTTAAATTCAACTGATTATTGACAATGCATTTATCCCTAGAAGAGTTTAAAATTGTAAAAATGCAATGTTTTGATTTTTACATTCAATGTTAATGTCATTGCATTTTGAGTAGAGAGAAAAACCTAATATTTGAATATGTTAATTTTAGAAAAATAGAAGTAACGAACTCACTTGAATACAATACACTTTTGTGGATGAATATTATAAATACCAATCGTACGCTCCAATGTTGGGTCAAGTATAAATCTCTAGAGGGGAGTGGGGAAGCTTCTTATTAAAGTCCATTGCATTCGCTTTTCTTAAGTGATATGTTTGTACCCCAAAAGTAGATAAATCATTTCAAATTGCATTATAGCAAAGGAGACAATTAAAAAAATTGCAAAATTTAAATTCAACTGATTATTGACAATGCATTTATCCTTAGAAGAGTTCAAATTTGTAAAAATTGTAAACATGCAAAGTTTTAATTTTTAAATTCAATGTAAATGCCATTGCATTTTGAGTGGAGAGAAAAACATAAAATTTCAATATGTTAATTAAAGGAAAATACAAGTAATGGACTCACTTGAATAGAATACAATTTAGTGGATGAATATTCTAAATACCAATATCACGCTTCAATGTTGGGTCAAGCATAAATTTTTAGAAGGGAGTGGGGAAGCTTCTTATTGGAGCCCATTGCATTCGCTTTTTCTTAAGTGATATGGTTGTACCCAAAAAGTAAATAAATCATTTCAAAGAAGAATAGGGACACAAGGAATCAAAGAAGAACCATGAAAGTTAAATTAGAGTTTAATAACAGAAACCCTAAACCCAATATTCGAAGGAACACGAACTTAGGGTATTTAAGAAGGATATGGACGCCACACTCTAGAAAAGAAAGGAATTAGGAGTGATAAGTCGATTTGAACACCACAAGAAGAAGTACCTCTTGATAAGTTTTTTAGTTCTTAAAAGAACCGAGGGAGAAAAGCCCTTGCTTTCTATTTCACTCAAAGTTGTCTTATATGATTTTTTGTATACAAGGGGGTGCCTATTTATAGGCTAAGATTGCAATCCTAAAGGGGCACAAATTCCTACTTAGGACAAGGAATTCCTATCTAGGGACAAATTCTTATACAAAAAATAAACTCCTAATTTACAGTGACTACTATTACTTAGTCCTAACAGTTTAAGTACTCTAATGATATTAATAAGGCCTGGACTCTCTTCCAAGCTTGAATTCACACCATTTGAAGCTTGGTTGACCTGAATGTCCTTAATTAGCCCATTTAGTTCTTCTTTCATCTTTCTGACTCTAGCCCGTGTTATTAGGCCTCTTGGAATGTGCAATGGACTTCTTGCATCCTTTGAAGCCTTCCACCCTTCATCTCTATGGTTCTCATAAAAAACCTAATATTTAAATATGTGAATTGAAGAAAAATACAAGTAATGGACTCACTTGAATAGAATACAATTTAATGGATGAATATTATAAATACCAATCTCACGCTTCAATGTTGGGTCAAGCATAAATCTCTAGATGAGAGTGGGGAAACTTCTTATTAGAGTCCATTGCATTCGCTTTTTCTTAAGTGATATGGTTGTACTCGAAAAGTAAATAAATCATTTCAAATTGCATTGTAGCAAAGGAGACAATGAAAAAATTACAAAATTTAAATTCAACTAATTAGTGACAATGCATTTATCCCTAGAAGTCTTTAAAATTGTAAAAATACAATGTTTTGATTTTTAAATTCAATGTTAATGCCATAGCTTTTTGAGTGGAGAGAAAAACCAAATCTTTGAATATGTCAATTGAAGAAAAGTACAAGTAATGGACTCACTTGAATAGAATATAATTTAGTGGATGAATATCATAAATACCAATCTCATGCTTCAATGTTAGGTTAAGCATAAATCGCTAGAGGGAGTAAGGAAGCTTCTTATTAGAGTCCATTGCATTCGTTATTTCTTAAGCGATATGTTTTTACCCAAAAAGTAGATAAATCATTTCAAATTACATTGTCGCAAAGGAGACAATTAAAAAAATTACAAAATTTAAATTCAACTGATTAGTGACAAAGCATTTATTCGTAGAAGTCTTTAAAATTGTAAAAATGCAATGTTTGGATTTTTAAATTCAATGTTAAGGCTATTGAATTTTTTGTGGAGAGAAAAAACTAATATTTGAATATGTTATTTGAAGAAAAATACAAGTAGTGGGCCCACTTGAATAGAATACAATTTAGAGGATGAATATTCTAAATACCAATCTCACGCTTCAATGTTGGGTCAAGTATAAATCTTTAAAGGGGAGTAAGGAAGCTTCTTATTAGAGTCCATTGCATTCGCTTTTTTGTATGTGATATGTTTGTACCGAAATGTAAATAAATGATTTCAAATTGCATTGTATCAAAGAAGACGATTAAAAAAATTACAAAATTTCAATTCAATTGATTAGTGACAATGCATTTATCTCTACAAATCTTGAAAATTGTAAAAATGCAATGTTTTGATTTTTTAAATTCCAAGTCAATGCCATTGCATTTTGAGTGGAGAGAAAAGCCTAATATTCGAATATGTTAATTGAAGAAAAGTACAAGTAATGGACTCACTTGAATGGAATACAATTTAATAGATGAATATTCTAAATACCAATCTTACGCTTCACTGTTGGGTCAAGCATAAATCTGTAGAGGGGAGTGAGGAAGCTTCTTATTATAGTCCATTGCATTTGCATTTTCTTAAGTGATATGTTTGTACCCAAAAAGTAGATAAATCATTTGAAATTGGATTGTAGCAAAGGAGACAATAAAAAAAATTTCAAAATTTAAATTCAACTGATTATTGACAATGGATTTAACCCTAGAGGTCTTTAAAATTGTAAAAATGAAATGTTTTGATTTTTAAATTCAATGTTAATGCCACTGCATTTTGAGTGCAGAGAAAAACATAATATTTGACTATGTTAGTTAGAGAAAAATACAGGTATTTGACTCACTTGAATAGAATATAATTTACTGAATGAAAATTATAAATACCAATCTCATGCTTCATTGCTGGGTCAAGCAAAAATCTCTAGAGGGGAGTAGAGAAGCTTCTTGTTAGAGTTCATTGCATTTGCTTTTTCTTAAGTGGTATGTTTGTACCCAAAAAGTAGATAAATCATTTCAAATAGCATTGTAGCAAAAAAGACAATTAAAAAAATTACAAAATTTAAATTCAACTGATTAGTGACAATGCATTTATCCCTAGGAGTCTTTAAAATTGTAAAATGCAATGTTTTGATTTTTAAATTCAATGTTAATGTCATTGCATTTTGAGAGGAGATAAAAACCTAATATTTGAATATGTTAATTGAAGAAAAATGCAAGTAATGGAGTCACTTCAATAGAATACAATTTAGTGGATGAATATTATAATTATCGATCTCAGGCTTCAAGGTTACGTTAAGCATAAATCTCTAAAGGGGAGTTGGGAAGCTTCTTATTAGAGTCCATTGCATTCGCTTTTTCGTAAGTGATATGCTTGTACCCGAAAAGAAAATAAAGGATTTCAAATTGCATTGTAGCAAAGGAGACAATTAAAAAAATTACAAAATTTCAATTCAACTAATTAGTGACAATGCATTTATGCCTAGAAGTCTTTAAAATTATAAAAATGCAATGTTTTGATTTTTAAATTCAATGTTAATGCCATTGCATTTTGAGTTGAGAGAAAAACCTAATACTTGAATATCTTAATTGAAGAAAAATACAAGTAATGCACTCACTTGAATATAATACAATTTAATGGATGAATATTATAAATACCAATCTCACGCTTCAATGTTGGGTCAAGCATAACTCTCTAGAGGGGAGTGGGGAAACTTCTTATTAGAGTCCATTGCATTCGCTCTTTCTTAAGTGATATGTTTGCACCCGAAAAGTAAATAAATCATTTCAAATTGCATTGTAGCAAAGGAGACACTTAAAAAAATTACAAAATTTAAATTTAACTGATTATTGACAATGCATTTATCCCTATAAGTCTTTAAAATTGTAAAAATACAATGTTTGGATTTTTCAATTCAATGTTAATGCCTTTGCATTTGGAGTGGAGAGAAAAACCTAATATTTAAATATGTTAAGTGAAGAAAAATACAAGTAATGGAGTCACTTGAATAGCATACAATTTAGTCGATGAATATTATAAAAACCAATCTCACACTTCAATGTTGGGTCCACCATAAATCCCTGGAGGGGAGTGGGGAAGCTTGTTATTAAAATCCATTGCAGTCGCTTTTTCTTAAGTGATATGTTTGAACCTGAAAAGTAAATAAATCATTTCGAATTGCATTGTAACAAAGGAGACAATGAAAAAAATTATAAAATTTAAATTTAACTGATTATTGACAATGCATTTAACCCTATAAGTCTTTTAAAATTGTAAAAATGCAATGTTTTTGATTTTTAAATTCAATGTTAATGCCTTTACATTTTGGGTGAAGAGAAAACCTAATATTTGAATATCTTAATTTGAAGAAAAATACAAGTAATGGACTCATTAAATACAATACAATTTAATGGATAAATATATTAAATACTAATCTCACGCTTCAATGTTAAGTCAAGGATAAATCTCTAGTGAGGAGTAGGGAAGCTTCTTTTAGAGTCTATTGCAGTTGCTCTTCTTAATTGATATGTTTGTAACACGAAAAGTAAATAAATCATTCAAATTGCATTGTAGCAAAGGAGACAATTAAAAAAATTAAAAAATTTAAATTCAACTGATTATTGACAATGCATTTATCCCTAAAAGTCTTTAAAATTGTAAAAATGCAATGTTTTGATTTTTAAATTCAATGCTAATGTGATTGTATGTTGTGTGGAGAGAAAAACCTAATATTTCAATACATTAATTGAAGAAAAATACAAGTAATGGACTCACTTGAATAGAATACACTTTAGTGGATGAATATTATAAATACCAATCGTACGCTTCAATGTTGTGTCAAGCATAAATCTCTAGAGGGGAGTGTTGAAGCTTTTTATTAGAGCCCATTACATTCGCTTTTTCTTAAGTGATATGTTTGTACCCAAAAAGTAAATAAATCATTTCAAATTGCATTGCAGCAAAGTAGACAATGAAAAAGATTACAAAATTTCAAATTCAACTGATTATTGACAATGTTTTTATCACTAGAAGGTTTTAAAATTGTAAAAATGCAATGTCTTGATTTTTAAATCAATGTTAATGTCATTGCATTTTTAGTGGAGAGAAAAACCTAATATTTGAATATGTTAATTGAAGAAAAATACAATTAATGGACTCACTTGAATAGAATATAATTTAGTGGATAAATATTCTAAATACCAATCTCATACTTCAATGTTAGGGCAAGCACAAATCTCAGTAGGGGAGTGGGGAAGCTTCTTATTAGAGCCTATTGCATTCGTTTTTCTTAAGTGATATGTTTGTACCCAAAAAGTAGATAAATCATTTCAAATTCCAGTGTAGCGAAGGAGACAATTCAAAAAGTTACAAAATTTAAATTCTACTGGTTATTCACAATGCATTTATCCCTAGAAAGTTCAAAATTGTAAAAATTGTCAAAATGCAATATTTTCATTTTTAAATTCAATGTTAATGGTATTACATTTTGAGTGGAGAGAAAACGTAAAATTTCAAAATGTTAATTGAAGAAAAATACAAGTAATGGACTCACTTGAATAGAATGCAATTTAGTGGATCAATATTATAAATACCAATCGCATGCTTTAATGTTTCGTTAAGCATAAATCTTTAGAGGGGAGTGGGGAAGCTTCTTATTAGAGTGCACTACATTTGCTTTTTCTTAAGTGATATGTTTGTACTCGAATAGTAAATAAATCATTTTAAATTGCATTGTAGCAAAGAAGACAATGAAAAAATTACAAAATTTCAAATTTAACTGATTATTGACAATGCATTTATCCCTAGAAGACTTTAAAATTATAAAAATGCAGTGTTTTGATTTTTAAATTCAATGTTAGTGTCATTGCATTTTGAGTGGAGAGAAAAACATAAAATTTGAATATGTTAATTAAACAAAAATGGAACTAATGGACTCACTTGAATAGAATACAATTTAGTGGATGAATATTCTAAATAACAATCTCACGCTTTAATGATGGGTCAAGCATAAATCTCTAGAGGGGAGTGGGGAAGCGTGTTATTAGAGCCCATTGCATTTGCTTTTTCTCAAGTGGTATGTTTGTACCCAAAATGTAGATAAATCATTTCAAATTGCATTGTAGCAAAGAAGACAATGAAAAAAATTACAAAATTTCAAATTCAACTGATTATTGACAATGCATTTATCACTAAAAGACTTTAAAATTGTAAAAATGCAATGTTTTGATTTTTAAATTCAATGTTAGTGCCATTGCATTTTGAGTGGAGAGAAAAACATAAAATTTAAATATGTTAATTGAAGAAAAATACAAGTAATGGACTCACTTGAATAGAATATAAATTAGTGGATGATTATTATAAATACCAATCTCAAGCTTTATTACATGGTGAAGCTTAAATCTCCAGAGGGGAATGGAGAAGCTTCTTATTACAGCCCATTACATTCACTTTTCCTTAAGTGATATGTTTCTACCTGAAAAGTAAATAAATCATTGCAAATTACATTGTAGCAAAGGAGAGAATTAAAAAAATTACAAAATTTAAATTCAATTGATTATTGACAATGCATTTATCTCTAGAAGACTTTCAAATTGTAAAAATTGTAAGAATGTAATGTTTTGGTTTTTAAATTCAATGTTTATGCCATTGCTTTTTGAGTGGAGAGAAAAACCTAATATTTGAATATGTTAATTGAAGAAAAATACAAGTAATGGACTCACTTGAATGGAATACAATTAGTGGATGAATATTATAAATACCAATTTCACGTTTCAATGTTGGGTCAAGCATAAAAGTCTATAGGGGAGTAGGGAAGCTTCTTATTAGAGTCAATTGCATTCGCTGTTTCTTAAACGATATGTTTTTACCCAAAAAGTAGATAAATCATTTCAAATTGCATTGTAGCAAAGAAGACAATTAAAAAATTACAAAATTTAAATTCAAATGATTATTGACAATGCATTTAAACCTAGAAGACTTTAAAATTGTAAAATGCAATGTTTTGATTTTTAAATTCAATGTTAATGCCATTGAATTTTGACTAGAGAGAAAAACCTAATATTTGAATATGTTAATTGTATAAAAATAGAAGTAATGAACTCACTTGAATAAAATACAATTTAGTAGATGAATATTATAAATACCAATCTCACACTTCAATGTTAGGCCAAGCATAAATCTCTAGAGAGGAGTGGGGAAGCTTTTTAATGGAGTCCATTGCATTTGCTTTTTCTTAAGTGATATGTTTATACCCAAAAAGTAGATAAATCATTTCAAATTGCATTGTAGCAAAGAAATCAATTTAAAAAATTACAAATTTAAATTCAACTGATTATTGACAATGCATTTATCCCTATAAGTGTTTAAAATTGTAAAAATAGAATTTTTTGATTTTAAATAATGTTAATGCCATTGCTTTTGGAGTGGAGAGAAAAACCTAATATTTGAATATGTGAATTGAAGAAAAATACAAGTAATGGACTCACTTGAATATAATACACTTTAGTGGTTGAATATTATAAATACCAATTGCACGCTTCAATGTTGGGTCAAGCATAAATCTCTAGAGGGGAGTGGGGAAACTTTTTATTAGAGCCCATTGCATTTGCCTTTTCTTAAGTGATATATTTGTACCCAAAAGGTAGATAAATCATTTCAAATTGCATTGTGGCAAAGAAGACAATTAAAAAAATTACAAAATTTCAAATTCAACTGACTATTGACAATGCATTTATCCCTAGAAGAGTTTAAAATTGTAAAAATGCAATGTTTTGATTTTTACATTCAATGTTAATGCCATTGCATTTTGAGTAGAGAGAAAAACCTAATATTTGAATATGTTAATTTTAGAAAAATAGAAGTAACGAACTCACTTGAATAGAATACACTTTAGTTGATGAATATTATAAGTACCAATTGCACGATTCATTGTTGGGTCAAGTATAAATCTCTAGAGGGGAGTGGGGAAGCTTCTTATTAATGTCCATTGCATTCGTTTTTCTTAAGTGATATGTTTGTACCCCAAAAGTAGATAAATCATTTTAAATTGCTTTGTAGCAAAGGAGACAATTGAAAAAATTGCAAAATTTAAATTCAACTGATTATTGACAATGCATTTATCCTTAGAAGAGTTCAAATTTGTAAAAATTGTAAAAATGCAAAGTTTTAATTTTTAAATTCAATGTTAATGCCATTGCATTTTGAGTGGAGGGAAAACATAAAATTTAAATATGTTAATTGAAGGAAAATACAAGTAATGGACTCACTTGAATAGAATACAATTTAGTGGATGAATATTCTAAATACCAATCTCACGCTTCAATGTTGGGTCAAGCATAAATCTTTAGAAGGGAGTGGGGAAGCTTCTTATTGGAGCCCACTGCATTCACTTTTTCTTAAGTGATATGGTTGTACCCAAAAAGTAAATAAATCATTTATCCCTAGAAGACTTTAAAAGTGTAAAAAGGCAATGTTTTGATTTTTAAATTCAACGTTAATGCCATTGCATTTTGAGTAGAGAAAAAAACCAAATCTTTGAGTATGTTAATTGAAGAAAAATACAAGTAATGGACTCACTTGAATAGAATAGAATTTGGTGAATGAATATTACAAAAACCAATCTCACTCTTCAATGTTGGGTCAACCATAAATCTCTAGAGGGGAGTGGGGAAGCTTCTTATTAGAGTCCATTGCATTCGCTTTTTCGTAAGTGATATGTTTGTACCCGAAAAGCAAATAAGTCATTTCAAATTGCATTGTAGCACAGGAGACAATTAAAAAATTACAAAATTTAAATTTAACTGATTAATGGCAATGGATTTATGAATAGACTTTTTTAAAATTGTAAACATACAATGTTTTGATTTTGAAATTCAATGTTAATACCATTACATTTTGAGTGGAGAGAAAAACCTAATATTTGAATATGTTAATTGAAGAAAAGTACAAGTAATATGTTCGTAAGTGATTTATTAGAGTCCATTGCATTTGCTTTTTCGCAAATGATATGTTCGTACTCAAAAATAAATCAATCATTTCAAATTGTATTGTAGCAAAGGAGAAATTTAAAAAAGCTACAAAACTTTAATTCAACTAATTATTGACAATGCATTTATCCCTATAAGTCTTTAAAATTGTAAAAATGCAATGTTTTGATTTTTAAATTCAATGCTAATAGCATTGCATTTTGAGTGGAGATAACAACATATTATTTGGATATGTTTGTTGAGGAAAAATACAAGTAATGGACTCAATTGAATAGAATACAATTTAGGGGATGAATATTACAAATACCAATCTCACGCTTCATTGCTGTGTTAAGCATAAATATCAAGAGGGGAGTAAGGAAGCTTTTTATTAGAGTCCATTGCATTCGCTTTTTCTTAAGTGATATGTTTGTGCCCAAAAGGTAGATAAATCATTTCAAATTGCATTGTAGCAAAGAAGGAAGTTAAAAAAATTACAAAATTTAAATTGAACTATTAGTGCCGATGCATTTACCCCTAGAGTCTTTAAATTTGTCAAAATGCAATGTTTTGTTTTTTATATTCAATGTTAATGCCATTGCATTTTAAGGGGAGAGGAAAACCTAATATTTGAATATGTTAATTGAAGAAAAATACAAGTAATGGACTCACTTAAATGGAATACAATTTAGTGGATGAATATTATAAATACCAATCTCACGCTTTAATGTTGGGTCAAGCATAAATCTCTAAAGGAGAGTGGGGAATCTTCTTATTAAAGTCCATTGCATTCCCTTTTTCGTAACTGATAAGTTTGTATAAGAAAAGTAAATAAATCATTTCAAATTGCATTGTAGCGAAGGAGACAATTCAAAAAATTACAAAATTTAAATTCAACTGATTATTGATAAAGCATTTATCGCTAGAGGTCTCTGAAATTGCAAAATGCAATGTTTTCATTTTTAAATTCAATAATAATGCCACTGCATTTTGTGTTGAGAGAAAAACCTAATATTTGAATATGTTGATTGAACAAAAATACAAGTAATGGATTCACTTGAATAGAATATGATTTAGTTGATGAATATTATAAATACCAATCTCATGCTTCAATGTTGGGTCAAGTATAAATCTCTAGGGGGGTGTCGGGAAGCTTTTTATTAGAGCCCATTGCATTCGCTTTTTCGTAAGTGATATGTTTGTACCCAAACAGTAAATAAATCATTTCAAATTGCATTGTAGCAAAGGAGATAATTAAAAAAATTACAAAATATAAATTCAACTGATTAGTGACAATGCATTTATGCTTAGAAGTGTTTAAAATTGTAAACATACAATGTTTTGACTTTTAAATTCAATGTTAATGCCATTGCATTTTGAGTGGAGAGAAAAACCTAATATTTGAATATGTTAATTGAAGAAAAATACAAGTAATGGACTCACTTGAATACAATACAATTTAATGGATGGATATTATCAATATCAATCTCACACTTCAATGTTGGGTCAAGCATAAATCTCTAGAGGGGTGTGGGGAAGCTTCTTATTAGAGTCCATTGCATTTGCTTTTTAGTAAGTGATATGTTCGTACTCGAAAAGTAAGTCAATCATTTCAAATTGCATTGTAGCAAAGAAGATATTTAAAAAGAACTACAAAATTTTAATTCCACTAATTATTGACAATGCATTTATCCCTATAAGTCTTTAAAATTGTAAAAATGCAATGTTTTGATTTTTAAATTCAATGTTAATAACATTGCATTTTGAGTGGAGAAAACAACATATTATTTGGATATGTTTGTTGAGGAAAAATACAAGTAATGGACTCACTTGAATATAATACAATTTAGGGGATGAATATTACAAATACCAATCTCATGCTTCATTGTTGGGTCAAGCATAAATATCAAGAGGGGAGTGAGGAAGCTTCTTATTAGAGTCCATTACATTCGTTTTTTCTTAAGTGATATGTTTCTGCCCAAAAGGTAGATAAATCTTTTCAAATTGCATTGTAGCAAAGAAGGTAGTTAAAAAAATTACAAAATTTAAGTTGAACTGTTAGTGACAATGCATTTATCCCTAGAGTCTTTAAATTTGTAAAAATACAATGTTTTGATTTTTATATTTAATGTTTATGCCATTGCATTTTAAGGGGAGAGAAAGACCTAATATTTGAATAGGTTAATTGAAGAAGAATACAAGTAATGTACTCACTTGAATAGAATACAATTTAGTGGATGAATATTATAAATACCAATCTCACGCTTTAATGTTGGGTCAAGAATAAATCTCTAGGGGGGTGTTAGGAAGCTTCTTATTAAAGCCCATTGCATTCGCTTTTCTTAAGTGATTTTTTGTACCCGAAAGGTAAATAAATCATTTCAAATTGCATGGTAGCATAGGAGACAATTAAAAAATTACAAAATTTAAATTCAACTGATTAGTGACAATGCATTTACGAATAGACTCCTTTAAAATTGTAAAGATACAATGTTTTGATTTTGAAATTCAATGTTAATGCCATTACATTTTGAGTGGAGAGAAAACCTAATATTTGAATATGTTAATTGAAGAAAAGTATAAGTAATGGACTCACTTGAATAGAATACAATTTAGTAGATGAATATTATAAATACCAATGTCACGCTTCAATGTTGGGTCAAGCATAAATCTCTAAAGGGGTGTGGGTAAGCTTCTTATTAGAGTCCATTGCATTCACTTTTCTTAAGTGATATGTTTATACCCGAAAAGTAAATAAATCATTTCAAATTGCATTGTAGCAAAGGTGACAATTGAAAAAGTTACAAAATTTAAGTTCAACTAATTAGTGAGAATGCATTTATCCCTAAAAGTCTTTAAAATTCTAAAAATACAATGTTTTGATTTTTAAGTGGAGGGAAAAATCTAAAATATGAAAATGTTAATTGAAGAAAAATACATGTAATGAACTCACTTGAATAGAATACAATTTATTGGATGAATATTATAAATACCAATCTCACACTTCAATGTTGGGTCAAGCATAAATCTCTAGAGGGGAGT
>JAIRCJ010000092.1:248680-373860 GCA_020883675.1 Bruguiera gymnorhiza
ATGAATGGAATACAATTTAGTGGATGAATATTCTAAATACAATCTCATGCTTTAATGTTGGGTCAAGGATAAATCTCTAGAGGGGGTGGAGAAGCTTTTTATTAGAGCCCATTGCATTCGCTTTTTCCTAAGTGATATATTTGTACTCAAAAAGTAGATAAATCATTTCAAATTGCATTGTAGTAAAGGAGACAATTAAAAAATTACAAAATTAAATTCAACTGATTATTGACAATGCATTCATCCATAGAGGAGTTCAAAATTGTTAAAATGCAATGTTTTTGAATTTTAAATTCAATGTTAATGCCATTGCATTTTTGATTTGGAGAGAGAAACCTAATATTTGAATATGTTAATTGAAGAAAAATACAAGTAATGGACTCACTGAATAGAATACACCTTAGTGGAGGAATATTATAAACACAATCGCACGCTTCAATGTTGGGTCAAGGATAAATCTCTAGAAGGGAGTGGGAAAGCTTCTTATTAGAGTCCTTTTGCATTCGCTTTTTCTTAAGTGATATGTTTGTACTCCAAAAGTAGATCATTCATTTCAAATTGCTTTGTAGCAAAGGAGACAATTAAAAAAATTACAAAATTTAAATTCAACTAATTAATGACAATGCATTTATCCCTAAAAAAGTTCAAAATTGTAAAAATTGTAAAAATGCAATCTTTTGATTTTTAAATTCAATGTTAATGCCATTGCATTTTGAGTTAAGAGAAAAACATAAAATTTGAATATCTTAATTGAAGAAAAATACAAGTAATGAACTCAATTAAATAGAATACACTTTAGTGGATGTATATTATAAATACCAATTGCATGCTTTAATGTTAGGTCAAGCATATATCTCTAGAAGGGAGTGGGAAGCTTCTTATTAGAGCCCATTGCATTCGCTTTTTCTTAAGTGATATGTTTGTACCCAAAAAGTAGATAAATCATTTCAAATTGCATTGTAGCAACAGGGACAATTAAAAAAATTACAAAATTTAAATTCAACTAATTATTGACAATGGATTTAGCGCTTGAAGAGTTCAAAATTGTAAAAATTCTAAAAATACAATGTTTCCATTTTTAAATTCAATGTTAATGCCATTGCATTTTGGGTGGAGAGAAAAATATAAAATTAGAATATCTTAATTGAAGAGAAATACAAGTAATGGACTAACTTGAATAGAATAAAATTTAGTGGATGAATATTATAAATACCAATCTCACTCTTCAATGTTAGGTCAAGTATAAATCTCTAATGGGGTGTGTGTGGAAGCCTCTTATTAGAGCGCATTGCATTTGCTTTTTCTTAAGTGATATGTTTGTATCCAAAAAGTTGATAAATTATATCAAATTGCATTGTAGCAAAGCAAACAATTAAAAAAGTTACAAAATTTCAAATTCTACTAATTATTGGCAGTGCATTTATCCCTATAACACTTTAAAATTGTAAAAATGCAATATTTTGATTTTTAAATTCAATGTTAATGTCATTGCATTTTGAGTGGAGAGAAAAACCTAATATTTGAATATGTTAATTGAAGAAAAATCCAAGTAATGGACTTGCTTGAATAGAATACAATTTAGTTGATGAATATTATAAATACCAATCTCACGCTTTAGCGTTAGGTGAAGCATAAATCTCTAGAGGGGAGTGGGGAAGCTTTTTATTAGTGCCCATCGCGTCCGCTTTTTCTTAAGTGATATGTTTCTACCCAAAAAGTATGTAAATCATTTCAAATTTCATTGTAGCAAATGAGACAATTACAAATATTGCAAAACTTAAATTCAACTGATTATTGACAATGGTTTTATCTCTAGAAGAGTTCAAAATTGAAAAAATTGTAAAAATGCAATGTTTTGATTTTTAAATTCAATGTTAATCCCATTGCATTTTGGGTGGAGAGAAAAACATAAAATTAGAATATCTTAATTGAAGAAAAATACAAGTAATGGACTCACATGAATGGAATACACTTTAGTGGATGAATATTATAAATACCAATTGCATGCTTTAATGTTGGGTCAAGCATAAATCTCTAGGGGGAGTGGGGAAACTTCTTATTAGAGTCCATTGCATTCGCTTTTTCTTCATTGATATGTTTGTACCCGAAAAGTAGATAATCATTTCAAATTGCATTGTAGCAAAGGAGACAACTATAAAAATTACAAAATTTAAATTCAACTAATTATCGACAATGCATTTATACCTAGAAGTCTTTGAAATTGTAAAAATGCAATGTTTTGATTTTTAAATTCAATGTTAATGTCATTGCATTTTGAGTGGAGAGAAAAATATAAAATTTGAATATGTTAGTTGAAGAAAAATACAAGTAATGAACTTACTTGAATAGAATACAATTTAGTACATGAATATTATAAATACCAATCTCACGCTTTAATGTTGGGTGAAGCATAAATCTCTAGAGGGGAGTGGAGAAGCTTTTTATTAGTGCCCATCGCGTTCGCTTTTTCTTAAGTGATATGTTTGTACCCAAAAAGTAAGTAAATTTTAAAAATTGTAAAAATTATAAAAATGCAATGTTTTGATTTTTAAATTCAATGTTAATGTCATTGCTTTTTGAGTGGAGAGAAAAACATAAAATTTGAATATCAGGCTTCAATGTTAGGTCAAGGATAAATCTTTAGAGGGGAGTATGAAAGCTTTTTATTAGAGTCCATTGCATTCGCTTTTTCTTAAGTGATATGTTTGTACCCAAAAAGTAGGTAAATCATTTCAAATTGCATTGTGACAAAGGAGACAATTAAAAAAATTACAAAATTTAAATTAAACTGATTATTGACAATGGATTTATCCCTAGAAGATTTCAAAATTGTAAAAATCCAATGTTTTGATTTTTAAATTCAATGTTAATGTCATTGCATTTTGAGTGGAGAGAAAAACATAAAATTTGAATATGTTAATTGAAGAAAAATACAAGTAATGGACTTACTTGAATAGAATAGAATTTAGTACATGAATATTATAAATACCAATCTCACGCTTCAATTTTGGATCAAGGATAAATCTCTAAAGGGGAGTGGGGAAGCTTCTTATTAAAGCTCATCGCGTTCACTTTTTCTTAAGTGATATGTTTGTACCCAAAAAGTAAGTAAATCATTTCAAATTGCATTGTAGCAAAGGAGATAAAAAAATTGCAAAATTTAAAATCAACTGATTATTGAAAAAGATTTATCCTTAGAAGAGTTCAAAATTGTAAAAATGTAATGTTGTGATCTTTAAATTCAATGTTAATGCCATTGCATTATGAGTGGAGAGAAAAACATGAAATGTGAGTATGTTAATTGAAGAAAAATACAAGTAATTGACTCACTTGAATAAAATACAATTTAGTAAATGAATATTATAAATACTAATCTCATGCTTTAATGTTGGGTCAAGTATAAATCTCTAGAAGGGTGTGGGGAAGCCTCTTATTAGAGTGCATTGCATTCGCTTTTTCTTAAATGATATGTTTGTATCCAATGTTAATGCCATTGCGTTTTAGGTGGAGAGAAAAACCAAATATTTGAATATGTTAATTGAAGAAAAGTACAAGTAATGGACTCATTTGAATAGAATACAATTTAGTGGATGAATATTATAAATACCAATCTCATGCTTCAATGTTGGGTCAAGTATAAATCTCTAGAGGGGAGTGGGAAAGCTTCTTACTAGAGCCCATCGCATACACTTTTTCTTAAGTGATATGTTTGCACCCAAAAAGTAAGTAAATCATTTGAAATTGTATTGTAGCAAAGGAGACAATTAAAAAAATTACAAAATTTAAATTCAACTGATTATTGACAATGCATTTATCCCTATAAGAGCTCAAAATTGTAAAAATTGTAAAAATGCAATGTTTTGATTTTTAAATTCAACATTAATGCCATTCCATTTTAAGTGGAAAGAAAAACATAAAATTTGAATATCTTAATTAAAGAAAAATATAAGCAATGCATTGTATAAATTACAAATTCGCTGATGAATATTATAAATACCACTCTCACGCTTTAATATTGGGTCAAGCATAAATCTCTAGAGGGGTGTGGGGAAGCCTCTTATTTGAGTGCATTGCATTCGGTTTTTCTTAAGTGATATGTTTGTACCCAAAAAGTCGATAAATCATCTCAAATTGCATTACAAAAATGCAAACATTTAAAAAAATTACAAAATTTTAAATTCAACTAATTATTGACAATGTATTTATCCCTATAAGACTTTAAAATAGTAAAAATGGAATGTTTTGATTTTTAAATTCAATGTTAATGTCGTTGCATTTTAAGTGGAGAGAAAAACCTAATATTTCAATATGTTAATTGAAGAAAAATACAAGTAGTGGACTCACTTGAATAGAATACACTTTAGTGGACAAATATTATATATACCAATCGCACGCTTTAATGTTGGGTCAAGCATAAATGTCGAGAGGGGAGTGGGGAAGCTTCTTATTAGAGTCCATTGCATTCGCTTTTTCTTAAGTGATATGTTTGTTCCCAAAAAGTAGATAAATCATTTCAAATTGCATTGTAGCAAAGGAGACAACTAAAAAAATTACAAAATTAAAATTCAACTGATTATTGACAACGCATTTATCCCTAGAAGTCTTTAAAATTGAAAAAATTGTAAAAATGGCATGTTTTGTTTTCTAAATTCAATGTTAATGTCATTCCATTTTGAGTGGAGAGAAAAACAGAATATTTAAATAAGTCAATTAAAGAAAAATACAAGTAATAGGCTCACTTGAATACAATACACTTTAATGGATGAATATTAGAAAAAGTAATCCCACGATTCAATTTTAGGTCAAGCATAATCTCTAGAGGGGAATAGGGAAGCTTCTCATTAGAGTCCATTGTATTTGCTTTTTCTTAAGTAATATGTTTGTAACCAAAAAGAAGATAAATCATTTCAAATTGCATTGTAGCAATGGAGACAATTAAAAAAATTACAAAATTTAAATTCAACTGATTATGAACAATGCACTTATCCCTAAAAGACTTTAAAATTATAAAAATTGTAGAAATGTAATGTTTTGATTTTTAAATTCAATGTTAATGTCATTGCATTTTGGCTGGAGAGATAAACATAATATTTGAATATTTTAATTGAAGAAAAATACAAGTAATGGACTCATTTAAATAGAATACACTTTAGTGAATGAATTTTTAAATACCAATCTCACCCTTCAATGTTGGGTCAAGCATAAACCACTAGAGGGGAATGGGGTAGCTTCTTATTAGAGTGCATGACATTTGTTTTTTCTTAAGTTATATGTTTGTACCCAAAAAGTAGATAAATCATTTCAAATTTCATTGTAGCAAAGAAGACAATTAAAAGAATTACAAAATTTAAATTCAACTGATTATTGACAATGCATTTATCCCTAGAAGACTTTAAAATTATAAAAATTGTAGAAATGTAATGTTTTGATTTTTAAATTCAATGTTAATGCCATTGCATTTTGGGTGGAGAGATAAACATAATATTTGACTATGTTAATTGAAGAAAAATACAAGTAATGAACTCTCTCGAATAGAATACACCTTAGTGGATAAATATTTTAAATACCAATCTCACCCATCAAAGTTAGGTCAAGCATAAACCTCTAGAGGGGAGTGGGGTAGCTTCTTATTAGAGTGCATTGCATTCGCTTTTTCTTAAGTGATATGTTTGTACCCAAAAAGTAGATAAATCATTTCAAATTGCATTGTAGCAAAAAAGACAATTAAAAAAAATTATAAAATTTAAATTAAACTGATTATTGAAAATGCATTTATCCCTAGAAGACTTTAAAATTGTTAAAATTAGAAAAAATGTCATGTTTCGTTTTTTAAATTCAATGTTAATGCCATTGCATTTTAAGTGGAGAGAAAAACAAAATATTTGTATAAGTTAATTAAAGAAAAATATAGGTAATAGACTCACTTGAATACAATACACTTTAGTGGATGAATATTATAAATAGCAATTTCATTCTTCAATTTTGGGTCAAGCATAAATCTCTAAAGGGGAGTGGGGAAGCTTCTTATTAGAGTCCATTGCATTTGCTTTTTCTTAAGTAATATGTTTGTATCCAAAAAGTAGATAAATCATTTCAAATTGCATTGGAGCACTAGAGACAATTAAAAGAATTACAAAATTTAAATTCAACTGATTATTGACAAAGCATTTATCCCTAAAAGACTTTAAAATTATAAAAATTGTAGAAATACGATGTTTTGATTTTTAAATTCAATGTTAATGCCATTGCATTTTGGGTGGAGAGATATACATAATATTTGAATATCTTAATTGAAGAAAAGTACAAGTAATGGACTCACTTGAATAGAATATACTTTAGTGGATGAATATTTTAAATACCAATCTCACCCTTCAATGTTGGATCAAGCATAAACCTCTGGAGGGGAGTAGGGTAGCTTATTATTAGAGTGCATTGCATTCATTTTTTCTTAAGTGATATGTTTGCACCCAAAAAGTAGATAAATCATTTCAAATTGCATTGTAGCAAAGAAGACAATTAAAAACATTACAAAATTTAAATTGAATTGATTATTGACAATGCATTTATCCCTCGAAGACTTTAAAATTGTAAAAATTGTAAAAATTCCATGTTTTGTTTTTTAAATTCAATCTTAATGCCATTGCATTTTGAGTGGAGAGAAAAATATAATATTTGAATAAGTTAATTAAAGAAAAATACAGGTAATATACTCACTTGAATGCAATACACTTTAATGAATGAATATTATAAATAGTAATCTCACGCTTCAATTTTGCGCTAAGCATAAATCTCTAGAGGGGAATAGGGAAGCTTCTTATTAGAGTCCATTGCATTTGCTTTTTCTTAAGAGATATGTTTGTACCCAAAAAGTAGATAAATCATTTCAAATTTCATTGTAGCAATAGAGACAATTAAAAAAATTACAAAATGAAAATTCAATTGATTATGGACAATGCATTTATCCCTAGAAGACTTTAAAACTGTAAAAATTGTAAAAATGCAATATTTTGATTTTTAAATTTATTGTTAATGCCGTTGCATTTTGAGTGGAAAGAAACGCATAATATTTGAATATGTCAATTGAAGAAAAATAAAAGTAATAAACTCACTTGAATAGAATACATCTTAGTGGATGAATATTATAAATACCAATCTCATGCTTTAGTGTAGGGTCAAGCATAAACATTTAGAGGGGAGTAGGGAAGCTTCTTATTAGAGTCCATTGCATTTGCTTTTTCTAAATGATATGTTTGTAGCCAAAAAGTAGATAAATCATTTCACATTGCATTGTAACAAAGCAAACAACTAAAAAAATTACAAAATTTAAATTCAACAAATTATTGAGAATGCATTTATCCCTAGAAGACATTAAAATTGTAAAAATTGTAAAAATCCAATGCTTTGATTTTTAAATTCAATGTTAATGCCATTGCATTTTGAGTGGAGAGAAACATATAATATTTGAATATGTTAATTAAAGAAAAATACAAGTAATGGACTAACTAGAATATAATAGACTTTAGTGGATCCATACTATAAATATCGATCTGACGCTTTAATGTTGGGTCAAGCATAACTCTAGAGAGGGGAGTGGGGAAGCTTCGTATTAGAATCCATTGCATTCAATTTTTCATAAGTGATATGTTTGTACCCAAAAATTAGATAAATCATTTCGCATTGCATAGTCGCAAAAGCAACCAATTAAAAAAATTACAAAATTTAAATTCAACTATTTATTGACAATGCATTTATCCTTAGAAGACTTTACAATTGTAAAAATGCAATATTTTGATTTTTCAATTCAATGTTAATGCCATTGCATTTTGAGTGAGGAGAAAAACATAAACTTTGAATATGTTAATTGAAGAAAAATACAAGTAATGGACTCACTTGAATAGAATACACTTTAGTGGATGAATATTATGAATACCAATCTCATGTTTCAATGTTGGGTCAAGCATAAACCTCTAGAGGGGAGTAGGGAAACTTTTTATTAGACTCCATTGTATTCACTTTTTCTTAAGTGATATGTTTGTACCCAAAAAGTGGATAAATCATTTCAAATTGCATTGTAACAAAGTAGACAACTAAAAAAATTACAAAATTTAAATTCAACTAATTATTGAGAATGCATTTATCCCTAGAAGACTCTAAAATTGTAAAAATTGTAAAAATCCAATGCTTTGATTTTTAAATTCAACGTTAATGCCATTGCATTTTGAGTGGAGAGAAACATATAATATTTGAATATGTTAATTGAAGAAAAATACAAGTAATGGACTCACTTGAATAGAATACACTTTAGTGGATGAATATTATAAATACCAATCTCACACTTCAATGTTGGGTCAAGCATAAACATCTAGAGGGGAGTGGGGAAGCTTCTTATTAAAGTCCATTGCATTCACTTTTTCTTAAGTGATATGTTTGTACCCAAAAAGTAGATAAATCATTTAAAATAGCATTGTAGCAAAGGAGACAATTAAAAAAATTTCAAAATATAAATTCAACTAATTATTGACAATGCATTTATCCCTAGAAGACTTTAAAATTGTAAAGATAAAATGTTTTGTTTTCTAAATTCAACATTAATGCCATTGCTTTTTGAGTGGAGAGAAAAACACGACATTCGGATATGTTAATTGAAGAAAAATAGAAGTAATGGACTTATTGGAATAGAATACACTTCAGTGGATGAATATTGTAAATAACAATCCCACACTTCAATTTTAGGACAAGCATAAAACTCTAGAGGGGAGTCTTATTAGAGTCCATTGCATTTGCTTTTTCTTAAGTAAAATGTTTGTACCCAAAAAGTAGATAAATCATTTCAAATTGCATTGTAGCAATGAAGACAGATAATTAAAAAAATTACAAACTTTAAATTCAACTAATTATGGGCAATGCATTTAACCCTAGATGACTTTAAAACTGTAAAAATTATAAGAATGCAATGTTTTGATTTTTAAATTCAATGTTAATGACCTTCCACTTTGAGTGGAGACAAAAACCTAATATTTGAATATGTTAATTGAAAAAAATACAAGTAATGGACTCACTTGAATAGAATACACTTTAGTGGAAGAGTATTATAAATATCAATCGCACGGTTCAATGTTGGGTCAAGCATAAATCTCTAGAAGGGAGTGGGGAAACTTCTTATTAAAGTCCATTACATTCACTTTTTGTTAAGTGATATGTTTGCACCCAAAAAATAGATAAATCATTTCAAATTGCATTGTAGCAAAGAAGACAATTAAAAAAATTACAAAATTTAAATTCAACTGATTATTGACAATGCATTTATCCTTAGAAGACTTTAAAATTGTAAAAATGCAATGGTTTGATTTTTAAATTCAATGTTAATGCCATTGCTTTTTGAGTGGAGAGAAAAACACGACATTCGAATATGTTATTGAAGAAAAATAGAAGTAATGGACTCATTTCAATAAAATACACTTTAGTGGATGAATATTGTAAATAACAATCCCACGCTTCAATTTTAGGACAGGCATAAAACTCTAGAGGGGAGTAGGGAAGCTTCTTATTAGAGTCCATTGCATTTACTTTTCTTAAGTAATATGTTTGAACCCAAAAAGAAGATAAATCATTTCAAATATCATTGTAGCAAAGGAGACAATTAGAAAATTACAAAATTTCAATTTAACTGATTATTGACAATGCATTTATCCCTAGAAGACTTTAAAACTGTAAAAATTGTAAAAATGCAATGTTTTGATTTTTAAATTAAATGTTAATGACATTCTATTTTGAGTGGAGAGAAAAACATAATATTTGAATATGTTAATTGAAAAAAATACAAGTAATGGACTCACTTGAATATAATACACTTTAGTGGAAGAATATTATAAATACCAATCACACGGTTCAATGTTGGGTCAAGCATAAATCTCTAGAGGGGAGTGGGGAAGCTTCTCATTAGAGTCCATTGCATTTGCTGTTTCTTAAGTAATATGTTTGTAGCCAAAAAGTAGATAAATCATTTGAAATTGCATTGTAGCAAATAAGACAATTAAAAAAAATTAAAAAATTTAAATTTAACTGATTATGGACGTTACATTTATTCTTATGAGACTTTAAAATTGGAAAAATTGTAAAAGTGCAATTTTTTTATTTTTAAATTCAATGTTAATGCCATTGCATTTTGAGTGGAGAGAAAAACATAATAGTTGAATATGTTAATTGAAGAAAAATACAAGTAATGGACTAACTTGAATGGAATACACTTTAATGGATGAATATTGTAAATAACAATCCGCGGTTCAATTTTGGGACAAGCATAAAACTCTAGAGGGGAGTGGGGAAGCTTCTTATTAGAGTCCATTGTATTCGCTTTTTCTCAAGTGATATGTTTGTACCCAAAATGTAGATAAATCATTTAAAATAGCATTGTTGCAAAGGAGACAATTAAAAAAATTACAAAATTTCAACTCAACTGATTATTAACAACACATTTATCCCTCGAATACTTTAAAATTGTAAAAATTGTAAAAATGCAATGTTTTGATATTTAAATTCAATGTTAAAGCCATTCCATTTTGAGTAGAGAGAAAAACATAATATTTAAAGATGTTAATTGAAGAAAAATACAAGTAATGGACTCACTTGAATAGAATACATATTAGTGGATGAATATTATAAATACCAATCCCACACTTCACTTCATTTTTGGGTCAAGCATAAATCTCTAAAGGGGAGTGGGGAAGCTTCTTATTAGAGTCCATTGTATTCGCTTTTTCTCAAGTGATATGTTTGTACCCAAAATGTAGATAAATCATTTAAAATAGCATTGTTGCAAAGGAGACAATTAAAAAAATTACAAAATTTCAACTCAACTGATTATTAACAACACATTTATCCCTCGAATACTTTAAAATTGTAAAAATTGTAAAAATGCAATGTTTTGATATTTAAATTCAATGTTAAAGCCATTCCATTTTGAGTAGAGAGAAAAACATAATATTTAAAGATGTTAATTGAAGAAAAATACAAGTAATGGACTCACTTGAATAGAATACATATTAGTGGATGAATATTATAAATACCAATCCCACACTTCACTTCATTTTTGGGTCAAGCATAAATCTCTAAAGGGGAGTGGGGAAGCCTCTCATTAGAGTCCATTGCATTTGCTTTTTCTTAAGAATTCAACAAATTATTGACAATCCATGTATCCCAAGAAGACTTTAAAAGTGTAAAAATGCAATGTTTTGATTTTTCAACTAAATGTTAATGCCATTGCATTTCGAGTGGAGAGAAAAACATAATATTTGAATATATTAATCGAAGAAGAAAATAAGTAATGGACTCACTGGCATAGAATAAAGTTTAGTCGATCCATATTATAAATATCGATCTCACGGTTCAATGTTGGGTCAAGCATAACTCTTTAGTGGGGAGTAGGGAAGCTTATTATTAGAGTTCATTGCATTCGCTTTTTCTTAAGTGATATGTTTGTACCTAAAAAGTAGATAAATCATTTCAAATAGCATTGTAGCCAATAAGACAATTAAAAAATTTTCAAAATTTAAATTCAACTAATTATTTACAATGCATTTATCCCTATAAGACTTTAAGATTGTAAAAATGCAATATAAGTAATGGACTCACTTGAATGGAATAGACTTTTGCAGATGAATATTCTAAATACCAATCTCACGCTTCAAAGTAGGGTCAAGCATAGAGATCTAAAGGGAAGTGGGAAAGCTTTTTATTCAAATCCATTGCATTCGCTTTTTCTTAAGTGATATGTTTGTCACCAAAAAGTAGATAAATCATTTAAAATAGCATTATATCAATGAAGACAACTAAAAAAGTATAGAATTTAAATTCATCAGATTATTGACAATGCATTTATCCCTAGAAGACTTTAAAATTGTAAAAATGCAATGTTTTGATTTTTCAATTCAAGGGTAATGCCATTGTATTTTGATTGGAGAGAAAAACATAATATTTGAATATATTAATTGAAGAAAAATACAAGTAATGGACTCATTTGAGTAGAATACACTTTAGTGGATGAATATTATAAATACCAATCTCACGCTTCAAAGTAGGGTCAAGAATAAAGATCTCGAGGGGAGTGGGGAAGCTTCTTATTCGAGTCCATCGCGTTTGCTTTTTCTTAAATTATATGTTTCTACCCAAAAAGTAGATAAATCATTTGAAATGACATTGTAACAAAGAAGACAATTAAAAAAATTACATAATTTAAATTCAACTAAATATTAACAATGCATTTATCCCTAGAAGACTTTAAAATTGTAAAAATGCAATGTTTTGATTTTTAAATTCAATGTTAATGCCATTCCATTTTGAGTGGAGAGAAAAACCTAATATTTGAATATGTTAATTGAAGAAAAATACAAGTAATAGACTCACTTCAACAGAATGGACTTTAGTGCATGAATATTATAAATACTAATCTCATGCTTCAAAGTTACGTTGAGCATAAATATCTAGAGGGGAGTAGGGAAGCTTCTTATTCGAGTCCATTGCATTCACTTTTTCTTAAGTTATATGTTTGTACCCAAAAAGTAGATAAATCATTTGAAATAGCATTGTAGCAAAGAAGACAATAAAAAAAAAGTACAGAATTTAAATTCAACTAATTATTGGCAATCCATTTATCCCAAGAAGACTTTAAAAGTGTAAAAATGCAATGTTTTGATTTTTCAATTAAATTTTAATGTCATTGCATTTCGAGTGGAGAGAAAAACATAATATTTGAATATAGTAATTGAAGAAAAAACAAGTAATGGACTCACTGGAATAGAATAGACTTTAGTGGATCCATATTATAAATTTCAATCTCACGCTTCAAAGTAGGGTTAAGCATAAAGATCTAGAGGGGAGTGGGGAAGTTTCCTATTCGAGTCCATTGCATTCGCTTTTTCTTAACTGATATGTTTGTACCCAAAAAGTAGAAAAATCATTTCAAATAGAATTGTAGCAAAGAAGACAATTAAAAAAAGCATAGAATTTAAATTCAACTGATTATTGATGATCCATTTATCCTAAGAAGACTTTAAAAGTGTAAAAATGCAATGTTTTGACTTTTCAATTCAATGTTAATGCCATTGCATTTTGAGTGGAGAGAAAAACATAATATTTTAATATATTAATTGAAGAAAAAAAAGTAATGGACTCACTTGTGTAGAATACACCTTAGTGGATGAATATTATAAATTCCAATCTCACGCTTCAATGTTGGGTCAGGTATAAACCTCTAGAGGGGAGTGGGGAAGCCTTTTATTAGTGTCCATTGCATTCACTTTTTCTTAAGTGATATGTTTGTACCCAAAAATTAGATAAATCATTCCAAATGGCATTCTAGCAAAAAAGAGAATTCAAAAAAAGTACAGAATTTAAATTCAACTGATTATTGACAATCCATTTATCCCAAGAAGACTTTAAAAGTGTAAAAATGCAATGTTTTGATTTTTCAATTCAATGTTAATGCCATTGTATTTTGAGTGTAGGGAAAAACCTAATACTTGAATATGTTAATTGAAGAAAAATATAAGTAATGGACTCACTTGAATAGAATGGACTTTAGTGCATGAATATTATAAATACTAACCTCACGCTTCAAGGTTAGGTTGAGCATAAATATCTAGAGGGGAGTGGGGAGCTTCTTATTCGAGTCCATTGCATTCGATTTTTCTTAAGTGATATGTTTGTACCGAAAAAGTAGATAAATCATTTCAAATAGCATTGTAGCAAAGGAGACAATTAAAAAAGTATGGAATTTAAATTCAACTGATTATTGACAATCCATTTATCCCAAAAAGACTTTAAAAGTGTAAAAATGCAATGTTTTGATTTTTCAATTCAATGTTAATGCCATTGCATTTCTAGTGGAGAGAGAAACATAATTTTTGAATATATTAATTGAATAAAAAAACAAGTAATGGACTAACTTGAATAGAATACACCTTAGTGGATGAATATTATAAATACCTATATGACGCTTCAATGTTGGGTCAAACATAAATCTCTAAAAGGGAGTGGGGAAGTTTCTTATTAGAGTTCATTACATTCATTTTTCTTAAGTGATATGTTTGTACCCTAAAAGTAGATAAATCATTTCAAATTGCATTGTAGCAAAGGAGACAATTAAAAAAATTACAAAATTTAAATTCAACTGATTATTGACAATGCATTTATCCCTAAAAAAGTGTAAAATTGTAAAAATTGACAATAAGAAGCTTCCCCACTCCCCTCTAAACATTTATGCTTAACCCAAAATTGAAGCATCAGATTGCTATTGATAATATTCATCCACTAAAGTGTATTCTATTCATACGAGTCCATTACTTGTATTTTTCTTCAATTAACATATTGAAATATTAGGTTTTTCTCTCCACTCAAAATGCAATGGCATTAACACAGAATTTAAAAATCAAAACATTGTATTTTTACAATTTTTACAATTTTGAACTCCTCTAGGGATAAATGCTTTGTCAATAATCAGTTAAATTTAATTTGTAATTTTTTTCATTGTCTCCTTTACTACAATGCAATTTGAAATGATTTATCTACTTTTTTAGTACAAATATATCATTTAGGAAAAAGCGAATGCAATGGGCTCTAATAAAAAGCTTGCCACTCCCCTCTATAGATTTATCCTTGACCCAACATTGTAGCATGAGATTGGTATTTAGAATATGCATCCACTAAATTGTATTATATTCAAGTGAGTCCATTACTTGTATTTTTCTTCAATTAACATATTCAAATATTATATTTTTCTCTCCACTCATAATGCAATGGCATTAACATTGAATTTAAAAATCAAAACATTGCATTTTTACAATTTTTACAATTTTGAAGTCCTCTAGGGATAAATACAATGTCAATAATCAATTGAATTTAAATTTTGTAAGTTTTTTAATTCTCTCCTTTGCTACAATGCAATTTGAAATGATTTATTTACTTTTCGGGTACAAACTTATCAATTAAGAAAAAGTGAATGCAATGGACTCTAATAAGAAGTTTCCCCACTCTCCTCTAAATATTTATGCTTGACCTAGCAATGAAGCGTGAAATTGGTATTTATAACATTCATCCCATAAATTGTATTCTATTCAAATGAGTTCATTACCTTTATTTTTCTTCAATTAACATATTCAAATATTATCTTTTTCTCTCCGCTCAAAATGCAACGAGATTAACATTGAATTTAAAAATCAAAACTTTGCATTTTTACATTTTTTACAATTTTAAAGTTTTCTAAGATAAATGCAATGTTAATAATCAGTTGAATTTAAATTTATAATTTTTTAATTGCCTTCTTTGCTACAATGTAATTTGTAATGATTTATTTACTTTTTGGGTACAAACATATTAATTAAGAAAAGCGAAAGTAATGGACTCTAATAAGAAGCTTTCCCACTCCCCTCTCGAGATTTATGGTTGACCCAACATTGAAATGTGAGATTGGTTTTTATAATATTCATCTACTAAATTGTATTATATTCAAGCGAGTCCATTACTTGAATTTTTCTTCAATTAACATATTCAAAGATTTGGTTTTTCTCTCCACTCAAAATGCGATGGCATTAACATTGAATTTAAAAATCCAAACATTGTATTTTTAAAATTTTAAAAACTTCTAGGGATAAATGCATTGTCACTAACCAGTTGAATTTAAATTTTGTAATTTTTTTAATTGTCTCCTTTGCTATAATCCAATTCGAAATGATTTATTTACTTTTCAAGTACAAACATATCACTTAAGAAAGAGCGACTGGAATAAACTCTAATAAGAAGCTTCCCCACTCCTCACTAGAGATTTATCCTTCACCCAACATTAATACGTGAGATTGGTATTTATAATATTCATCCACTAAATTGTATTCCATTCAAGTGAGTCCATTACTTGTATTTTTCTTCAATTAAGATATTCAAATATTAGGTTTTTCTCTCCACTCAAAATGCAAAGGCAATAACATTGAATTTAAAAATCAAAACATTGTATTTTTACAATTTTAAAGACTTCGAAGGATAAATGCATTGTCAATAATCAGATGAATTTAAATTTTGTAATTTTTTTAATTGTCTCCTTTGCTACAATGCAAATTGAAATAATTTATTTAGTTTTCAGATACAAACATATCACATAAGAAAGAGCGAATGCAATGAACTCTACTAAGAAGTTTCCCCACTCCCCTCTAGAGATTTATGCTTGACCCAACATTGAAGCGTGAGATTGGTATTTAGAATATTCATCTACTAAATTGCATTCTATTCAAGTGTGTCCATTACTTATATTTTTCTTTAATTAACAAATTCAAATATTAGGTTTTTCTCTCCACTAAAAATGCAATGCCATTAACATTGAATTGAAAAATCAAAACATTGCATTTTTACAATTTTAAAGACTTTTAGGGTTAAATGCATTGTCAATAATCAGTTAAATTTAAATTTTGTAATTTTTTTCATTGTCACCTTTGCTACAATGCAATTCAAAATGATTTATTTACTTTTCAGGTACAAACATATCACTTAAGAAAGAGCGACTGCAATGGATTTTAATAAGAAGCTTCCCCACTCCCCTCTAGGGATTTCTGGTTGACCAAACATTGAAACGTGAGATTGGTATTTCTAATATTCATCCACTAAATTGTATTTTATTCAAGTGAGTCCATTACTCGTATTTTTTTCGATTAAGATATTCAAATATTAGGTTTTTCTCTCAACTCAAAATGCAAAGGCATTAACATTAAATTTAAAAATCAAAACATTGCATTTTTACAATTTTAAAGACTTCTAGGGTTAAATGCATTGTCAATAATCAGTTAAATTTCAATTTTGTAATTTTTTTCATTCTCTCCTTTGCTACAATGCAATTCAAAATGATTTATTTACTTTTTGGGTACAAACATATCACTTAAGAAAGAACGACTGCAATGGATTATAATAAGAAGCCTCCCAACTCCCCTATAATGATTTATGGTTGACCCAACATTTAAGCTTGAGATTGGTTTTTATAATATTCATCTAATAAATTGTATTCTATCCAAGCGAGTCCATTGCTTGAATTTTTCTTCAATTAACATATTCAAAGATTTGGTTTTTCTCTCCATTCAAAATGTGATGGCATTAACATTGAATTTAAAAATCCAAACATTGCATTTTTACAATTTTAAAGACTTTTATGGATAAATGCATTGTCAATAATAAGTTGAATTTAAATTATGTAAGTTTTTTAATTGTCTCCTTTGCTAATGCAATTTGAAATGATTTATTTACTTTTCGAGCACAAACATATCAATTAAGAAAAAGTGAAAGCAATGGACTCTAATAAGAAGCTTCCCCACTCTCTTCTAGAGATTTATGCTTGACCCAACAATGAAGTGTGAGATTGGTATTTATAATATTCATCCATTAAATTGTATTTTATTCATTTGAGTCCATTACTTGTATAATTCTTCAATTAACATATTCAAATATTAGGCTTTTCTCCCCACTTAAAATACAATGGCATTAATATTGAATTTAAAAATCCAAACATTGCATTTTTACAATTCTAAAGACATTTATGGATAAATGCATTGTCAATAATAAGTTGAATTTAAATTATGTAAGTTTTTTAATTGTCTCCTTTGCTATAATGCAATTTGAAATGATTTATTTACTCTTCGGGCACAAACATATCAATTAAGAAAAAGCGAAAGCAATGAACTCTAATAAGAAGCTTCCCCACACTCTTCTAGAGATTTATGCTTGACCCAGCAATGAAGCGTGAGATTGGTATTTATAATATTCATCCACTAAATTCTGTTCTATTCAAGTGAGTCTATTACTTGTATTTTTCTTCAATTAACGTATTCAAATATTTAGGTTTTCTCTCCACTCAAAATGCAAAGGCATTAACGTTGAATTTAAAAATCAAAACATTGCATTTTTTCAATTTTAAAGACTTCTAGGGTTAAATGCATTGTCAATAATTAGTTAAATTTAAATTTGGTAATTCTTTTCATTGTCGCCTTTGTTACAATGCAATTCGAAATGATTTACTTAATTTTCAGGTACAAACATATCACTCAAGAAAGAGCGACTGCAATGGATTCTAATAAGAAGCTTCCCCACTCCCCTTTAGGGATTTATGGTTAACCCAACATTGAAGTGTGAGATTGGTTTTTATTATATTCATCTACTAAATTATATTCTATTCAAGTAAGTCCATTACTTGTATTTTTCCTCAATTAACATATTTAAATATTATGTTTTTCTCTCCACTCAAAATGCAATGGCACTGACTTTGAATTTGAAAATCATAACATTGCATTTTTGCAATTTTTAAGATTTATAAGGATAAATGCATTTTCACTAATTAGTTAAATTTACATTTTGTAATTTTTTTAATTGTCTTCTTTGATACAATGCAATTTGAAATCATTTATTTACATTTTAGATACAAACATAGCATTTATGAAAAAGTGAATGCAATGGACTTTAATAAGAAGCTTCCCTACTCCCCTTTAGAGATTTATGCTTGACACAACATTGAAACGTGACATTGGTATTTATAATATTCATCAACTAAATTGTATTTTATTCATTTGAGTCCATTACTTGTATTTTTCTTCAATTAACATATTCAAATATTAGGCTTTTCTCTCCACCCAAAATGCAATGGCATTAACATTGAATTGAAAAATCAAAACATTGCATTTTTACAATTTAAAAGATTTCTAAGGATAAATGCATTGTTACTAATCAATTGAATTTAAATTTTGTAATCTTTTTAGTTGTCTTCTTTTCTACCATGCAATTTGAAATGATTTATCTGCTTTTTGGGTGCAAACATACCACTTAAGAAAAAGTAAATGCAAAGGATTCTAATAAGAAGCTTCCCCACTCGCTTCTAAAGATTTATGCTTTACCCAGTAATGAAGCCTGAAATTATTATTTATAATATTCATCCACTAAATTGTATTGTATTCAAGTGAGTCCATTACTTGTATTTTTCTCCAATTAACACATTCAAATATTATGTTTTTCTCTCCACTCAAAATGCAAAGGCATTAACATTGAATTTAAACATTAAAACATTGTATTTTTACAATTCTAAAGACTTCTAGGGTTAAATGCATTGTCAATAATTAGTTAAATTTAAATTTTGTAATTCTTTTCACTGTTGCCTTTGCTACAATGCAATTCAAAATGATTTACATAATCTTCAGGTACAAACATATCACTTAAGAAAGAGCGACTGCAATGGATTCTAATAAAAAGCTTCCCCACCCCACTCTAGGGATTTATGGTTGACCCAACATTGAAGCGTGAGATTGGTTTTTACTATATTTATCTACTAAATTGTATTCTATTCAAGCGAGTCCATTACTTGTATTTTTCCTCAATTAACATATTTAAATATTATATCTTTCTCTCCACTCAAAATGCTATGACATTAACATTGAATTTAAAAATCAAAACATTATAATTTTTACAATTTTAAAGTTTTTTAGGGATAAATGCAATGTCAATAATCAATTGAATTTAAATTTTGTAATTTTTTTAATTATGTCCTTTGCTATAATGCAATTTGAAATGATTTATTTACTTTTCTGGTATAAACATATCACTTAAGAAAGAGCAAATGCAATGGACTTTAATAAGAAGCTTCCCCATTCCCCTCTAAAGATTTATGCTTGACCCAACATTGAAGCGTGAGATTGGTATTTAGAATATTCATCCACTAAATTGTATTCTATTCCAGTACATCCATTACTTGTATTTTTGTTCAATTAACATATTCAAATTGCAATGCCATTAACATTGAATTCAAAAATCAAAACATTGCATTTTTACAATTTTAAAGACTTTTATAGATAAATGCATTGTCAATAACCAGTTAAATTTAAATTTTGTAATTTTTTTAATTGTCCCCTTTGCTATCATCCAATTCGAAATGATTTATTTACTTTTCAGGTACAAAAATATCACTTAAGAAAGAGCAACTGAATAGACTCCAATAAGAAGCTTCCCTACTCCTCATTAGAGATTCGTCCTTGACCTAACATTGAAGCGTGAGATTGGTACTTATAATATTTATCCACTAAATTGTATTCTATTCAAGTAAGTCAATTACTTGTATTTTTCTTCAATTAAGATATTTAATTATTAGGTTTTTCTTTTCACTGAAAATGCAAAGGCATTAACATTGAATTTAAAAATCAAAACATTGCATTTTTTCAATTTTAAAGACTTCTAGGGTTAAATGCATTGTCAATAATCAGTTAAATTTAAATTTTGTAATTCTTTTCATTGTCGCCTTTGCTACAATGCAATTCAAAATGATTTACTTAATTTTCAAGTACAAACATATCACTTAAGAAAGAGCGACTGTAATGGATTGTAATAAGAAGCTTCCCCACTCCCCTCTAGGGATTTATGGTTGACCCAACATTGAAGCGTGAGATTGGTTTTTATTATATTCATCTACTAAATTATATTCTATTCAAGCGAGTCCATTACTTGTATTTTTCCTTAATTAACATATTTAGATATTATGCTTTTCTCTCCACTCAAAATGCAATGACATTAACATTGAATTTAAAATCAAAACATTGCATTTTTACAATTTTTACAATGTTAAAGTTTTTTAGGGATAAATGCAACGTCAATAATCAGTTGAATTGAAATTTTGTAATTTTTTTAATTGTCTCCCTTGCTACAATGCAATTCAAAATGATTTATTTACTTTTTGGGTACAAACATATCACCTAAGAATGAGCGACTGGAATAGACTTCAATAAGAAGCTTCCCCACTCCTCACTAGACATTTATCCTTGTCCCAACATTGAAGCGTGAGATTGGTATTTATAATATTCATCCACTAAATTGTATTCTATTCAAATGAGTCCATTACTTGTATTTTTCTTCAATTAGGATATTCAAATATTAAGTTTTTCTCTTAACTCAAAATGCAAAGGCATTAACATTGAATTTAAAAATCAAAACATTGCATTTTTGCAATTTTAAAGACTTCTAAGGTTAAATGCATTGTCAATAATTAATTAAATTTAAATTTGGTAATTTTTTTCTTTGTTGCCTTTGCTACAATGCAATTCGAAATGATTTATTTACCTTTTACGTACAAACATATCACTTAAGAAAGAGCGACTGCAATGGATTCTAATAAGAAGCTTCCCCACTCCCCTCTAGGGATTTATGGTTGACCCAACATTGAAGTGTGAGATTGGTATTTATAATATTCATCCACTAAATTGTATTCTATTCATTTGAGTTAATTGCTTATATTTTTTCTTCAATTAACATATTCAAATATTAGGCTTTTCTCTCCACTCAAAATGCAATGGCATTAACATTGAATTGAAAAATCAAAACATTGCATTTTTACAATTTAAAAGATTTCTAGGGATAAATGCATTGTCACTAATCAATTGAATTTAAATTTTATAATCTTTTTAATTGTCTTCTTTGCTACCATGAAATTTGAAATGATTTATTTGCTTTTTGGGTGCAAACATACCACTTAAGAAAAAGCGAATGCAATGGATTCTAATAAGAAGTTTCCTCACTCCCTTCTAGAGATTTATGCTTTACCCAGTAATGAAGCTTGAAATTGTTATTTATAATATTCACCCACTGAATTGTATTGTATTCAAGTGAGTCCATTACTTGTATTTTTCTCCAATTAGCACATTCAAATATTATGTTTTTCTCTCAACTCAAAATGCAATGGCATTAACATTGAATTTAAAAATCAAAACATTGCATTTTTACAATTTTTCCAATTTTAAACTCTTCAAGGGATTAATGCAATATCAATAATCAGTTCAATTGAAATTTTGTAATTTTTTTAATTGTCTCCTTTACTACAATGCAATTTGAAATGATTTATCAACTTTTTGGGTATAAACATATTACTTATGAAAAAGCGAATGCAATGTACTCTAATAAAAGGCTTCCCCACTCCCCTCTAGAGATTTATTCTTGACTCAACATTGAAGAATGCGATTTCTATATATAATATTCATCCCCTAAAATGTATTCTATTCAAGTGAGTGCATCACTTGTATTTTTCTTCAATTAAGATATTCAAGTATTAGGTTTTTCTCTCCAATACAAATGCAATGGCATTATTATGGAATTTAAAAGTCAAAACATTGCATTTTTAGAATTTTTCCAATTTTAATCTCTTCAAGGGTTTAATGCAGTGTCAATAATCAGTTCAATTGAAATTTTGTAATTTTTTTAAATGTCTCTTGTGCTACAAAGCAATTTGAAATGATTTATCTACTTTTTGGCTACAAACATACTACTTAAGAAAAAGCGAATGCAATGGACTCTAATACGAAACTTCCCCACTCCCTTCTAGAGGTTTATTCTTGACCCAACATTGAAGCGTGCGATTGGTATATATAATATTTATCCCCTAAAATGTATTCTATTCAAGTGAGTGCATTCTTTGTATTTTTCTTCAATTAACATATTTAAATATTAGGTTTTTCTCTCCACTAAAAATGCAATGGCATTAACATTGAATTTAAAAATCAAAACATTGCATTTTTACAATTTTAAAGACATCTAGTGATAAATCCATTGTCAATAATCAATTGAATTGAAATTTTGTAATTTTTTTAATTGTCTCCTTCGCTACAATGCAATTGGAAATGATTTATTTACTTTTCGGGTACAAACACATCACTTAAGAAAAAGCGAATGCAATGGACTCTAATAAGAAGCTTACCCACTCCCCTCTAGAGATTTATACTTGACCCAACATTAAAGCGTGAGATTGGTATTTAAAATATTCATCCACTAAATTTTATTCTATTCAAGTGAATCCATTACTTGTATTTTTCTTCAATTAACATATTCAAATATTAGGTTTTTCTCTCAACTCAAAATACAATGACATTAACATTGAATTTAAAATCAAAAGATTACATATTTATAATTTTAAAGACTTTTAGCGATAAATGCATTGTCAAGAATCAATTGAATTTAAATTTTGTAATTTTTTTAATTCTCTTCTTTGCTACAATGTAATTGGAAATGATTTATTTACTTTTCGGGTACAAACATATCACTTAAGAAAAAGCGAATGCAATAGACTCTAATAAGTTTCCCCAATCCCCTCTAGAGATTTATGCTTGACCCAGCAATGAAGTGTGCAATTGGTATTTATAATATTCATCCAGTAAATTGTATTCTATTCGAGTCCATTACTTGTATTTTTCTTCAACTAACATATTCAAATATTATGTTTTTCTCCCCACGCAAAAAGCAATGGCATTAACATTGAATTTAAAATTCAAAACATTGCATTTTTACAATTTTAAAGACTTCTAGGGTTAAATGCATTGTTAATAATCAGTTAAGTTTAAATTTTGTAATTTTTTTAATTCTCCTTTCCTACAATGCAATTTGAAATGATTTATTTACTTTATGGGTATAAACATATCACTTAAGAAAGAGTGACTCCAATGGACTCTAATAAGAAGTTTCCCCACTCGCCTCTAGAGATTTATCCTTGACCCAACATTGAAGCATGAGATAAGTATTTGTAATATTCATCCACTAAATTGCATTCTATTCAAGGGAGTCCATTACTTGTATTTTTCTTCAATTAACATATTTAAATATTAGGTTTTTCTCTCCACTTAAAATTCAATGGCATTAACATTGAATTTAAAAATGAAAACATTGTATTTTTACAATTTTAAAAACTTCTAAGGATAAATGCATCGTCAATAATCAGTTGAATTTAAATTTTGTAACTTTTTTACTTGTCTCCTTCACTATAATGCAATTTCAAATCATTTATTTACGTTTCGGGTACAAACATATCACTTATAAAAAAGCGAATGCAATGGACTCTAATAAAAAACTTCCCACTCCCCTTTAGAGATTTATTCTTAACCCAACATTGAAGCGTAAGATTGGTATTTATAATATTCATTCATTAAATTGTATTCTATTCAAGTGAATCCATTGCTTGTATTTTTCTTCAATTAAAATATTTAAATATCAGGTTTTTCTCTCCACTTAAAAAGCTATGGCATGAACATGGATTTAAAAATCAAAACATTGTATTTTTACAATTTTAAAGACTTATAGGGATAAATGCACTGTCACTAATCATTTGAATTTAAATTTTGTAATTTTTTTTAATTGTCTCATTGGCTATAATGCAATTTGAAATCATTTATTTACTTTTCGGGTACAAACATATCACTTACACAAAAACGAATGCAATGGACTCTAATAAGAAACTTCCCTACTCCCCTCTAGAGATTTATGGTTGACCCAACATTGAAAAGTGAGATTAGTTTTTATAATATTCATCCACTAAATTAAACTCTATTCTAGTGAGTCCATTACTTGTATTTTTCTTCAATTAACATATTCAAATATTAGGTTTTTCTCTCCACTCAAAATGCAATGGCATTAACATTGAATTTAAAATCAAAAGATTGCATTTTTACAATTTTAAAGACTTATAGGGATAAATGCATTGCCATGAATCTATTAAATTTAAATTTTGTAATTTTTTTAATTGTATCCTTTGCTACAATGCAATTTGAAATGATTTATTTACTTTTTGGGTACAACCATATCACTTAAGAAAGAGCGAATGTAATAGGCTCTAAAATGAAACTTCCCCACTCCCCTCTTGAGATTTATGCTTGACCCAACATTGAAGCATGAGATTGGTATTTATAATATTAATTCATTGAAGTGTATTATATTCAAGTGAGTCTATTACTTGTATTTTTCTTCAATTACCATATTCAAATATTATATTTTTCTCTGCACTCAAAATGTAACGACATTAACATTGAATTTAAAAATCAAAGCACTGCATTTTTACAATTTTTACAATTTTAAAGTCTTCTAGGGGTAAATGCGTTGTCACTAAATTGTATTCTATTCAAGTGAGTCCATTACTTGTATTTCTCTTCAATTAACATATTCAAAGATTTGGTTTTTCTCTCTACTCAAAATGCAATGACATTAACATTGAATTTAAAAATCCGAACATTGCATTTTTATAATTTTTACAATTTTAATGTCTTCTAGGGATAAATGCATTGTCAATAATTAGTTGAATTTAAATTTTGTATTTTTTTTAATTGTGTCCTTTGCTACAATGCAATTTGAAATGATTTATTTACTTTTTGGGTACAAACATATCACTTAAGAAAGAGCAAATGCAATAGGCTCTAATGAGAAGCTTCCCCACTGCCCTCTACAGATTTATACTTGACCCAACATTGAAGCATGAGATTGGTATTTATAATATTCATCCACTAAAGTGTATTCTATTCAAATGAGTCCATTACTTGTATTTTTCTTCAATTAACATATTCAAATATTATGTTTTTCTCTCCACTTAAAGTGCAACAACATTAACATTGAATTTAAAAATCAAAGCATTGCATTTTTACAATTTTTACAATTTTAAAGTCTTCTAGGGATAAATGCATTGTCAATAATTAGTTAAATTTAAATTTTGTATTCTTTTTAATTGTGTCCTTTGCTACAATGCAATTTGAAATGATTTATTTACTTTTTGGGTACAAACATATCACTTAAGAAAGAGCAAGTGCAATAGGCTCTAATGAGAAGCTTCCCCACTGCCCTCTACAGATTTATACTTGACCCAACATTGAAGCGTGAGATTGGTATTTATAATATTCATCCACTAAAGTGTATTCTATTCAAGTGAGTCCATTACTTGTATTTTTCTTCAATTAACATATTCAAATATTATGTTTTTCTCTCCACTTAAAGTGCAACAACATTAACATTGAATTTAAAAATCAAAGCATTGCATTTTTACAATTTTTACAATTTTAAAGTCTTCTAAGGATAAATGCATTGTCAATAATTAGTTGAATTTAAATTTTGTAAGTTTTTTAATTGTCTCTTTTGCTACAATGCAAATGGAAAAGATTTCTTTACTTTTCAGGCACAAGCATATCCCTTTAGAAAAAGTGAATGCAATGGGCTCTACAAAAAAGCCTCCCCACACCCCTCTAGAGATTTATGCTTGAGTCAACATTGAAGTGTGAGATTGGTATTTATAATATTCATCCACTAAAATGTATTCTATTCGAGTGAGTCCATTAATTGTATTTTTCTTCAACTAACATATTCAAATATTAGGTTTTTCTCTCCACACAAAATGCAATGGCATTAACATTGAATTTAAAAATCAAAACATTGCGTTTTTACAATTTTAAAGTCTTATAGGGAGAAATGCATTCTCAATAATAAGTTGACTTTGAAATTTTGTAATTTTTTTAATTGTCTTGTTTGCTACAACGCAATTTGAAATGATTTATCTCCTTTTTAGGTACAAATATATCACTTAAAATAAGCGAATGCAATGGGCTCTAATAAAAGGCTTCCCCACTCCCCTCTAGAGATTTATGCTTAACACAACATTGAAGTATGAGATTGGTATTTAGAATATTTATCTATTAAATTGTATTTTATTCAAGTGAGTCCATTACTTGTATTTTTCTTGAATTTACATATTCAAATTTTATGTTTTTCCCTCCACTCAAAATGCAATGGCATTAACATTGAATTTAAAAATCAAAACAATGCATTTTTAAACTTTTAAAGACTTCTAAGGATACAAGCATTGTCTAAAATCAATTGAATTTCAATTTTGTAATTTTTTCAATTGTTTTCCTTGGTACAATTCAATTTGAAATAATTTATCCACTTTTTGGGTACAAACATATCACTTGAGAAAAAGCGAATGCAATGGACTCCAATAAGAAGGTACATCACACCCCTATAGAGATTTATGCTTGACCCAACATTAAAACGTGCGGTTGGTATTTATAATATTCAGCCACAAAAGCATATTCTATTCAAATGAGTCTATTACATGTATTTTTCTTCAATTAACATATTCAATACTAGGTTTTTCTCTCCACTCAAAATGCAATGGCATTAACATTGAATTTAAAAATCAAGACATTGCCTTTTTACAATTTTAAAGACTTCTAGGGAGAAATGCATTGTCAATAATTAGCTGAATTTAAAATTTGTAATTTTTTTAATTGTCTTCTTTGCTACAATGCAATTTGAAATGATTTATCTACTTTCTGGGTACAAACATATCACTTAAGAAAAGGCGAATGCAATGGACTTTAATAAGAAGCTTCCCCACTCCCCTCTAGAGATTTATGCTTGACCCAACATTGAAGCGTGAGATTGGTATTTAGAATATTCATCCACTAAATTGTATTATATTCAAATGAGTCCATTACTTGTATTCTCCTTTAATTAACATATTGAAATTTTATGTTTTTCTCTCCACTCAAAATACAATGGCATTAACATTGAATTTAAAAATCAAAACTTTGCATTTTTTTCAATTTTTACAATTTTACACTTTTTAGGGATAAATGCATTGTCAATAATCAGTTGAATTTAAATTTTGTAATTTTTTTAATTGTCTCCTTTGCTACAATGCAATTTGAAATGATTTATCTACTTTTGGGGTACAAACATATCACTTAAGAAAAGTGAATGTAATGAACTCTAATAAGAAACTTCCCCACTCCCTTTTGGAGATTTATGCTTGACCCAACACTGAAGCATGTGATTGGTATTTATAATATTCATTCTCTAAAATGTATTATATTCAAGTGAGTCCATTACATGTATTTTTCTTCAATTCACTTGTTCAAATATTAGGTTTTTCTCACCACACAAACTGCAATGGCATTAACATTGAATTTAAAAATCAAAACATTGCATTTTTACAATTTTAAAGACTTATAGGGATAAATGCATTGTCAAGGATCAGATGAATTTAAATTTTGTAATATTTTGTATTGTTTTCCTTGCTACAATGAAATTTGAAATGATTCATCTACTTTCTGGGTACAAACATATCACTTGAGAAAAAGTGAATGCAATGGACTCTAATAAGAAGTTTCCCCACTCCCCTCTAGAGATTTATGCTTGACCCAACAATGAAGTGTGATATTGGTATTTATAGTTTTCATCCACTAAATTGTATTATATTCAAGTGAGTTCATTACTTCTATTTTTCTACAATTAACATATTCAAATATTTGGATTTTCTCTCGACTCAAAATGCAACGGTATTAACATTGAATTTAAAAATCAAAACATTGCATTTTTACAATTTCAAAATCTTCTAGGAATAACTGGATTGTCAATAATCAGTTAAATTTAAATTTTGTAATTTTTTTAATTGTCTCCTTTGCTGCAATGCAATTCGAAATGATTTATTTACTTTTCAGGTACAAACATATCACTTAAGAAAGAGCGACTGCAATGGATTCTAATAAGAAGCTTCCTAAAGAGCGACTGCAATGGATTCTAATAAGAAGCTTCCTCACTCCCCTCCAGTAATTTATGGTTGACTGAACATTGAAGCATGAGTTTGGTTTTTATAATATTCATTTACTAAATTGTATTTTATTCAATTGAGTCCATTACTTGTATTTTTCTTCAATTAACATATTCAAAGATTTAGTTTTTCTCTCCACCCAAATTGCGATGCCATTAACATTGAATTTAAAAATCCAAACATTATATTTTTATAATTGTAAAGACTTCTAGGGACAAATGCATTGTCACTAATCAGTTGAATTTAAATTTTGTAATTTTTTTAATTGTCTCCTTTGCTACAATGCAATTTGAAATGATTTATTTATTTTTTTGGTACAAACATATCACTTAAGAAAGAGCGACTGCAATGGACTCTAATAAGAATATTCCCCACTCCTTACTAGAAATTTATCCTTGACCCAACATTGAAGTGTGAGATTGGTATTTGTAATATTCATCCACTAATTTGTATCCTATTTGAGTGAGTTCATTACTTGTATTTTTCTTCAATTAAGATATTCAAGTATTAGGTTTTTCTCTCCATTAAAAATGCAATGGCATTACCATTGAATTTTAATATCAAAACATTGCATTTTTAGAATTTTTCCAATTTTAATCTCTTTAAGGATTAATGCAGTGTCAATAATCAGTTCAATTGAAATTTTGTAATTTTTTAATTGTCTCCCTTGCTACAATGCAATTTGAAATGATTTATCTACTTTTGGGTACAAACATATTACTTAAAGAAAAACTAATGCAATGGACTCTAATACAAAGCTTCCTCACTCCCCTTAGAGATTTATTCTTGACCAACATTGAAACGTGCGATTGGCATATATACTATTCATCCACTAAAATGTATTCTATTCAAGTGAGTGCNTGCAATGGCATTAACATTGAATTAAAAATCAAAACATTGCATTTTTACAATTTTAAAGACTTATAGGGATAAATGCATTGTCAATAATCAGATGAATTTAAAATTTTGTAATATTTTGTATTGTTTTCCTTGCTACAAATGAAATTTGAAATGATTCATCTACTTTCTGGGTACAAACATATCACTTGAGAAAAAGTGAATGCAATGGACTCTAATAAGAAGTTTCCCCACTCCCCTCTAGAGATTTATGCTTGACCCAACAATGAAGTGTGATATTGGTATTTATAGTTTTCATCCACTAAATTGTATTATATTCAAGTGAGTTCATTACTTCTATTTTCTACAATTAACATATTCAAATATTTGGATTTTCTCTCGACTCAAATGCAACGGTATTAACATTGAATTTAAAAATCAAAACATTGCATTTTTACAATTTCAAAATCTTCTAGGAATAACTGGATTGTCAATAATCAGTTAAATTTAAATTTTGTAATTTTTTAATTGTCTCCTTGCTGCAATGCAATTCGAAATGATTTATTTACTTTTCAGGTACAAACATATCACTTAAGAAAGAGCGACTGCAATGGATTCTAATAAGAAGCTTCCTAAAGAGCGACTGCAATGGATTCTAATAAGAAGCTTCCTCACTCCCCTCCAGTAATTTATGGTTGACTGAACATTGAAGCATGAGTTTGGTTTTTATAATATTCATTTACTAAATTGTATTTTATTCAATTGAGTCCATTACTTGTATTTTTCTTCAATTAACATATTCAAAGATTTAGTTTTTCTCTCCACCCAAATTGCGATGCCATTAACATTGAATTTAAAAATCCAAACATTATATTTTTATAATTGTAAAGACTTCTAGGGACAAATGCATTGTCACTAATCAGTTGAATTTAAATTTTGTAATTTTTTTAATTGTCTCCTTTGCTACAATGCAATTTGAAATGATTTATTTATTTTTTGGTACAAACATATCACTTAAGAAAGAGCGACTGCAATGGACTCTAATAAGAATATTCCCCACTCCTTACTAGAAATTTATCCTTGACCCAACATTGAAGTGTGAGATTGGTATTTGTAATATTCATCCACTAATTTGTATCCTATTTGAGTGAGTTCATTACTTGTATTTTTCTTCAATTAAGATATTCAAGTATTAGGTTTTTCTCTCCATTAAAAATGCAATGGCATTACCATTGAATTTTAATATCAAAACATTGCATTTTTAGAATTTTTCCAATTTTAATCTCTTTAAGGGATTAATGCAGTGTCAATAATCAGTTCAATTGAAATTTTGTAATTTTTTAATTGTCTCCCTTGCTACAATGCAATTTGAAATGATTTATCTACTTTTTGGGTACAAACATATTACTTAAGAAAAAGCTAATGCAATGGACTCTAATACAAAGCTTCCTCACTCCCCTTTAGAGATTTATTCTTGACCCAACATTGAAACGTGCGATTGGCATATATACTATTCATCCACTAAAATGTATTCTATTCAAGTGAGTGCATTGCTTGTATTTTTCTTCAATTAACATATTCAAATATTAGGTTTTTCTCTTGACTAAAAATGCAATGGCATTAACATTGAATTTAAAAATCAAAACATTGCAATTTTATAATTTTAAAGTCTTCTAGGGATAAATGCATTGTCAATAATCAGTTGAATCGAAATTTTGTAATTTTTTTAACTGTCTCCTTCGCTACAATGCAATTGGAAATGATTTATTTACTTTTCAGGTACAAACATATCACTTAAGAAAAAGTGAATGCAATGGGCTTTAATAAGAAACTTCCCCAGTTCCCTCTAGAGATTTATGCTTGATCCAGAAGTGTGCGATTGGTATTTATAATATTATCCACTAAATTGTATTCTATTCAAGTGAGTCCATTACTTGTATTATTCTTCAATTAACATATTCAAATAATATGTTTTTCTCTCTACTCAAAATGCAATGGCATTAACATTGAATTTAAAAATCAAAACATTGCATTTTTGTAATTTTTACAATTTTAAACTCTTCAAGGGATTAATGGATTGCCAATAATTAGTGCAATTTAAATTTTGTAATTTTTTAATTGTCTCCTTTGCTACAATGCAATTTGAAATGATTTATCGACATTTTGGGTATAAACATATCACTTAAAAAAAAGTCAATGCTTTGGACTCTAATAAAAAGCTTCCCCACTCCCTTCTAGAGGTTTATGCTTGACCCAACATTGAGGCATGCGATTGGTATCCATAATATTCATCCACTAAAGTGTATTCTATTCATTTGTGTCCATTACTTGTATTTTTCTCCAATTAACATATTCAAGTATTAGGTTTTTCCCTCCACTCAAAATGCAATGGCATTAACAATGAATTTAAAAATCAAAACATTACATTTTTACAATTTTTACAATTTTGAACTCCTCTAGAGATAAATGCATTGTCAATAATCAGTTGAATTTAAATTTGTAATTTTTTTCGTTGTCTCCTTTTCTACAATGCAATTTGAAATGATTTATCTACTTTTTGAGTACAAACATATCACTTAGCAAAAAGCGAATGCAATGGGCTTTAATAAAAAGCTTGCCACTCCCCTCTAGAGATTTATTCTTAACCCAACATTGAAGCATGAGATTGGTATTTAGAATATTCATCCACTAAATTGTATTCTCTTCAAGTGAGTCCATTACTTGTATTTTTCTTTAATTAACATATTCTAATATTATGTTTTTCTCTCCACTCACAATGCAATGGCATTAACATTGAATTTAAAAATCAAAACATTGCATTTTTACAATTTTTACAATTTTGAACTCCTCTAGGGATAAATGCAATGTCAATAATCAGTTGAATTTAAATTTTGTAAGTTTTTTAATTCTCTCCTTTGCTACAATACAATTTGAAATGATTTATTTACTTTTTGTGTACAAACATATCACTTATGAAAAAGTGAATGCAATGGACTCTAATAAGAAGCTTCCCTACTCCCCTTTAGAGAGTTATGCTTGACCCAACATTGAAGCGTGAGATTGGTATTTGTAATATTCATCCACTAAATTGTATTCTATTCAAGTGAGTCCATTACTTGTATTTTTCTTCAATTAACATATTTAAATATTAGGTTTTCTCTCCACTCAACAAACTATGGCATTAACATGAATTTAAAAATGAAAACATTGTATTTTCACAATTTTAAAGACTTCTGGGAATAAATGTATCGTCAATAATTATTTGAATTTAAATGTTGAAATCTTTTTAATTGTCTTCTTTGCTACAATGCAATTTGAAAAGATTTATCTAGTTTTTGGGTACAAAAATATCACTTAAGAAAAAGTGAATGCAATGGACTCCAATAAGAAGCTTACCCAATCCCCACTAGAGATTTATGCTTGACCCAACATTGAAGGGTGAGATTGGTATTTAGAATATTCATCCTCTAAATTGTATTCTATTCAACTGGGTCCATTACTTGTATTTTTCTTCAAATAACATATTCAAATATTAGTTTTTTCTCTCCACAAAAAAATTCAATAGCCTTAACATTGAATTTAAAAATCCAAACATTGCATTTTTACAATTTTAAAGACTTCTACGGATAAATGCTTTGTCACTAATCAGTTGAATTTAAATTTTGTAATTTTTTTAATTGCCTCCTTTATGACAATGCAATTTGAAATGATTTATCTACTTTTTGGGTAAAAACATATTGCTTAAGAAATAGTGAATGCAATGGACTCTAATAAGAAGCTTCCCCACTCCCCTCTAGAGATTTATGCTTGACCCAACATTGAAGCGTGAGATTGGTATTTATGATATTCATCCACTAAATTGTATTCTATTCAAGTGAGTCCATTACTTGTACTTTTCTTCAATTAACATATTCAAAGATTTGGTTTTTCTCTCCACTCAAAAAGCTATGGCATTAACATTGAATTTAAAAATCAAAACATTTTATTTTTACAATTTTAAAGACTTCTCGGGATAAATGCATTGTCAATAATTAGTTGAATTTAAATTTTGTAATTTTTTCATTGTCTCTTTTGCTACAATGCAATTTGAAATGATTTTTTTACTTTTTGGGTACAACCATATCACTTAAGAAAAAGCGAATGCAATGGACTCTAATAAGAAGTTTCCCCACTCTCCTCTAGAGATTTATACTTGACCCAACATTAAAGCATGAGATTGGTATTTATAATATTCATCCATTAAATTGTATTCTATTCAAGTGAGTCCATTACTTGTATTTTTCTTCAATTCACATATTTAAATATTAGGTTTTTGATGAGAACCATAGAGATGAAGGGTGGAAGGCTTCAAAGGATGCAAGAAGTCCATTGTACATTCTAAGAGGCCTAATAACATGAGCTAGAGTTAGAAAGATGAAAGAAGAACTAAATGGGCTGATTAAGGATGTTTAGGCCAACCAAGCTTCAAATGGTGTGAATTCCAGCTTGGAAGAGAGTCCAGACCTTATTAATATGATTGGAGTACTTAAAGTGTTAGGACTAAGTAATAGTAGTCACTGCAAATTAGGAGTTTATTTTTTGTATAAGAATTTGTCCCTAGATAGGAATTCCTCCTAAGTAAGGAATTGTCTTAAGTAGGAATTTATGCCCCTTTAGGATTGCAATCTTAGCCTATAAATAGGCACCCATTGTGTACAAAAAATCATATAAGACAACTTTGAGTGAAATAGAAAGCAAGGGTTTCTAAAGAACTTACCAAGAGGTACTTCTTCTTGTGGCGTTCAAATCAACTTATCACTCCTAATTCCTTTCTTTTCTATAGTGTGGCGTCCATATCATTCTTAAATACCCTAAGTTCGTGTTCCTTCGAATATTGGGTCTAGGGTTTCTATTATTAAACTCTGATTTAGCTTTCCTGGTTCTTCTTTGATTCCTTGTGTGTGTTGGGTCCCTAAGCCACGTTTTTTGGGGTTTTCCGCATCAGTTTTTCTCTCCACTCAAAAAGCTATGGCATTAACATTGAATTTAAAAATCAACACATTGTATTTTTACAATTTTAAAGTCTTTTAGGTTTAAATGCATTGTCAATAATCAATTGAATTTAAATTTTGTAATTTTTTTAATTGACTCTTTTGCCACATTGCAGTTTGAAATGATTTATCTCCTTTGCTACAATGCAATGGACTCTAATAAGAAGCTTCCCCACTCCCCTCTAAAGATTTATGGTTGACCCAACATTGAAGAGTGAGATTGGTTTTTCTAATATTCATTCACTAAATTCTATTATATTCAAATGAGTCCATTACTTGTATTTTTCTTCAATTAGCATACTCAAAGATTTGTTTTTTCTCTCTACTAAAAATGCAATGGCATTAACGTCGAATTTAAAAATCAAAACATTGCCTTCTTACACTTTTAAAGTCTTCTAGGGATAAATGGATTGTCAATAATCTGTCGAATTTAAATTTTGTAATTTTTTTAAGTATCTTCTTTGCTACAAAGCAATTTGAAATGATTTATTTACTTTTTGGGTACAACAATATCACTTAAGAAAAAGCGAATGCAATGGGCTCTAATAAGAAGCTTTCCCACTCCTTTCTAAAGATATATGCTTGACCCAACATTGAAGCGTGAGATTAGTATTTACAATATTCATCCACTAAATTGTATTCTATTCAAGTGAGTCCATTACTTGTATTTTCCTTCAATTAACATATTGAAATTTTATGTTTTTCTCTCCACTCAAAATGCAATGGCATTAACATTGAATTTAAAAATTAAAACCTTACATTTTTACAATTTTTACAAATTTGAACTCTTCTAAGGATAAATGTATTGTCAATGATCAGTTGAATTTAAATTTTGCAATTTTTTTAATTGTCGCCTTTGCTACAATGCAATTTGAAATGATTTATCTACTTTTAGGGTACAAACATATCACTTAAGAAAAGCGAATGCAATGGACTATAATAAGAAGCTTCCCCACTCCCCTCTAGAGATTTATACTTGACCTAACATTGAAGCATGCGATTGGTATTTATAATATTCATCGACTAAAGTGTATTATATTCAAGTGAGTTCGTTACTTCTATTTTTCTAAAATTAACATATTCAAATATTAGGTTTTTCTCTCTACTCAAAATGCAATGGTGTTAACATTGAATGTAAAAATCAAAACATTGCATTTTTACAATTTTAAAGTCTTCTAGGGATAAATGTATTGTCAATAATCAGTTGAATTTGAAATTTTGTAATTTTTTTAATTGTCTTCTTTGCCACAATGCAATTTGAAATGATTTATCTACTTTTTGGGTACAAACATATCACTTAAGAAAAGGTGAATGCAATGGGCTCTAATAAAAAGTTTCCCACTCCCCTCTAAAGATTTATGCTTGACCCAACATTAAAGTGTGTGATTGGTATTTATAATATTCATCCACTAAAGTGTATTATATTCAAGTGAGTCCATTACTTGTATTTTTCTTCAATTCACATATTCAAATATTAGGTTTTTCTCTCCACTCCAAAAGCAATGGCATTAACATTATTTAAAAATCAAAAAATTTTATTTTTACAATTTTAAACACTTCTAGGGATAAATGCATTGTCAATAATCAGTTGAATTTAAATTTGTAATTTTTTAAATTGATTTCTTTGCTACAATGCAATTTGAAATGATTTATCTACTTTTTGTGTATAAACATATCACTTAAGAAAAAGCAAATGCAATAGACTCCATTAAGAAGCTTTCCTACTCCTCTCTAGAGATTTAAACTTGACCTAACATTGAAGCATAAGATTGGTATTTATAATATTCATCTACTAAATTGTATTTTATTCAAGTGAGTTCATTACTTATATTTTTCTACAATTAACATATTCAAATATGAGGTTTTTCTCTCTACTCAAAATGCAATGGCATTAACATTGAATTTAAAAATCAAAAGATTGCATTTTTACAATTTTAAAGTCTTCTAGGTTTAAATGCATTGTCAATAATTAGTTGAATTTAAATTTTGTAATTTTTTTAATTGTCTCCTTTGCTACAATGCAATTTAAAATGATTTATCTACTTTTTGGGTAAAAACATATCGCTTAAGAAACAACGAATGCAATGGACTCTAATAACATATTCAAATAGTAGGTTTTTCTCTCTACTCTAAATGCAATGGCATTAACATTGATTTTAAAAATCAAAACAATGTATTTTTATAATTTTAAAGTCTTTTAAAGATAAATGCATTTTTAATAATTAGTTGAATTTGAAATTTTGTAATTTTTTCAATTCTCTTCTTTCCTACAATGCAATTTGAAATGATTTATCTACTTTTTGGATACAAATAATCCACTTAAGAAAAAGCGAATGCCATGGGGTCTAATAAGACAAATCCCCACTCCCCACTAGAGATTTATGTTTGACGCAACATTGAAGTATGCAATTGGTATTTGTAATATTCATCCATTAAAGTATATTCTATTGAAGTGAGTCCATTAATTATATTTTTCTTCAATTACCATATTCAAATATTAGGTTTTTCTCTCCACTCAAAATACAATGCCATTAAGATTGAATTTTAAAATTAAAATATTGCATTTTTACAATTTTAAACTCTTCTAAGGATAAATCCACTGTCAATAATCAGTTGAATTTGAAATTTTGTAATTTTTTTAATTGTCTTCTTTGCTGCAATGCAATTTGAAATGATTTATCTACTTTTTGGATACAAACATACTACTTAAGAAAAAGCAAATGCAATGGGCTCCAATAAGATGCTTCCCTACTTTCCTCTAGAGATTTATGCTTAACACAACATTGAAGTGTGCGATTGGTATTTATAATATGCATCCACTAAATTGTATTCTATTGAAATGAGTCCATTACTTGTATTTTTCTTCAATTAACATATTCAAATATTATGTTTTTCACTCCTGTCAAAATATAATGGCATTAACATTGTTTTTAAAAATCAAAACATTTCATTTTTATAATTTTAAAGTCTTCTAGGGACAAAGGCATTATCAATAATCAATTGAATTTAAAATTTTGTAATTTTTTTAATTGTCTTCTTTGCAACAATGCAATTTAAAATGATTTATCTACTTTTTGGGTACAAATATACCACTTAAGAAAAGGCGAATGCCATGGGCTCTAATAAGACACTTCCCCACTCCCCTCTAGAGATTTATACTTGACGCAACATTGAAGTGTGCGATTGGTATTTATAATATTCATCCACTAAAGTATATTTTATTGAAGTGAGTCCATTAATTGTATTTTTCTTCAATTAACATATTCAAATATTAGGTTTTTCTCCCCACTCAAAATGCAATGGCATTAACATTGAATTTTAAAATCAAAACATTACATTTTTACAATTTTAAAGTCTTCTAGGTTTAAATGCATTGCCAATAATCAATTGAATTTAAATTTTGTAATTTTTTTAATTGTCTCTTTTGCCACATTGCAATTTGAAATGATTTATCTACTTTTTAGGCAAAAACATATCACTTAAAAAACAACGAAAGCAATAGACTCTAATAAGAAGCTTCCCCACTCCCCTCTAGAGATTTATGCTTGACCCAACATTGAAACGTGAAATTGGTATTTAGAATATTCATCCACTAAATTGTATTCTATTCAAGTGAGTCCATTAGTTCCATTTTTCTTCAATTAACATATTCAAATTTTATGTTTTTCTCTCCACTCAAAATGCAATGGCACTAATATTGAATTTAAAAATCAAAACATTGCATTTTTACAATTTTAAAGTCTTCTAAAGATAAATGCATTGTCAATAATCAGTTGAATTTGAAATTTTGTAATTTTTTTCATTGTCTTCTTTACTACAATGCAATTTGAAATGATTTATTTACTTTTCGAGTACAAACATATCACTTAAGAAAAAGCGAATGCAGTGCACTCTAATAAGAAGCTTCCCTACTCCCCTCTAGAGATTTATGCTTAACAAAACATTGAAGCGTGCGATTGGTATTTATAATATTGATCCACTTAATTGTATTCTATTCAAGTGAGTCCATTCCTTGTATTTTTCTTTAATTGACATATTCAAATTTTACGTTATTCTCTCCACTCAAAATGTAATAGCATTAACATTGAATTTAAAAATGAAAATATTGCATTTTGACAATTTTTACAATTTTGAACTTTTCTAGGGATAAATGCATTGTCAATAACCAGTAGAATTTAAATTTTGTAACTTGTTGAATTGTCTCCTTCGCTACACTGCAATTTGAAATGATTTATTTACTTTTTGGGTACAAACATGTCACTTCAGAAAAAACGAATGCAATGGATTCTAATAACAAGCTTCCCCACTCCCCTCTAGAGATTTATGCTTGACCCAACATTGAAGCATAAGATTGGCATTTATAATATTCATCCACTAAATTGTATTATATTAAACTGAATCCATTACTTGTATTTTTCTTTAATTAGCATATTCACATATTAAGTTTTTCCTCTCCACTCAAAAGGCAATGGCATTAACGTTGAATTTAAAAATTCAAACTTTGTATTTTGACAATTTTTACATTTTTGAACTTTTCTAAGGATAAATGCATTGTCAATAACTAGTAGAATTTAAATTTTGTAATTTTTTGAATTGTCTCCTTTGCTACACTGCAATTTGAAATGATTTATCTACTTTTTGGGTACAAACATGTCACTTAAGAAAAAGTGAATCCAATGGATTCTAATAAGAAGCTTCCCCACTTCCCTCTAGAGATTTATGCTTCACCCAACATTGAAACATGAAATTGGTCTTTATAATATTCATCCACTAAATTGTATTATATTCAAGTGAGTCCATTAATTGTATTTTTCTTCAATTAACATATTCAAATGTTAGGTTTTTCTCTCCACTAAAAACGCAATGGCATTAACATTGAATTTAAAAATCAAGACATTGCATTTTTACAATTTTAAAGCCTTCTAGGGATAAAAACATTGTCAATAATTAGTTGAATTTAAATTTTGTAATTATTTTAATTGTCTCTTTTGCTACAATGCAATTTGAAATGATTTATCTACTTTTTGGATACAAACATATCACTTAAGAAAAAGCAAATGCAATGCACTCCAATAAGAAACTTCGCCACTCCCCTCTAGAGATTTATGCTTGACCCAACATTGAAGCGTGCGATAGGTATTTATAATATTCATCTACTAAAGTGTATTATAATTAGGAGAGTCCATTACTTGTATTTTTTGTCAATTAACATATTTCAATATTATCTTTTTCACTCCACACAAAATGCAATGGAATTAGCATTGAATTTAAAAATCAAAACATTGCATTTTTACCATTTTTACAATTTTGAACTCTTCTAGGGATAAATGCATTGTCTATAATCAATTGAATTTAAATTTTGGAATTTTTTTAATTGTCTCCTTTGCTACAATGCAATTTGAAATGATTTATCTATATTTTGGGCACAAATATATCACTTAAGAAAAAGGGAATGCAATGGACTCTAATAAGAAGCTTCGCCACTTCCCTCTAGAGATTTATTCTTGAGCCAACATTAAAGCGTGAGATTGGTATTTATAATATTAATCCACTAAAGTGTATTCTATTCATGTGACTCCATTACTTGTATTTTTCTTCAATTAATATATTCAAATATTAGGTTTTTCTCCTCACTCAAAATGCAATGGCATTAACATTGAATTTAAAAGTCAAAAGATTGCATTATTACAATTTTAAAGACATCTAGGGATAAATGCATTGTCATTAATCAGTTGAATTTAAATTTTGTAACCTTTTTAATTGTCTCCTTTGATACAATGCAATTTGAAATGATTTATCTACTTTTTAGGTACAAACATATCACTTAAGAAAAAGCAAATGCAATGGACTCTAATAAGAAGCTTCCCCACTCCCTTATAGAGATTTATGCTTGACCCAACCTTGAAGCGTGCGATTGGTATTTATAATATTCATCAATTAAATTGTATTTTATTCAAGTGAGTCCATTACTTGTATTTTTCTTCAATTAACATATTCAAATTTTATGTTTTTCTCTCCACTCAAAATGCAATGGCACTAACATTGAATTTAAAAATCAAAACATTGCATTTTTACAATTTTAAAGTCTTCTAGGGATAAATGCATTCTTAATAATCAGTTGAATTTGAAATTTTTTAATTTTTTTTAATTGTCTTCTTTGCTACAATGCAATTTGAAATGTTTATCTACTTTTTGGGTACAAACATATCACTTAAGAAAAAGCGAATGCTATGAGCTCTAATAAAAAGTTTTGCCACTCCCCTTTGGAGATTTATGCTTGACCCAACAATGAAGCATACGATTAGTATTTATAATATTTATCCACTATGTTTTTCTCTCCACTCAAAATGCAATGACATTAACATTGAATTTAAAAATCTAACCATTGCATTTGTACAGTTTTTACAATTTTAAAGTCTTCAAGGGATAAATTCATTGTCAATAATCAATTGAATTTAAATTTTGTAATCCTTTTAATTGTCTCCTTTACTATAATGCAATTTGAATAGATTTATTTAGTTTTCGGGTACAAACATATCACTTAGGAAAAAGTGAATGCAATGAACTCTAATAAGAAGATTCCACACTCCCCTCTAAAGATTTATGCTTGACCCAACATTGAGGCGTGCAATTGGTATTTATAATATTCATCAACTAAATTGTATTCTATTCAAGTGAGTTTGTTGCTTCTATTTTTCTAAAATTAACATCTTCAAATTTTAGGTTTTTCTCTCCACTCAAAATGTAATGACATTAACATTGAATTTAAAAATCTAAACATTGCATTTTTATAATTTTAAAGTCTTTTAGGGAGAAATGCATTACCAATAATGAGTTGAATTTGAAATTTTGTAATTTTTTTTATTATTTTCTTTGTCACAATGCAATTTGAAATGATTTATCTACTTTTTAGGGACAAACATATCACTTAACAAAAAGCGAATGCAATGGGCTATAATAAAAAGTTTCCCCACTCCCCTCTAAATATTTATTCTTGACCCAACATTGAAGCGTGAGATTGGTATTTATAATGTTCATCAACTAAATTGTATTCTATTCAAGTGAGTCTATTACTTGTATTTTTCTTCAATGAACATATACAAATTTTAGGTTTTTCTCTCCACTCAAAATTGAATGGCTTTAACATTGAATTTAAAAATGAAAACATTGCATTTTTACAATTTTAAAGTCTTTTAGGGATAAATGCATTGCCAATAATCAATTGAATTTGAAATTTTGTAATTTTTTTTCATTGTCTTCTTTGCTACAATGCAATTTGAAATGATTTATCTACTTTTTGGGTACAAACATATTACTTAAGAAAAGGCAAATGCAATGGGCTATAATAAGAAGCTTCCCCACTCCACTTTAGAGACTTAAGCTTAACCCAACATTGAAGCGTGCGATTGGTATTTATAATATTCATCCACTAAAGTGTAATATATTCAGGAGAGTCCATTACTTGTATTTTTCATCAATTCATATATTTAAATATTATGTTTTTCTCTCCACTAAAAATGCAATGGAATTTACAGTGAATTAAAAAATCAAAGCATTGCATTTGCACAATTTTTACAATTTTAAAGTCTTCTAGGGATAAATGCATTGTCAATAATCAGTTGAATTTAAATTTTTTAATTTTTTTACTTGTCTTCTTTGATACAATGCAATTTGAAATGATTTATTTACTTTTCGAGTACAAACATATCACTTAAGAAAAAGTGAATGCAATGGACTTTAATAAGAAGCTTCCCCAATCCCTTTTAGAGATTAATATTTAACCCAACATTGAAAAGTGAGATTCGTATTTATAATATTCATCCACTAAATTATATTATATTTACGTGAGTCCATTACTTGTATTTCTGTTCAATCAACGTATTCAAAAATTATGTTTTTCTCTCCACTCAAAATGCAAGGGCATTAACATTAAATTTAAAAATCAAAACATTGCATTTGTACAATTTTTACAATTTTAAAGTCTTCTAGGGATACATGCATTGCTAATAATAAATTGAATTTAAATTTTGTAATTTTTTAATTCTCTCCTTTGCTACAATCCAATTTGAAATGATTTATTTACTTTTCGGGTACATACATATCACTTAAGGAAAGGCGAATGCAATGGACTCTAATAAGAAGCTTCCACACTCCCCTCTAGAGATTTATGCTTCACCCAATATTGAAGTGTGTGATTGGTATTTATAATATTCATCAATTAAATTGTATTATATTCAAATGAGTCCATTACTTGTATTTATCCTCAATTAACATATTCAAATTTTAGGATTTTCTCTCCACTCAAAATGCAATGCATTAACTTTGAATTTAAAAATATATACATTGCATTTTTACAATTTTAAAGTCTTCTAGGTAGAAATACATTGTAAATAATCAATTGAATTTGAAATTTTGTAATTTTTTTAATTGTTTTCTTTACTACAATGCAATTTGAAATGATTTATCTACTTTTTGTGTACAAACATATTACTTAAGAAAAAGCGAATGCAATGGGCTCTAATAAAAAGCTTCCCCACACCCCTCTAGAGATTTAAGCTTAACCCAACATTGAAGCGTGCGATTGGTATTTATAATATTCATCCACTACTATTCAAGTGAGTTCGTTACTTGTATTTTTCTTCAATTAACATATTCTAATATTAGGTTTTTCTCTCCACTCAAAATGCAATGGCATTAGCATTGGATTTAAAAAATCAAAACATTGCATTTTTACAATTTTAAAGACTTCTAGGGATAAACACATTGTCAATAAACAGTTGAATTTCAATTTTGTAATTTTTTTAATTGTCTCCTTGGCTACAATGCAATTTGTAATGATTTATCTACTTATTGGATACAAAGATATCACCTAAGAAAAAGCGAATGCAATGGACTCCAAAGAAGCTTTCCCACTCCCCTCTAGAGAGCTATGCTTGACCCAACATTGAAGCATGCAATTGGTATTTATAATATCCATCCACTAAAGTGTATTATATTCAGGAGAGTCCATTACTTGTATTTTTCTTCAGTTAACATATTCAAATATTATGTTTTTCTCTCCACTCAAAATGCAATGACATTAATATAAAATGTAACAATCAAAACATTGCATTTATATAATGTTTACAATTTTAACGTATTCTAAGGATTAATGCATTGTTAACAATCAGTTGAATTTAAATTTTTTCATTTTTTTAATTGTCTCATTTGCTACAATGTAGTTTGAAATGATTTATCTACTTTTTGGGTACAAACATGTTAATTAAGAAAAAGCGAATGCAATGGACTCTAACAAGAAGCTTCCCCACTCCCCCCTAGAGATTTATGCTTCACCTAAATTTGAAGCGTCAAATTGCTATTTATAATATTCATCCACTAAAGTGTATTATATTCAAGTGAGTCCATTACTTGTATTTTTCTTCAACTAACATATTCAAATATAATGCTTTTCTCTCCACTCAAAATGCAATGGCATTAACATTGAATGTAAAAGTCAAGACATTGCATCTCTACAATTTTTACAATTTTAAAGTCTTCTAAGGATAAACGCATTGTCAATAATTAGTTGAATTTAAATTTTGTAATTTCTTCAATTGTCTCCTTTGCTACAAAGCAATTTGGAATGATTTATCTAATTTTTGGGTACAAACATATCAGTTAAGAAAAAGTGAATGCAATGGACTCTAATAAGTAGCTTCCTCACTCCCTTCAAGAGGTTTATTCTTGATAGAACATTAAAGTGTGAAATTGGTATTTATAATATTCATCCACTAAAGTGTATTCTATTGAATTGAGACCATTACTTGTATTTTTCTTCAATTAACATATCCAAATATTATGCTTTTCTTTCCACTCAAAATGCAATGGCATTAACATTGAATTTAAAAATCAAAACATTGCATTTTTACAATTTTAAAGTTTTCTAGGGATAAATGCAATGTCAATAATCAGTTGAATTAAAATTTTGTAATTTTTTTAATTGTCTCCTTTGCTACAATGCAATTGGAAATGATTTATCTACTTTTTGGGCACAAACATATCACTTAAGAAAAGCCAAATGCAATGGACTTTAATAAAAAGCTTCCCTACTCCCCTCTAGAGATTTCTGCATGACCCCAAATTGAAGCGCAGGATTGCTGTTTATAATATTCAGCCACTAAAGTGTATTTTATTCAAGTGAGTCTATTACTTGTATTTTTCTTCAATTAACATATTAAAATATTATGTTTTTCAATCCAATCAAAATTCAATGGCACTAACAATAAATTTGAAAATCCAAACGTTGCATTTTTACAATTTTTAAAATTTTAAAGTCTTCTAGGGATAAATGCATTATCAATAATCAATTCAATTTAAATTTTGTAATTTTTTAATTGTCTTCTTTCCTACAATGCAAATTGAAATGATTTATCTACTTTTTGGGTGCAAACATATCATTGAAGAACAAACGAATGCAATGGGCTCTAATAAGAAGCTTCCCCATTCCCCTCTAGAGATTTATGCTTGACCCAACATTGAAGGGTAAGATTGGTATTTGTAATATTCATCCATTAAATTGTATTCTATTCAACTGAGTCCATAACTTGTATTTTTCTTCAATTAACATATTTAAATATTAGGTTTTTCTCTTCACTCAAAATTCAATGACATTAACATTGAATTTAAAAATCAAAACATTGCATTTCTACAATTTTTACAATTTTAAGGTCTTTTAGGGATAAATGCGTTGTTAATAATAAGTTTAATTAAAATTTTGTAATTTTTTTAATTCTCTCATTTGCTACAATGCAATCTGAAATGATTTATCTACTTTTTGGGTACAAACATATCACTTAAGAAAAAGCGAATGCAATGGACCTTAATAAGAAGCTTCCCCACTCCTCTCTAGAGATTTATACTTGACCCAAAATTTAAGCGTGAGATTGCTATTTATAATATTCATCTACTCAAGCGTATTCTATTCAAGTGAGTCCATTACTTGTATTTTCCTTCAATTAACATATCCAAATATTATGTTTTTCTCTCCACTCAAAATGCAATGACATTAATATAGAATGTAAAATTCAAAACATTGCATTTCTACACTTTTTACAAATTTAAAGTCTTCTAGGGATAAAAGCATTGTCAATTATCTGTTGAATTTAAATTTTTTAATTTTTTTAATTGTCTCTTTTGCTACAATGCAATTTGAAATGATTTATCTACTCTTTGAGTACAAACATATCACATAAGAAATAGCAAATGCAAAGGACTCTAATAAGAAACTTCCCCACTCTCCTCTAGCGATTTATGCTTGACCTAACATTATAGCGTGCAATTAGTATTTATAATATTCATCCACTAAAGTGTATTCTATTCAAGCAAGTCCATTACTTGTAGTTTTCTTCAATTAACATGTTCAAATCTTATGTTTTTCTCTCCACTCAAAATGCAATGGTATTAACATTGAATTTAAAAATCAAAACATTGCATTTCTACAATTTTTACAATCTTAAGGTCTTTTAGGGATTAATGCGTTGTTAATAATCAGCTGAATTAAAATTTTGTAATATTTTTAATTCTCTCCTTTGCTACAATGCAATTTGAAATGATTTATCTACTTTTTGGGTACAAATATATCACTTAAGGAAAAGCGAATCCAATGGACTCTAATAAGGAGCTTCCCCACTCTCCTCTAGTGGTTTATGCTTGACCCAAAATTGAAGAGTGGGATTGTTGTTTATAATATTCATCTACTAAAGTGTATTCTATTCAAATGAGTCCATTACTTGTATTTTTCTTCAATAAACATGTTCAAATTTTATGTTTTCCTCTCCACTAAAAATGCAATGGCATTAACATTGAATTTAAAAATCAAAACATTGCATTTCTAATATTTTTAATTAGTTGAATTTCAATTTTGTAATTTTCTTAATTGTCTCCTTTGCTACAATGCAATTGGAAATGATTTATCTACTTTTTCGGTACAAACATATCACTTAAGAAAAGCCAAATGTAATGGACTTTAATAAGAAGCTTCCTTACTCCCCTCTAGAGATTTATACATGACCCAAAATTAAAGCGTGAGATTGTTGTTTATAATATTCATCCACTAAAGTGTATTTTATTCAAATGAGTCTATTACTTGTATTTTTCTTCAATTAACATAATATTATATTTTTCTCTCCATTCAAAATTCAATGGCATTAACAATAAATTTGCAAATCAAAACATTACATTTTTACAATTTTTACAATTTTGAAAGTCTTATAGGGATAAATGCATTGTCAATAATCAGTTCAATTTAAATTTTGTAATTTTTTAATTGTCTTCTTTCCTACAATGCAATTTGAAATGATTTATCTACTTTTTGGGTACAAACATATCACTTAAGAAAAAGAGAATGCAATGCGCTCTAATAAAAAACTTCCCCACTCCCCTCTAGAGATTTATGCTTGACCCAACATTAAAGCGTACGATTGGTATTTATAATATTCATCCACTAAAGTGTATTCTATTCAAGCGAGTCCATTACTTGTATTTTTCTTCAATTAACATATTCAAATATTATGTTTTTCTATCCACTCAAAATGCAATAGCATTAACATTGAATTTAAAAACAAAACATTGCATTTTTACAATTATTACAATTTTGTACACTTTTAAGGATAAATATATTGTCAATAATTAGTTGAATTTAAATTTTGTAATTTTTTTAATTGTCTCCTTTGCAACAATGCAATTTGAAATGATTTATCTACTTTTTAGGTACAAACGTATGAATTAAAAAAAAAGCGAATGCAATGGACTTTAATAAGAAGTTTCCCTACTCCCCTCTGGAGATTTATACTTGACCCAAGATTGAAGTGTGCAATTGGTATTTATATTATTCATCCCTTAAAGTGAATTATATTCAGGTGAGTCCATTACTTGTATTTTTCTTCAATTAACATATTCAAATGTTTTGTTTTTCTCTCCACTCAAAGTGCAATGGCATTAGGATTGAGTTTAAAAATCAAAACAATGTATTTTTACAATTTTTAAGTCTTATAGGGATAAATGCATTGTGAATAATCAGTTGAATTTAAATTTTGTAATTTTTTTAGTAGTCTCCTTTGCTACAATGCAATTTGAAATGATTTATCTACTTTTCGGGTAAAAACATTTCAATTAAGAAAAAGCAAATGCAATGGACTCTAATAAGAAGCTTGCCCACTCCCCTCTAGAGATTTATGCTTGACTCAACATTGAAGCGTGCAATTGGTATTTATAATATTCATCCACTAAAGTGTATTCTATTCAAGAGAGTCCATTGCTTGCATTTTTCTTCAATTAACATATTCAAATATTAGGTTTTTCTCTCCTCTCAAAATGCAATGGCATTAACATTGAATTTGAAAAAGAAAACATTGCATTTTTACAATTTTTACAATTTTAAAGTTTTATAGGGATAAATGCATTATCAATAATCAGTTGAATTTAAATTTTGTAATTTTTTTAATTGTCTTCTTTGCTACAATGCAATTTGAAATGATTTATCTTCTTTTTGGGTACAAGCATATCACTTATGAAAAAGCAAATGCAGTGGACTCTCATAAAAAGCTTCCCCACTCCCCTATAGAGGTTTATGGTTGACCCAACATTGAAGCGTGAGATTGGTATTTATAATATTCATCCACTAAAATGTATTATATTCAGGAGAGTCCATTACTTGCACCTTTCTTTAATTAACTTTCAAATATTAGGTTTCTCTCTCCACTCAAAATGCAATGACATTAACATTGAATTTAAAAAAGAAAACATTGCATTTTTACAATTTTTATAATTTTAAAGTTTTCTAAGGATAAATGCATTGTCAATAATTAGTTGAATTTAAATTTTGTAATTTTTTTAATTGTTTCTTTTGCTAGAATGCAATTCGAAAAGATTTATCTACTTTTTAGGAACAAACATATCACTTAAGAAAAAGCAAATGCAATGGACTCTAATAAAGAGCTTCCCCACTCTGCTCTTGAGATTCATGCTTGACCCACCATTGAAGCGTGTGATTGGTATTTATATTATCTATCCACTAAAGTGTATTATATTCAAGTGAGTCCATTACTTGCACTTTTCTTCAATTAACATTCAAATATTAGGCTTTTCTCTCCATTCAAAATGCAATGACATTAACATTGAATTTGAAAAACAAAACTTTTCATTTTTACAATTTTTACAATTTTAAAGTCTTCTAGGGTATAAACATATCATTTAAGAAAAAGCGAATGTAGTGGACTCTAATAAGAAGCTTCCCCACTCCCCTCTAGAGATTTAAGCTTGACCTAACATTAAAGCGTGAGTTTCCTATTTATAATATTCATCCACTAAAGTGTATTTTATTCAAGAGATTCCATTACTTGTATTTTTCTTCAATTAACATATTCAAATATTATGTTTTTCTCTCCACTCAAAATGCAATGTCATTAACAATAAATTTAAAAATCAAAATATTGCATTTTTACAATTTTAAAGTCTTTTAGAGATAAATACATATTCAATAATCAGTTGAATTTAACTTTTGTAATTTTTTAATTGTCTTCTTTCCTACAATGCAATTGGAAATGATTTATCTACTTTTTGGGTACAAACATATCACTTAAGAAAAAGCGAAAGCAATGGGCTCTAATAAGAAGCTTCCCTACTCTCCTCTAGAGATTTATGCTGGACCCAATATTGAAGGGTGAGATTGGTATTTATAATATTCATCCACTCTATTGTATTCTATTCAAGTGAGTCCATTACTTGTATTTTTCTTCAATTAACATACCTAAATATTATGTTTTTCTCTCCACTCGAAATGTAATGGCATTAACATTGAATTTAAAAATCAAAACATTGCATTTCTACAATTTTTACAATTTTATGGTCTTTTAAGGATAAATGCATTGTTAATAATTAGTTGAACTTAAATTTTGTACTTTTTTTAATTGTCTTCTTTGCTGCAATGCAATTTGAAATGATTTATCTACTTTTTGGGTACAAACATATTACCGAAGTAAAAGCAAATGAAATGGACTATAATAAGAAGCTTCCCTACTCCCCTCTAGAGATTTATGCTTAACCCAAAATTGTAGCGTAGAATTGCTATTTATAATATTTATTCACTAAAGTGTATTCTATTGAAGTGAGTCCATTACTTGTATTTTTCTTCACTTAACATATTCAAATATGAGGTTTCTCTCTCGACTCAAAATGCAATAGCATTAACATCAAATTTAAAAATGAAAACATTGCATTTTTACAATTTTGAAGTCTTCTAGGGATAAATGCATTCTCAATAATGATTTGAATTTGAATTTTGTAATTTTTTTAATTGTCTCCTTTGCTACAATGCAATTTGAAAAGATTTATCTACTTTTTGGGAACAAACATATCACTTAAGAAAAAGCAAATGCAATGGACTCTAATAAGAAGGTTGCCCACTTTGCTTTTGAGATTTATACTTGACCCAACATTAAACCATGCAATTGGAGTTTATATTATTCATCCATTAAAGTGTATTATATTCAAGTACGTCCTTTACTTGTATTTTTCTTCAATTAACATATTCAAATATTATGTTTTTCTCTCCCCTCAAAATGCAATGGCATTGACATAGAATGTAAAAATCAAAACATTGCATTTCTACAATTTTTACAAATTTAAAGTCTTCTAGGGATAAATATATTGTCAATAATCAGTTGAATTTAAAATTTGCTATTTTTTTAATTGTCTCTTTTGCTACAATGCAATTTGAAACAATTTATCTACTTTGTGGGTATAAACATATTACCTAAGTAAAAGCAAATGCAATGGACTATAATAAGAAGCTTCCGCACTCCTCTCTAGAGATTTATGCTTGACCCAAAATTGAAGCGTGGGATTGCTATTTATAATATTCATCCATTAAAGTGTATTCTACTCAAATGAGTCCATTACTTGTATTTTTCTTCAATTAACATATCCAAATATTATGTTTTTCTCTCCACTCAAAATGTAATGGCATTAACATTGAATTTAAAAGTCAAAACATTGCATTTTTACAATTTTAAAGTCTTTTAGGGATAAATGCAATGTCAATAATTTGTTGAATTTAAATTTTGTAATTCTTTTAATTGTCTCCTTTGCTACAATGCAATTTGAGATGATTTATCTAATTTTTGGGTACAAACATATTACCTAAGTAAAAGCCAATGAAATGGACTATAATAGGAAGCTTCCTTACTCCCCTCTAGAGATTTATTCCTGACCCAAAATTGAAGCGTGGGATTGCTATTTATAATATTCATCCACAAAAGTGTATTCATTTCAAATGAGTCTATTACTTGTATTTTTCTTCACTTAACATATTCAAATATTATGTTTTTCTCCCCGCTCAAAATGCAATGGCATTAACAATCTATTTAAATATCAAAATACTGCATTTTTACATTTTTTACAATTTTAAAGTTTTCTAAGGTTAAATGCATTGTCAATAATCTGTTGAATTTAAATGTTGGAATTTTTTTAGTTGTCTCCTTTGCTACAATGCAATTTGAAATGATTTATCTACTTTTTGGGAACAAACATATCACTTGACAAAAATCAAAGGCAACGGACTCTAATAAGAAGCATCCTCACTCCTGTTTAGAGGTTTATTCTTGACCCAACATTGAAGCGTGAGATTGGTATTTATAATATTCATCAACTAAAGTGTCTTATATTCAAAAGAGTACATTACTTGTATTTTTCTTCAATTAACATATTCAAATATTATGTTTTTTCTCTCCACTCAAAATGCAATGGCATTAACATAGAATGTAAAAATCAAAACATTGCATTTCTACCATTTTTACAAATTTAAAGTCTTCTAGGGATATATGCATTGTCAATAATCAGTTGAATATAAATTTTTTAATTTTTTAATTGTCTCCTTTGCTACAATGCAATTTGAAATGATTTATCTACTTTTTGGGTACAAACTTATCACTTAAGAAAAAGTAAATGCAACGGACTCTAATAAGAAGTTTCCTCACTCCCCTCTAAAGGTTTATGCTTGGCCTAACATTCAAGCATGAGATTGGTATTTATAATATTCATCCACTAAAGTGTATTCTACTCAAATGAATTCATTACTTGTATTTTTCTTTAATTAACATAACCAAATATTATGTTTTTCTCTCCACTCAAAATGCAATGGCATTAACATTGAATTTAAAAGTCAAAACATTACATTGTTACAATTTTAAAGTCTTTTAGGGATAAATGCAATGTCAATAATCTGTTCAATTTAAATTTTGTAATGTTTTTAATTGTCTCCTTTGCTACAATGCAATTTGAAATGATTTATCTAATTTTTGGGTACAAACTTATTACCTAAGTAAAAGCCAATGAAATGGACTATAATAGGAAGCTTCCCTACTCCCCTCTAGAGATATATGCCTGACCCAAAATTGAAGCGTGAGATTGGTATTTATAATATTCATCCGCTAAAGTGTATTCATTTCAAGTGAGTCTATTACTTGTATTTTTCTTCACTTAACATATTCAAATATTGTGTTTTTCTCTCTGCTCAAAATGCAATGGCATTAAGGATCTCTTTAAATATCAAAATACTGCATTTTTACAATTTTTTTCAATTTTAAAGTTTTCTAGGGTTAAATGCATTGTCAATAATCAGTTGAATTTAAATGTTGGAATTTTTTTAGTTGTCTGCTTTGCTACAATACAATTTGAAATGATTTATCTACTTTTTGGGAACAAACATATCACTTGAGAAACGCAATGGACTCTAATAAAAAGCTTCCTCACTCCCTTCTATAGGTTTATACTTGACCCAACATTAAAGCGTGAGATTGGTATTTAAAATATTCATCCTCTAAAGTGTATTCTATTCAAGTAAGTCCATTACTTGTAGTTTTCTTCAATTAACATTTCCAAAAATTATATTTTTCTCTCCACACATAATGCAATGGTATTAACATTGAATTTAAAAATCAAAACATTGCATTTTCAAAATTGTTATAGTTTTAAAATCTTCTAAGGATAAATGCATTGTTAATAATCTGTTGAATTTAAATTTTGTAATTTTTTTTAATTGTCTCCTTTGCTACAATGCTATTTGAAATGATTTATCTACTTTATGGGTACAAACATATCACCTGAGAAAAAGTGAATGCAATGGACTCTAATAAAAAGCTACCCTACTCCCCTCTAGAGTTTTATGCTTGACCCAAAATTGAAGCGTGGGATTGTTATTTGTAATATTCATCTACTAAAATCAAAACATTGCATTTTTTAAATTTTAAAGTCTTCTAGGAATAAATACATTGTAAATAATCAGTTGAATTAGAATTTTGTAATTTTTTTAATTGTCTCCCTTGCTACAATCTAATTTGAAAAGGTTTCTCTAGTTTTTGGGTAAAAACACATCACTTAAGAAAAAGCAAAAGCAATGGACTCTAATAAGAAGCTTCCCTACTCCCCTTTAGAGATTTATGCTTGACCCAACATTTAAGCGTGTGATTGATATTTATAATATTCATACACCAAAGTGTATTATATTCAAGTGTGTCCATTACTTGTATTTTTCTTCAATTAACATATTCAAATATTATGTTTTTCCCTCCACTCAAAATGCAATGGCATTAACATTGAATTTAAAAATCAAAACATTGAATTTAAAAATCAAAACATTGCATTTTTAAAATTTTAAAGTTTTTTAGGAATAAATGCATTGTAAATAATCAGTTGAATTTGAATTTTGTAATTTTTTTAATTGTCTCCTTTGCTACAATGTAATTTGAAAAGATTTCTCCACTTTTTGGATACAAACACATCACTTAAGAAAAAGCTAACGCAATAGACTCTAATAAGAAGTCTTCCCACTCCCCTTTAGAGATTTATGCTTAACCCAACATTGAGGCGTGAGATTGGTATTTATAATATTCATCCATTAAACTCTATCCTATTCAAATGAGTCCATTACTTGTATTTTTCATTAATTAACATATTCAAATATTCTGTTTTTCCCTCCACTCAAAATGCAATGGCATTAACATTGAATTTAAAAATCAAAACATTGCATTTTTACACTTTTAAAGTCTTCTAGGGATAAATGGATTATCAATAATCAGTTGAATTTTCTTTTACTATAAAGCAATTTGAAATGATTTCTCTAATTTTTTGGTACAAACATATCGCTTAGGAAAAAGCGAATGCAATGGACTCTAATTAGAAGCATCCTCACTCCCCTCTAGAGGTTTATGCTTGACCCAAAATTGAAGCGTGAAATTGGTATTTATAATATTCATCTAATAAAGTGTATTTTATTTGAGTGAGTCCATTACTTGAATTTTTCTTCAATTAACATATCCAAATATTATGTTTTTTTCTCCACTCAAAATGCAATGACATTGACATTGAATTCAAAAATCAAAACATTGCATTTTTACAATATTTACAATTTTAAAGTCTTCTGGGGATAAATGCAATGTCAATAATCAGTTGAATTTAAATTTTATAATTTTTTTAATTGTCCCCTTTACTACAATGCAATCTGAAATGATTTATCTTCTTTTTGGGTACAAACATATCGCTTAAGAAAAAATGAATACAATGGACTCTAATAAGAAACTTCCCCACTCCCCTCTATAGATTTATACTTGACCTAACATTTAAGCGTGCTATTGGTATTTCTAACTATTGGTATTTCTAAGATTCATACACTAAAGTGTATTATATTCAGGTGAGTCCACAACTTGTATTTTTCTCCAATTAACATATTCACATATTATGTTTTTCTCTCCACTCAAAATGCAATGGCATTAACATTGAGTTTAAAAATCACAACATTTCATTTTTAAGATTTTTAGGGCTTCTAGGGATAAATGCATAGTTAGTAGCCAGTTCAATTTAAATTTTGTACTTTTTTTAATTGTCTTCTTTGCTACAATGCAATTTTAAATGATTTATCTACTTTTTGGGCACAAGCATATGACTTAAGAAAAAGTGAATGTAATGGACTCTAATAAGAAGCTTCCCCACTCCCCTCTAGAGATTTATGCATGACCCAACATTAAAGCGTGAGATTAGTATTTATAATATTAATCCAATAAAGTGTATTATATTCAAGTGAGTCCACAACTTGTATTTCTCTTCAATTAACATATTCAAATATTAGGTTTTTCATTCCACTCAGAATGCAATGACATTAACATTGAATTTAAAAATCACAACATTTCATTTTTAAGATTTTTAGGACTTCTAGGAATAAATGCATAGTTAATAACCAGTTGAATTTAAATTTTATAATTTTTTTAATTGTCTTCTTTGCTACAATGCAATTTGAAATGATTTATCTACTTTTTGGGCACAAGCATATGACTTAAGAAAAAGTGAATGCAATGGACTCTAATAAGAAGCTTCCCCACTCCCTTCTAGAGATTTATGCATGACCCAACATTGAAGCGTGAGATTAGTATTTATAATATTAATCCAATAAAGTGTATTATATTCAGGTGAGTCCACAACTTGTATTTTTCTTCAATTAACATATTCAAATATTAGGTTTTTCATTCCACTCAAAATGCAATGGCATTAACATTGAATTTAAAAATCAAAACATTGCATTTTCACAATTTTAAAGTCTTCTAGGGATAAATGCATTGTCAATAATCAGTTGAATTAAATATTGTAATTTTTTTAATTGCCTTCTTTACTACAATGCAATCTGAAATGATTTATCTAGTTTTTGGGTACAAACATATCACTTAAGAAAAAGCAAATGCAATGGACTCTAATAAAAAGCTTCCCCACTCCACTCTAGAGATCTATACTTGACCCAACATTGAAACGTGAGATTGGTATTTATAATATTCATCCACTAAAGTGTATTATATTCAAGTGAGTCCATTACTTGTATTTTTCTTCATTTAACAAATGCAAATATTATGTTTTTCTCTCCACTCAAAATGCAGTGGCATTAAGATTGAATTTAAAAATGAAAATATTGCATTTTTACAATTTTTACGTCTTCTAGGTATGAATGAATCGTCAATAATCAGTAGAGTTCAAATTTTGTAATTTTTTTAATTGTCTCCTTTGCGACAATGCAATTTGAAATGATTTATCTACTTTTTTGGTACAAACATATCATTAAAGAAAATGCGAAAGCAATGGACTCTAATAAGAAGCTTCCCTACTCCCCTCTGGAGATTTTTGCTTGTCCCAACTTTGAAGCGTGAGATTGGTATTTATAATATTCATCCACTAAATTGTATTCTATTCTAAGGAGTCCATTACTCGTATTTTTCTTCAATTAACATATTCAAATATTATGTTTTTCTCTCCACTTAAAATGCAATGACATTAACATTGAATTTAAAAATTAAAACATTGCATTTTTAAAATTTGTACGTCTTCTAGGTATAAATGCATCGTCAATAATAAGTTGAATTTAAATTTTGTAATTTTTTTAATTGTCTCTTTTGCTACAATGCAATTTGAAATGATTTATCTACTTTTTGGGTGCAAACATATCACAGAAGAAAATGCAAATGCAATGGACTCTAATAAGAAGCTTCCCACCACCCTCTGGAGATTTATTCTTCTCCCAACATTGAAGCGTGCGATTGGTATTTATAATATTTATCAACTAAATTGTATTCTATTCAAGTGAGTCCATTACTTGTATTTTTCTTCAATTAATAGATTCAAATATTAGGTTTTTCTCTCCACTTAAAATGCAAAGGCATTAACATTGAATTTAAAAATCAAAACATTGCATTTTTACAATTTTTACAATTTTAAAGTCTTATAGGGATAAATGAATTGTCTATAATAAGTTGAATTTAAATTTTTTTAATTTTTTTAGTTGACTTCTTTGCTACAATGCAATTTGAAATGATTTATTTACTTTTTGGGTACAAGCATATCACTTAAGGAAAAGGGAATGCAATGGACTTTAATCAGAAGCTTCCCTACTCGTCTTTAGATATTTATGTTTGACTCAACATTGAAGCGTGCAATTGGTATTTATAATATTCATCCATTAAAGTGTATTTTATTCAAGTGAGTCCATTACTTGTATTTTTCTTCATTTAACAAATGCAAATATTAGGTTTTTCATTCCACTCAAAATGCAAAGGCATTAACATGGAATTTAAAAATCAAAACATTGCATTTTTACAATTTTAAAGTCTTCTAGGGATAAATGCATTGTCAATAATCAATCAAATTTAAATATTGTAATTTTTTTAATTGCCTTCTTTACTACAATGCAATTTGAAATGATTTATCTAGTTTTTGGGTACAAACATAACACTTAAGAAAAAACAAATGCAATGGACTCTAATAAGAAGTTTCCCCATTCCGCTGTAGAGATTTATGCTTAACCCAACATTGAAGCGTGAGATTGAAATTTATAATATTTATCTAATAAAGTGTATTATATTCAGGTGAGTCCACAACTTGTATTTTTCTTCAATTAACATATTCAAATATTTGGTTTTTCATTCCACTCAAAATGCAATGGCATTAACATTGAATTTAAAAATCAAAACATTGCATTTTTACACTTTTAAAGTCTTCTAGGGATAAATGCATTGTCAATAATCAATCAAATTTAAATATTGTAATTTTTTTAATTGCCTTCTTTACTACAATGCAATTTGAAATGATTTATCTAGTTTTTGGGTACAAACATATCACTTAAGAAAAAGCGAATGCAATGGACTTTAATAAGAAACTTCCCCACTCCATCTAGAGATTTATGCTTGCCCCAACATTGAAGCATCCAATTGGTATTTATAATATTCATCCACTAAAGTCTATTCTATTCAAATGAGTCCGTTATTTGTATTTTTCTTCAATTAACATATTCAATTTTTTTTCTCTCCACTAAAAATGCAATGACACTAACATTGAATTTAAAAATCAAAACATTACTTTTTTATAATGTTTACAATTTTAAAGTCTTTTAGGGATAAATGCATTGTCATTAATCAGTTGAATTTAAATTTGTAATTTTTTTAATTATCTAATTTGTTCCCATGCAATTTGAAATGATTGATTTACTTTTTAGTACAAAGATATCACTTAGGAAAAAGTGAATACAATGGACTTTAAAAAAAAGCTTCACCAATCCCCTCTAGAGACTTATACATGACCTAACATTTAAGCGTGTGATTGTTATTTATATTATTCATCTATTAAAATGTATTATATTCAGGTGAGTCCATTACTTGTATTTTTTTTCAATTAACATATTGAAATATTATGTTTTTCTCCCCACTCAAAATGCAATGGCATTAACATTGAATTTAAAAATCAAAACATTGCATTTTTACAATTTTAAAGACTCCTCGGGATAATTGCATTGTCAGTAATTAGTTGAATTTAAATTTTGTATTTTTTTTAATTGTCTCTTTTGCTACAATGCAATTTGAAATGATTTATCTACTTTTTGGGTACAAACATAACACTTAAGAAAAAGCAAATGCAATGGACCCTAATAAAAAGCTTCCTCACTCCCCCCTTGAGATTTATGTTTGACCCAATATTGAATCGTGAGATTGGTATTTATAATATTCATCCACTAAAGTGTATTCCATTCAAGTGTATTCAAATATTATTTTTTTTTCTCCACTCAAAATGCAATTGCATTAAGATTGAATTTAAAAATCAAACCATTGCATTTCTATAATTTTAAAGTCTTCTAGAGATAAATGCATCCTCAAGAATAAGTTGAATTTAAATTTTGTAATATTTTTAATTGTCTTCTTTGCTACAATGCAAATTCAAATGATTTATCTGCTTTTTGGGTATGAACATAACACTTAATAAAAAGTGAATGCAATGGACTCCAATAAAAGGCTTCCCCACTCCCCCCTAGAGATTTATGCTTGACCCAACATTGAAGTGTGAGATTGGTATTTAGAATATTCATCCACTAAATTGCATTATATTCAAGTGAGTCCATTACTTGTATTTTTCTTCAATTAACATATTCAAATATTAGGTTTTTCCCTCCGTTGAAAATGCAATGACATTAACATTGAATTTAAAAATCAAAAATTGCATTTCTATAATTTAAAAATCTTCTAGGGATAATTGCGTTGTCAATAATCAGTTGAATTTGAAATTTTGTAATTTTTTTCATTGTCTTCTTTGCTACAATGCAATTTGAAATGATTTATCTACTTTTAGGGTACAAACATAACACTTAAGAAAAAGCGAATGCAATGGACTATAATAAGAAGCTTCTGCACTCCCCCCATAGAGATTTATTCTTGAGCCAACATTGAAGCGTGACATTTGTATTTTTAATATTCATCCACTAAATTGTATTATACTCAAGTGAGTCTATTACTTGTATTTTTCTTCAATTGACATATTCAAATATTAGGTTTTTCTCTCCACTCAAAACGCAATTGCATGAACATTGAACTGAAAAATCAAAACATTGCATTTCTATAATTTTAAAGTCTTTTAGGGATAAATGCATTGTCAATAATTAGTTTGATTTAAATTTTGTAATTTTTTTAATTGTCTTTTTTGCTATAATGCAATTTGAAATGATTTATCTACTTTTTGGGTACAAAGATATCACTTAAGAAAAAGCGAATGTAGTGGGTTCTAATAAGAAGCTTCCCCACTCCCTTTTAGAGATTTATGCTTGAGCCAACATTGAAGCGTGAGATTAGTATTTAGAATATTGATCCACTAAATTGCATTATATTCAAGTGAGTCCATTACTTGTATTTTTCTTTAATCAACATATTCAAATATTAGGTTTTTCCCTCCACTGAAAATGCAATGGCATTAACATTGAATTTAAAAATCAAAAATTGCATTTCTATAATTTTAAAATCTTCTAGGGATAATTACATTGTCAATAATCGGTTGAATTTGAAATTTTGTAATTTTTTTCATTGTCTTCTTTGCTACAATGCAATTTGAAAAGATTTGTCTACTTTTAGGGTACAAAAATAACACTTAAGAAAAAGTGAATGCAATGGACTATAATAAGAAGCTTCTGCACTCCCCCCTAGAGATTTATTCTTGAGCCAACAGTGAAGCGTGACATTTGTATTTTTAATATTCATCCACTAAATTGTATTATACTCAAGTGAGTCTATTACTTGTATTTTTCTTCAATTGACATATTCAAATATTAGGTTTTTCTCTCCACTCAAAATGCAATGGCATTAACATTGAATTGAAAAATCAAAACATTGCATTTCTATAATTTTAAAGTCTTTTAGGGATAAATGCATTGTCAATAATCAGTTTAATTTAAATTTTGTAATTTTTTAATTGTCTTTTTTGCTATGATGCAATTTGAAATGATTTATCTACTTTTTGGGTACAAAGATATCACTTAAGAAAAAGCGAATGCAATGGGTTCTAAAAGGAAGCTTCCCCACTCCCTTCTAAAGATTTATACTTGAGCCAACATTGAAGTGTGAGATTGGTATTTAGAATATTCATCCACTAAATTCCATTATATTCAAGTGAGTCCTTTACTTGTATTTTTCTTCAATCAACATATTTAAATATTAGGTTTTTCCCTCCACTAAAAATGCAATGGCATTAACATTGAATTTAAAAATCAAAAATTGCATTTCTATAATTTTAAAATCTTCTAGGGTTAATTGCATTGTCAATAATCGGTGGAATTTGAAATTTTGTAATTTTTTTCATTGTCTTCTTTGCTACAATGCAATTTGAAATGATTTATCAACTTTTTGGGTACAAACATAACACTTAAGAAAAAGCAAATGCAATGGACTCTAATATGAAGCTTCTGCACTCCCCCCTAGAGATTTATACTTGAGCTAACATTGAAGCATGACATTTGTATTTTTAATATTCATCCATTAAATTGTATTATACTCAAGTGAGTCCGTTACTTGTATTTTTCTCCAATCAACATATTCAAATATTAGGTTTTTCCCTCCACTGAAAATGCAATGGCATTAACATTGAATTTAAAAATGAAAAATTGCATTTCTATAATTTTAAAATCTTCTAGGGTTCATTGCATTGTCAATAATCGGTGGAATTTGAAATTTTGTAATTTTTTTCATTGTCTTCTTTGTTACAATGCAATTTGAAATGATTTATCTACTTTTTGGGTACAAACATAACACTTAAGAAAAAGCAAATGCAATGTACTCTAATAAGAAGATTCTGCATTCCCGCCTAGAGATTTATACTTGAGCTAACATTGAAGCATGACATTTGTATTTTTAATATTCATCCACTAAATTGTATTACACTCAAGTGAGTCCGTTACTTGTATTTTTCTTCAATCAACATATTCAAGTATTAGGTTTTTCCCTCCATTGAAAATGCAATGGCATTAACATTGAATTTAAAAATCAAAAATTGCATTTCTATAATTTTAAAATCTTCTAAGGATAGTTGCATTGTCAATAATCGGTGGAATTTGAAATTTTGTAATTTTTTTCATTGTCTTCTTTGCTACAATGCAATTTGAAATGATTTATCTAATTTTTGGGTACAAACATAACACTTAAGAAAAAGCAAATGCAATGTACTCTAATAAGAAGATTCTGCACTCCCCCCTAGAGATTTATACTTGAGCTAACATTGAAGCATGACATTTGTATTTTTAATATTCATCCACTAAATTGTATTACACTCAAGTGAGTCCGTTACTTGTATTTTTCTTCAATCAACATATTCAAGTATTAGGTTTTTCCCTCCACTGAAAATGCAATGGCATTAACATTGAATTTAAAAATCAAAAATTGCATTTCTATAAATTTAAAATCTTCTAAGGATAGTTGCATTGTCAATAATCGGTGGAATTTGAAATTTTGTAATTTTTTTCATTGTCTTCTTTGCTACAATGCAATTTGAAATGATTTATCTACTTTTTGGGTACAAACATAACACTTAAGAAAAAGCAAATGCAATGTACTGTAATAAGAAGATTCTGCACTCCCCCCTAGAGATTTATACTTGAGCTAACATTGAAGCATGACATTTGTATTTTTAATATTCATCCACTAAATTGTATTACACTCAAGTGAGTCCGTTACTTGTATTTTTCTTCAATCAACATATTCAAGTATTAGGTTTTTCCCTCCACTGAAAATGCAATGGCATTAACATTGAATTTAAAAATCAAAAATTGCATTTCTATAATTTTAAAATCTTCTAAGGATAGTTGCATTGTCAATAATCGGTGGAATTTGAAATTTTGTAATTTTTTTCATTGTCTTCTTTGCTACAATGCAATTTGAAATGATTTATCTACTTTTTGGGTACAAACATAACACTTAAGAAAAAGCAAATGCAATGTACTGTAATAAGAAGATTCTGCACTCCCCCCTAGAGATTTATACTTGAGCTAACATTGAAGCATGACATTTGTATTTTTAATATTCATCCACTAAATTGTATTACACTCAAGTGAGTCCGTTACTTGTATTTTTCTTCAATCAACATATTCAAGTATTAGGTTTTTCCATCCACTGAAAATGCAATGGCATTAACATTGAATTTAAAAATCAAAAATTGCATTTCTATAATTTTAAAATCTTCTAAGGATAGTTGCATTGTCAATAATCGGTGGAATTTGAAATTTTGTAATTTTTTTCATTGTCTTCTTTGCTACAATGCAATTTGAAATGATTTATCTACTTTTTGGGTACAAACATAACACTTAAGAAAAAGCAAATGCAATGTACTCTAATAAGAAGCTTCTGCACTCCCCCCTAGAGATTTATACTTGAGCTAACATTGAAGCATGACATTTGTATTTTTAATATTCATTCACTAAATTGTATTATACTCAAGTGAGTCCGTTACTTGTATTTTTCTTCAATCAACATATTCAAGTATTAGGTTTTTCCCTCCACTGAAAATGCAATGGCATTAACATTGAATTTAAAAATCAAAACATTGCATTTCTATAATTTTAAAGTCTTTTAGGGATAAATGCATTGTCAATAATCAGTTTAATTTAAATTTTGTAATTTTTTTAATTGTCTTCTTTGCTAGAATGTAATTTGAAATGATTTATCTACTTTTTGGGTACAAAGATATCGCTTAAGAAGAAGCGAGTGCAATGGGTTTGAATAAGAAGCTTCCCCACTCTCTTTTAGAGATTTATGCTTAAGCCAACATTGAAGCGTGACATTGGTATTTTTAATATTCATCCATTAAATTGTATTTTATTCAAGTGAGTCCATTACTTGTCTTTTTCTTCAATTAACATATTCAAATATTCTGTTTTTCTCTCCCCTGAAAATGCAATGGCATTAACATTGAATTTAAAAATCAAAACATTGCATTTTTAAAATTTTAAAGTCTTCTAGGAATAAATGCATTGTAAATAATTAGTTGAATTTGAATTTTGTAATTTTTTCAATTGTCTCCTTTGCTACAATGCAATTTGAAAAGATTTCTCTACATTTTGGATACAAATACATTACTTAAGAAAAAGCTAATGCAATGGATTCTAATAAGAAGCCTCCCCACTCCCCTTTAGAGATTTATGCTTGACGCAACATTGAAGCGTGAGATTGGTATTTATAATATTCATCCACTAAACGGTATTCCATTCAAGTGTGTCCATTACTTGTATGTTTCTTCAATTAACATATTCAAATATTATGTTTTTCTCTCCCCTCAAAATGTAATGGCATTCACATTGAATTTAAAAATCAAAACATTGCATTTTTGCAATTTTAAGGACTTCTAGGGAGAAATGCTTTGTCAATAATCAATTGAATTGGAAATTTTGTAATTTTTTTAATTGTCTTCTTTGCTACAATGCAATTTAAAATGATTTATCAACTTTTTGGGTACAAAGATATCACTTAACAAAAAGCGAATGCAATGGGCTCTAACCAAAAGCTTCCCCAGTCCCCTCTAGAGATTTATGCTTGACCCAACATTCAAGCGTGAGATTGGCATTTAGAATATTCATCCACTAAATTATATTATATTTACTTGAGTCCTTTACTTGTGTTTTTCTTCAATCAACATATTCAAAAATTATGTTTTTCTCTCCACTCAAAATGCAATGACATTAACATTAAATTTAAAAATCAAAACATTGTATTTGTAGAATTTTTACAATTTTCAAGTTTTTTAGAGATAAATGCATTGTTAATAATTAGTTGAATTTAAATTTTGTAATTTTTTTCATTCTCTCCTTTGCTACAATCCAATTTGAAATGATTTATTTACTTTTCGGGTATAAACATATCACTTAAGAAAAAGTGAATGCAATGGACTCTAATAAGAAGCTTCCCCACTCCCCTCTAGAGATTTATGCTTAACCCCAAAATGAAGCGTGAGATTGGTATTTATAATATTCATCCACTAAATTGTATTCTATTCAAGTGAGTCCATTACTTGTATTTTCCTTCAATTAACATATTCAAATTTTATGTTTTTCTCTCCACTCAAAAAACAATGGCATTAACATTGAATTTAAAAATCAAAACATTGCATTTTTTACAATTTCAAACCCCTCAAAGGATTAATGCATTGTCAATAATCAGTTGAATTTAAATTTTTTAACTTTTTAATTGTCTCCTTTGCTACAATGCAATTTGAAATCATTTATTTACTTTTTGAGCACAGACATATCACTTATGAAAAAGTGAATGCAATAGACTCTAATAAAAAGCTTCCCCACTCTCTTCTAGAGATTTATTCTTGACCCAGCAATGAAGCATGAGATTGGTATTTATAATATTCATCCACTAAATTGTATTCTATTCAAGTGAGTCCTTTTCTTGTATTTTTCATAAACTAACATATTCAAATATTATGTTTTTATCTCCACTCAAAATGCTATGGCATTAACATTGAATTTAAAAATCAAGACATTACATTTTTACAAGTTTTACAATTTTAAACACTTCGAGGGATTAATGCATTGTCAATAATCCGTTGAATTTAAATTTTATAATTTTTTTAATTGTCTCCTTTGCTACAATGCAATTTGAAATGATTTACCTACTTTTTAGGTACAAACATATCAGTTAACAAAAAGCGAATGCAATGGACTCTCACAAGAAGCTTCCTTACTCCCCTCTAGAGATTTATACTTAACCCAACATTAAAGTGTGAGATTGGTATTTCTAATATTTATCCACTAAATTGTATTCTATTCAAGTGAGTCCATTACTTGTATTTTACTTCAATTAACATATTCAAATATTAGGTTTTTCTCTCCACTTAAAGTGCAGTGACATCAACATTGAATTAAAAAATGAAAACATTCTATTTTAACAATTTTAAAGACCTCTAGAGATAAATGCATTGTCACTAATTAGTTGAATTTCAATTTTGTAATTTTTTGAATTGTCTCCTTTGCTACAATGTAGTTTCAAATTATTTATTTACTTTTCGGGTACAACCTATCACTTACGAAAGAGCGAATGCAATGGATTCCAATAAGAAGCTTCTCCACTCTCCTTTAGAGATTTATGCCCGACTTAACATTGAAGCGTGAGATTAGTATTTATAATATTAATCCACTAAAATGTATTCTATTCAAGTGAGTCCCTGACTTGTATTTTTCTTCAAATTAAAAAATGAAAACATTTTATTTTAACAATTTTAAAGACCTTTAGGGATAAATGCATTGTCACTAATTATTTGAATTTAAATTTTGTAATTTTTTTCATTGTCTCCTTTGCTACAATGGAATTTGAAATTATTTATTTACTTTTCAGGTACAAACATATCACTTACGAAAAAGCGAATGGAATGGACTCTAATAAGAAGCTTCTGCACTCTCTTCTAGAGATTTATTCTCGACTTAACATTAAAGCGTGAGATTAGTATTTATAATATTCATCCACTAAAGTGTATTATATTCAAGTGAGTCCCTCACTTGTATTTTTCTTCAACTAGCATATTCAAATATTATGTTTTTATTTCTACTCAACATGCAATGGCATTAACTTTCAATTTTAAAATCAAGACATTGCATTTTTACAAGTTTTACAATTTTAAACTCTTCAAGGGATTAATGCATTGTCAATAATCAGTTGAATTTCAATTTTGCAATTTTTTTAATTGTCTCCTTTGCTATAATGCAATTTGAAATGATTTATCTACTTTTTGGTTACAAGCATATCACTTAAGAATAAACAAATGCAATGGACTCTAATAAGAAGCTTCCTCACTCCCCTCTAGAGATTTATACTTGACCCAACATTGAAGCATGAAATTGGTATTTATAATATTTATCCACTAAATTGTATTTTATTCAAGTGAGTCCATTACTTGTATTTTTCTTCAATTAACATATTCAAATATTAGGTTTTTCTCTCCACTAAAAAAGCAATGGCGTAAACATTGAATTTAAAAATCAAAATATTTCATTTTTGCAATTTTTACAATTTTAAAGTCTTCTAGGGATAAAAGCATTGTCAATAATCAATTGAATTTAAATTTTGTAATTTTTTTAATTGTTTGCTTTGCTACATTGCAATTTGAAATGATTTATTTACTTGTCGGGTACAAACATATCACTTAAGAAAAAGCGAATGCAATGCACTCTAATAAGAAGCTTCCCCACTCCCCTCTTGATATTTATGCTTGACCCAACTATAAAGCGTGAGATTGAAATTTATAATATTCATCCATTAAATTGTATTATATTCAAGTGAGTCCATTACTTGTATTTTTCTTCAACTAACATATTTAAATATTATGTTTTTATCTCCACTAAAAACGCAATGGCATTAACATTGAATTTAAAAATCAAGACATTGCATTTTTACAATTTTTACAATTTTAAACTCTTCAAGGGATTAATGCATTGTCAATAATCAGTTGAATTTAAATTTTGTAATTTTTTTAATTGTCTCCTTTGCTACAATGCAATTTGAAATGATTTATCTACTTTTTAGGTACAAACATATCAGTTAAGGAAAAGCGAATGCAAAGGGCTCTAATAAGAAACTTCCCCACTCCCCTCTAGAGATTTATACTTGACCCAACATTGAAGCGTGAGATTGGTATTTATAATATTTATCCACTAAATTGTATTCTATTCAAGTGAGTCCATTACTTGTATTTTTCTTCAATTAACATATTGAAATATTAGGTTTTTCTCTCCACTCAAAATGAAATGACATTAATTTTGAATTTAAAAATCAAAGCATTATATTTTTACAATCTTGAAGACCACTAGGATAAATGCATTGTCATTAATTAGTTGAATTTAAATTTTGTTATTTTTTTAATTGTCTCCTTTGTTACAATGCAATTTGAAATAATTTATTTACTTTTCGGGTACAAACATATCACTTTAGAAAAGGCGAATGCAATGGACTCTAATAAGAAACTTCCCCACTCCCCTTTTGATATTTATGCTTAACCTAGCAATAAAGCCTGAGATTGGTATTTATAATATTCATCCACTAAATTGTATTCTATTCAAGTGAGTCTATTACTTGGATTTTATTTAAATTAACATTTTCAAATACTAGGTTTTTCTCTCCCCTCAAAATGCAATGACATTAACATTGAATTTAAAAATCAAAACAACGCATTTTTACAATTTTAAGGATTTTTAGAGATAAATGCATTGTTAATAATCAGTTGAATTTACATTTTGTAATTTTTTTAATTGTTTGCCTTGCTACAAGGCAATTTGAAATGATTTATTTACTTTTTGGGTATAAACATATCGTTTAAGAAAAACGAATGCAATGGACTCTAATAAGAAGCTTACCCACTCCCCTATAGAGATTTATGCTTGACCTAACATTAAAGCGTGGCATTGGTATTTATAAATATTCATCCATTAAATTGTATTTTATTCAAGTGAGTCCATTACTTGCATTTTTCTTCAATAAACATATTCAAAGATTAGGTTTTTCTCTCCACAAAAAATGGAATGGCATTAACATTGAATTTAAAATTCAAAATATTGCATTTTTACAATTTTAAAGACTTCTAGGGATAAGTGCATTGTCAATAATCAGTTGAATTTAAATTTTGTAATTTTTTTAATTGTCTCTTTTGCTACAATGCAATTTGAAATGATTTATTTACTATTCAGGTACAAAAAAATCACTTAAGAAAGAGCGAATGCAATGGGCTCTAATAAAAAGCTTCCCCATACCCCTCTAGTGATTTATACTTGACCTAACTTTGAAGGGTGACATTGGTATTTATAATATTCATTCATTAAATTGTATTCTATTCAAGTGAGTCCATTGCTTGTATTTTTGTTCAATAAACATATTCAAAGATTAGGTTTTTCTCTCCACAAAAAATGGAATGGCATTAACATTGAATTTAAAATTCAAAACATTGCATTTTTACAATTTTCAAGACTTCTAAGGATAAATGCATTGTCACTAATCAGTTGAATTTAAATTTTGTAATTTTTTAAATTTTCTCCATTGCTACAGTGCAATTTGAAATGATTTATTTACTTTTCGGGTACATAAAAATCACTGAAGAAAAAGCGAATGCAATGGGCTCTAATAAGAAGCTTCCCTACACTCCTTTAGAGATTTATGGTTGGCCCAACATTGAAGCGTGATATTGGTATTTATAATATTCATCAACAAAATCGTATTCTATTGAAGTGAGTCCCTTACTTGTATTTTTGTTCAATTAACATATTCAAATATTACATTTTTCTCTCAATTCAAAATGCAGTGGCTTTAACATTGAATTTAAAAATCAAAACATTGCATTTTGCAATTTTAAAGACCTCTAGGAATAAATGCTTTGTCAATAATCAGTTGAATTTAAATTTTGTAATTTGTTGAATTGTCTCCTTTTCTACAATGCAATTTGAAATGATTTATTTACTTTTCGGGTACGAACATATCACTTAAGAAAGAGCGAATGCAATGGACACTAATAAGAAGCTTCCCCACACCCCTCTAGAGATTTATGGTTGGCCCAACATTGAAGCGTGAGATTGGTATTTATAATATTCATCAACTAAATTGTATTCTATTCAAGTGAGTCCATTACTTGGATTTTTCTTCAATTAACATATTCAAATATTAAGTTTTTCTCTCCCCTCAAAATGCAATGGCATTAACATTGAATGTAAAAATCAAAGCATTGTATGTTTACAATTTTATAGACTTCTATGGACAAATGCATTGTCACTAATCAGTTGAATTTAAATTTTGTAATTTTTTTAATTGTCTCATTTACTACAATGCATTTTGAAATGATTTATTTACTTTTCGGGTACAAAAAAATCACATAAGAAAAAGCGAATGCAATGGGCTTTAATGAGAAGCTTCCCCACACCCCTCTAGTGATTTATGCTTGACCCAACATTGAAGCGTGACATTGGTATTTATAATATTCATGTATTAAATTGTATTCTATTCAAGTGAGTCTATTACTTGTATTTTTCTTCAATTAACATATTCAAAGATTATGTTTTTCTCTCCACAAAAAATGGAATGGCATTAACATTGAGTTCAAAGTTCAAAACATTGCACTTTTACAACTTTCCAGGCTTCTAGGGATAAATGCATTGTCACTAATCAGTTGAATGTAAATTTTGTAATTTTTTTAATTGTCTCCCTTGTTACAATGCAATTCCTTTGCAACTATGCAATTTGAAATGATATATTTACTTTTCGGGTAGAAAAAAATCAGTTAAGAAAAAGCGAATGCAATGCAATGGGCTCTAATAAGAAACTTCCCCACACCCCTCTAAAGATTTATGGTTGACCCAACATTGAAGCGTGAGATTGGTATTTATAATATTCATCAACTAAATTGTATTCTATTCAAGTGTGTCCATTACTTGGATTTTTCTTCAATTAACATATTCAAATATTAGGTTTTTCTCTCCATGCAAAATGCAATGGCATTAACATTGAATTTAAAAATCAAAACATTGTATGTTTACAATTTTAAAGACTTCTAGGGATAAAAGCATTGTCACTAATAGGTTGAATTTAAAATTTGTAATTTTCTTAATTGTCTCCTTTGCTGCAATGCATTTTGAAATGATTTATTTACTTTTTGGGTACAAAAAAAATCACTTAACAAAAAGCGAATGCAATGGGCTCTAATGAGAAGCTTCCCCACTACCCTCTAGTGATTTATGCTTGACCCTACATTGAAGCGTGACATTGGTATTTATAATATTCATGCATTAAATTGTATTTTATTCAAGTGACTCCATTACTTGTGAAGTTCCCAACTTCACCCTAGGATCTACTAGTTTGTGATACTGAGAGGGGGGGTGAATCAGTATCACCACAATTCGCAATTCGCAAGAAAGTGAACAACTTCAATCTCTTCTTAAAAGCGAACTCTTTCTCAAATTCAACTAAGGTAGATCTATTGCTACCTACTAATCACAATAGTCCCCAAAGTCACCTTTCAGACACCTTGCCTAATAGACAATTCAGATGTTCTTGGTTAGGTCTTCGTTAGGTTATGGATTGGCTGATACTTTAGCTGCGTTCACAACTCAATTCAAAATATAGAACGTAAAGCAAATTAAGAACACATGAGATTTACGTGGTTCCGTCAACGTGACGTACATCCACGGTGGTAGGGACTCTCCCTTACTGAGACTATCCACTATACTTGAGAATTCCAGTTACAATGGATGTCTTAATCTTCTGCTCCTTTGACTATTGCAATTACTAAGCAAGTACAATACAAAGAGTGTCACTTACTATGTCTACCCTTCTTCTAGCTTGTCTTGCCTATATTGAATTGAAAGGCTGCTCCACTGCCGTTTAGAAGTTCACTGCAACGCTCTCTAACCTCTCTTGAAGAAATCTGGAAATACGTTGAGTTCTTTCTGATGCTTCGCTGAATTCCTTCTCTAGGTTGTTTCACACAACTCCTGCTTTCACTGTCTCAGGGTTTCACAGCTTGCACTCAAGCTTCTGGTCTGCCGTTTCACGTCTCACGGCCTGCCCCACGCTTCTGATCAGTCACACCATTGCATGTTCTGGTCTCACGCTTCTGGTCTGCTGTTTCACGTCTCTTAGCCTGCCTCACGCTACTGGTTTTTCTGGTTCACGTCTCTCGGCCTGCCTCACGCTTCTAGTCTGCTGTCTTCTCTTACGGGTGGTCTCACGGACACCAGGTCGGCTGTCTTCTCTTCCGGGTGGTCTCACGGACACCAGGTCTGCTGTCTTCTCTTCCGGGTGGTCTCACGGATACCAGGTCTGCTGTCTTCTCTTCCGGGTGGTCTGTTTCTTATTTCTCCTTTTGCTGGTTGTGCGTTTCTGGTTTGCTTGCAGGATGTGTTTCTGGTTTGCTTGCAGGAGGCGTTTCTGGTTTGCTTGCAGGGTGTTTCTGGTTTGCTTGCAGGAGGCGTTTCTGATTTGCTTGCAGGAGGTCGCACGTTCTGGTTTGCTCTCCTGGTGGTGACATCTCTGGTTTGCTCTCCCAGTGGTGTCGTTTCTGTTCTCTTGCTGTTCTGCTCTCTCTTCCTTTTTGGCCGGTTGTTGTAGGGTTGCTGTTTTTTCAATTGTGTTGGCCCTCTGCCCTAGTTTTGTCTTCCAAGGCCTTTATATACTCTCTTCCATGTAACCCTAATAGGGCTTACATGGCGGATTTACTTTCTTGCTCTTCCATGTGACTTTACTCTCTTGCACACTTAACCCTAGTTGACAACAATTACAACCCATACAAGGCTGTGGGAACAACAATCTCCCCCTTTGTAATTGTTGGCAACATTCATAACAAAAGCCATTATGCAGCAGTTTTTCATAATCTTCTTAGAGTAATAATCCAGAAGTAGATGAATTACAACTCTCCCTAAATATGCACTCCCCCTTCCTTAACAGCTCCCCCTGCACTATTGCTTCTCTCCCCCTTTGCCAACCAATTACAAATTTGAAAAACCTGCAAAGTAGAGATGGAGGATTCACCTGAACTTCAGGCTTGAGGAGGCATTTGCACAGATAGACTCATTCTGTGCTTTTCAAACAACTCTGTGGACAAAGGTTTAGTTAGAATATCTGAGATTTGATCTATAGTACCGACATACTCCAACTGAATTGTGCCCTCTTCCACTTGATCCTTGATAAAGTGATACCGGATGTCAATATGCTTGCTCCTTGAATGTTGAACTGGATTCTTGTAAGATCAATTGCACTTTGATTATCACAAAGTACACTCACTGGTAACTTCACTTCAACACCCAAATCGGCCAATTGTCTTTGCATCCATATCACCTGAGTACATGCTGCACAAGCAGCCATATACTCAGCCTCCGCTGTGCCCAAAGAAACACTGTTTTGCTTTCTACTTAGCCATGCAACACACTTTGAACCCAAGTAGAAGCTGCAGCCACTGGTTGATTTTCTATCATCTGTGCTTCTTGCCTAGTCTGCATCAGTGTATGCTCGTAGTTTTACAGAATCCATGGCAGGATACCACAAGCCCATTTCCAGTGTCCCCTTGAGGTATCTTAGGATTCTTTTCACTGTCAACACATGAGATTCCTTAGGATCAGCTTGGAATCTGCTGGCGATGCACACAGCAGGCTGTAAGGTACAGAAGGCTCCCTATCATCTTCCTGTATTCTGTAGGGCTTGTACTCCTTCCTTCCTGATCTTTTGTTAACTTGCAACCCACTATCATAGGGGTACTGACAGGTCTGCTATCCTCCATGCCAAACATTTTCAGCATCTCTTTGGCATATTTTGTCTGAGAAATAAAAATACCTTCTTCACATTGTTTTATTTGTAATCCAAGAAAGTAAGTCATTTCTCCAATCAATGACATCTCAAATTCCTCACTCATCTTTTGTGCAAATTCTTGGCATAGCTTAGAGTGATCCCCTCCAAAGATGATGTCATCTACATATACTATGGTTATCAGTTGGCCTTTCTCTGAGTTGAACACATATAGGTTATTATCAACTGTTCCTCTTCTGAAGTTCAACCTTCTCAAATACACGTTCAGCCTGCTATACCATGCTCTTGGGGCTTGTTTAAGGCCATACAAGGCTTTCTTCAGCTTGCACACGTGTGTCTCATCCTCACTGATTTGTACTCCATCGGGTTGTTTAATATACACTTCTTCTTTTAGGAGCCCATTCAGAAAGGCTGATTTCACATCCATCTGGTAAACTTTATACCTCTTATGTGCTGCCAAAGCTAAGAACATTCTGATAGTTTCCAACCTTGCTACTGGTGCAAAAGTTTCATCAACATTTACTCCTTCTATCTGAGTGTAGCCTTTGCAAACCAGCCTAGCCTTGTTCCTCACCACCTTGCCATCCTCATTGTGTTTATTTTTAAACACCCATTTTGTTCCTATGACATTTTTGTTAGTGGGTCTTGGAACTAGCTCCCATGTTTCATTCTTCTCGATTTGATCCAGCTCCTCATTGATAGCTTTGATCCAAGCTTTGTCTTGTGCAGCCTCTTCAATAGATTTAGGTTCAACTTGTGAGAGTAAAGCAGTAGCTCCCACAATTCTTCTTCTTGTTGTAACTCCTGCTGATGGGTCACCTATTATCTGATTTCCTTGATGAGCACTGGTCCATGTCTTCTTTGTCTTTCTTTCTTGCACAGTCTTAGTTGCAAGAGAATCTCCTTCTTCATCTTCAGACTCACTCTTCTCTGAGTCTGAACTTACTTCTTTTCCCACTTCTTCATGTTGGTCAAATTCTTCATCTATCTTGAAGTCATCTTCTTCACTATCCTCAGCTTCTCCATTATGCGTTGTTTTCCAGTTTTTCATCTATTCTCACATCAACTGGAGAGTGACCACTTTTCCCAGTTTATGCAAAAAAACTCTGTAACCTTTTGTCTTTGCTGAGTATCCCACAAAGATGCCTTTCATCTAACCTAGCATGGAATTTCCCAAGTTTTGCTCCTTGTTTCTTCACAAAACATGGGCTGCCAAAGATTCTAAGATACTTTGGTTGTTGTCTTCTTCCCACTCCATAGCTCATATGGAGTCCTTATCAAGTATTGGGCCTTAGTGAAACTCTGTTCAATAGGTGCACGGCTGTAAATGTTGCTTCTGTCCAAAATCTTGTGTGGAGCTTGATTCCAGCAGTAGAGTTCTTGCCATTTCAACCACAGCTCTATTTTTCCTCTCTACCACCGTTCTGTTGAGGAGTTCTTGCTGCTGCTATCTGATGGTGAATTCCATGCTTCTCAAAGGTAATCTTCAAAAAGCTCCCATTTTGTATTCAATGCCTTGATCTGAACCTCAATACTTTGATTTCTTCACTNTTGCTTCTCTCTCCCCTTTGCCAACCAATTACAAAATTTGAAAAACCTGCAAAAGTAGAGATGGAGGATTCACCTGAACTTCAGGCTTGAGGAGGCATTTGCACAGAATAGACTCATTCTGTGCTTTTCAAACAACTCTGTGGACAAGGTTTAGTTAGATATCTGAGATTTGATCTATAGTAACCGACTACTCCAACTGAATTGTGGCCCCTCTTCCACTTGATCCTTATAAAGTGATACCGGATGTCATATGCTTGCTCCTTGAATGTTGAACTGGATTCTTGTAAAGATCAATTGCACTTTGATTATCAAAAAGTACACTCACTGGTAACTTCACTTCAACACCAAATCGGCCAATTGTCTTTGCATCCATATCACCTGAGTACATGCTGCACAGCAGCCATATACTCAGCCCTGCCCGCTGTGCCCAAAGCAACACTGTTTTGCTTTCTACTTAGCCATGCAACACACTTTGAACCCAAGTAGAAGCTGCAGCCACTGGTTTGATTTCTATCATCTGTGCTTCTTGCCTAGTCTGCATCAGTGTATGCTCGTAGTTTTACAGAATCCATGGCAGGATACCACAAGCCCATTTCCAGTGTCCCCTTGAGTATCTTAGGATTCTTTTCACGTGCAACACATGAGATTCCTTAGGGATCAGCTTGGAATCTGCTGGCGATGCACACAGCAGGCTGTAAGGTACAGAAGGCTCCCTATCATCTTCCTGTATTCTGTAGGGCTTGTACTCCTTCCTTCCTGATCTTTTGTTAACTTGCAGCCCACTATCATAGGGGTACTGACAGGTCTGCTATCCTCCATGCCAAACATTTCAGCATCTCTTTGGCATATTTTGTCTGAGAAATAAAATACCTTCTTCACATTGTTTTATTTGTAATCCAACGAAAGTAAGTCATTTCTCCAATCAATGACATCTCAAATTCCTCACTCATCTTTTGTGCAAATTCTTGGCATAGCTTAGAGTGATTGCCCTCCAAAGATGATGTCATCTACATATACTATGGTTATCAGTTGGCCTTTCTCTGAGTTGAACACATATAGGTTATTATCAACTGTTCCTCTTCTGAAGTTCAACCTTCTCAAATACACGTTCAGCCTGCTATACCATGCTCTTGGGGCTTGTTAAGGCCATACAAGCTTTCTTCAGCTTGCACACGTGTGTCTCATCCTCACTGATTTGTACTCCATCGGGTTGTTTAATATACACTTCTTCTTTTAGGAGCCCATTCAGAAAGGCTGATTTCACATCCATCTGGTAAAACTTTATACCTCTTATGTGCTGCCAAAGCTAAGAACATTCTGATAGTTTCCAACCTTGCTACTGGTGCAAAAGTTTCATCAACATTTACTCCTTCTATCTGAGTGTAGCCTTTGCAAACCAGCCTAGCCTTGTTCCTCACCACCTTGCCATCCTCATTGTGTTTATTTTTAAACACCCATTTTGTTCCTATGACATTCTTGTTAGTGGGTCTTGGAACTAGCTCCCATGTTTCATTCTTCTCGATTTGATCCAGCTCCTCATTGATAGCTTTGATCCAAGCTTTGTCTTGTGCAGCCTCTTCAATAGATTTAGGTTCAACTTGTGAGAGTAAAGCAGTAGCTCCCACAATTCTTCTTCTTGTTGTAACTCCTGCTGATGGGTCACCTATTATCTGATTTCCTTGATGAGCACTGGTCCATGTCTTCTTTGTCTTTCTTTCTTGCACAGTCTTAGTTGCAAGAGAATCTCCTTCTCATCTTCAGACTCACTCTTCTCTGAGTCTGAACTTACTTCTTTTCCCACTTCTTCATGTTGGTCAGATTCTTCATCTATCTTGAAGTCATCTTCTTCACTATCCTCAGCTTCTCCATTATGCGTTGTTTTCCAGTTTTCATCTATTCTCACATCACTGGAAGTGACCACTTTTCCCAGTTTATGCAAAAAAACTCTGTAACCTTTTGTCTTTGCTGAGTATCCCACAAAGATGCCTTCATCTAACCTAGCATGGAATTTTCCCAAGTTTTGCTCCTTGTTCTTCACAAAACATGGGCTGCCAAAGATTCTAAGATACTTGGTTGTTGTCTTCTTCCCACTCCATAGCTCATATGGAGTCTTATCAGTATTGGGCCTTAGTGAAACTCTGTTCAATAGGTGCACGGCTGTAAATGTTGCTTCTGTCCAAAATCTTGTGTGGAGCTTGGATTCCAGCAGTAGAGTTCTTGCCATTTCAACCACAGCTCTATTTTTCCTCTCTACCACCCCGTTCTGTTGAGGAGTTCTTGCTGCTGCTATCTGATGGTGAATTCCATGCTTCTCAAGGTAATCTTCAAAAGCTCCATTTGTAAATTCAATGCCTTGATCTGACCTCAATACTTTGATCTTCTTTCCACTCTCATTTTCAGCCAATCTTCTGTATCTCTTGAAGCATTTCAAAACTTCTGACTTATGTGTGAGGTGCATGATGCAGGTCCTTCTAGAATAATCATCAACAAACAAGATGAAGTACCTCTCACCATTCAACCCTTTTGTTCTCATCGGCCCACACAAATCAGTATGCACAATGTCAAGCACTGCTTTAGAACTGACCTCTTTGGTCTTATACTGCTTTCTCCCCTGTTTCCTTTAGAGCATGCTGAGCAGACATACTCCCTCTCTCTCTTAAGGTCTGGAATGTCTCTAATTGCATGAGTAGTGGTCAGCTTCCTCATGTTCTTCTGTGTTAAGTGTCCCAGCCTCTGATGCTAGAGTTGATTTTCTTCTTCTTTTGTAAGTAAACAGCTGTTTGTTTTGTCCTCATCAATTACATATAAATTTCCAACTGTTCTTTTCCCAGCTGCAATAGTATTGCCTTCTTTACTCTTTACTTGGCAACCTGTTTTTTATGAATATCACTTTATGGTCTTCATTGCATAGTTAGCTGACAGATGCTAGATTATATCTAAGTCCTTCAACATGCAGAACATCTTTCAGCTTTCCTTTTCCAATATTTACTGACCCTTGACCACTGATGTTAAGTGAATCATCATTGCCAAACTTGACTCTGCCTTCTCTTGACTTGTTTAGCTTTGACAATTTACTCTTGTCTCCGTCATGTGTGAAGTGCATCCACTGTCAAGGATCCACTGCTTATCCTTGTAGTCAGCTTTTGAGTGCAATTTCAGCTATATTAGCCACCTCCCTTTTAGCTTTATATTCCTTCTTTTGAATTGGCTGGAAGATAGCTTTCTCCTTTTTCTCAGCTTTGACTACACCGCTTGTTTCACTATGCCATTAAGTGCCTTCTCTTGCTCAGGGAGAAGTGTCATGCATCTCTTGGCATTATGGCCATCCTGCCCACACCTTTCACACTGTTCCAAGTCTCCCAATATAGCAAACTTGTTCTTTGAAACCACTGGTTTGGGCTTCCACCAACAATCCTTGTCAGTGTGTCCTTGCTTTTATAGTATGTGCAAGAACTCACGACAGGTATTCTCCTCTGAATTTTGTATTGTTCCCCCTGTATGCAGCATCGTATCTTCTCAAGTTGGAGACATATACTGGCCTTCTCCACCAGCAGTTACTTGCCTTATGACCCCAAACTCCACAATAAAGACAGTGACCTTGAAACTGCCTCTTCTTGGGTCTAATCACAGCTTGTTTTCTTTTGTTCATTACTTGCTGTGTAGGCAATGTGGCTGGCTTCTTTGCTTGTGTGGCTTTCATTTCAGCCACCTTTTTCTCCTTCTTCTGTTCAGCCATAGCCCTTTGCTGGCTGACCTTCTTTTCTTCATTTTTGTTTGCCACCCTAGGTTGCTTCTTCAAATCCTCTTTATTCTCAGCTATCTTCTCCTAAGTCACAACCTTCTCTTTCAACTTCTGTGGCACATTCTTATTATCTTTAGGCAATGCAGCCTCAGATTGCTGCACTTTCTCTTCATTCTTCTTTTCTCTTGCAGAACTTGTTTCTCCTATCATTTCAAGCTTCTGCACATTCTCTTCACTCCTTTTGAGTTGTTGCTGAAGTCTCAGCAACTCTATCTCCATTTCTTCAATTGTTGAAGTCCTTGAGCCAAGGTCCATAGTAAGGTCTTCACATATTTTGATCTGTTCTTCAATTCTTCTCTTCAAGTCAATATGTTCAGCCCTTATTTCATCCTTTTGACTTTCAGCTTCCTCAGACTTTGCTTCAACTTGTTTTATGTGGGCCTCCAACCTTCTTATGGTTCTGCCCCTTCTGATTATCTCCTTTGAAGCTGCTTCCAACTCAGCTTCAAGATCTGGTTCTTCTTCATCAACCTCCTCTTCCTCTTAGAGGTTGAACTACCACCTTGAGTTGATGCCATAAAGGCATGCTCATCTGATGAGTCTACATCTTCCTCCTCATTGGCTTCTTTTGTCTGGCTCACATAACTCTTGAATGAGCCTCTCTTCTTCTTCTTCTGTGGGCTAGCAGTCTTCTTGCTGGACTTCCTTGACTTGAATGATGGTCTTCTCCGTTTTGAATTCTGCTCATCATCAACATCCTCATCTTCATCATCAAGTTTCACTTTGCACTGAGAAGCAAAGTGTCCAGTTTGTCCACAATGATAACATCTCAAGGACAACTGTCCTTTTCCCTTCTTAGACCCCTTTTTGAATTTCCTTGTGAAGTATGCCGACACTTCACCTTCACTTTTTCCTCATCATCATCATCATCCTCACTGGATGATTCTTCCTCTTCTTTTATCTTCAAGTGTTTCATAGCCTTGAAAGCTGCCTCCTTTGATACCTTTGACGTTGAGGAGCTCTCAGTTGACTTTATTCTCATCTCATATGCAATGAGATTGCACTGGAGATCATGCAGAGACATAGAATTGAGATCTCTACTCTCCCTATGGCTGCCACCTTTGAGGCAAACCTCTCAAGCAGAATTCTCAGAATTTTCTTCACAATAGATGAGTTCTTCTTGTTCTTCCCATGACTTCTAAGATCGTTTACAGCATCAATAACCCTGGTGAAGAACTCTTGGACTGTCTCATTTTTCTGCATTCTAAGAGATTCATATCTCTCCTTGAAAACTTGAAGCTTGGCCTCCTTCATTCTGCCATCACCTTCATAGACTTTCTGCAATCTGTCCCATATCTCCTTGGCAGATTTGCAGTCCATAACTTTAGCATATTCAGCATCTGTCAATGCTGAAATGATGACATTTGAGGCCTTCCCATTTATCTCAAACTGTCTTAATTCCTCTGGGGTTGGATCTTTACCTTCTTCTGGAGGCTCAAAACCCTCCTGTACAGATTTCACCACGTTCATGCCCATGGTTGCAAATACCACCTGCATTCTCGCTCTCCACATATGGTAGTTGGTTCCGTTGAAGATTGGAACTTTCTTGCCGTAAGTAGTACTGGTGCTGGTACCGGCATCCATTTCTTAGTATGCTGAACAAGTTAAAACTTCTGGAGCTCTTCAAACTAGTACACCAAGCTGTTAAGCTTTATCCTGGTGAACCTGTGCTCTGATACCAATTGAAGTTCCCAACTTCACCCTAGGATCTACTAGTTTGTGATACTGAGAGGGGAGGTGAATCAGTATCACCACAATTCACAGGAAAGTGAACAACTTCAATCTCTTCTTAAAAGCGAATGCTTTCTCAGATTCGACTAAGGTAGATCTATTGCTACCTACTAATCACAATAGTCCCCAAAGTCACCTTTCAGACACCTTGCCTAATAGACAATTCAGATGTTCTTGTTTAGGTTTTCGTTAGGTTATGGGTTGGCTGATACTTTAGCTGCGTTCACGACTCAATTCAAAATACAGAACGTAAAGCAAATTAAGGACACATGAGATTTACGTGGTTCCATCAATGTGATGTACATCCACAGTGGTAGGGACTCTCCCTTACCGAGACTATCCACTATACTTGAGAATTCCAATTACAATGGATGTCTTAATCTTCTGCTCCTTTCACTATTGCAATTACAAAGCAAGTACAATACAAAGAGTGTCACTTACTATGTCTACCCTTCTTCTAGCTTGTCTTGCCTCTGTTAAATTGAAAGGCTGCTCCACTGCCGCTTACGCTTAGAAGTTCACCGCAACACTCTCTAACCTCTCTTAAAGAAATCTGGAAATACGTTGAGTTCTTTCCGATGCTTCGCCGAATTCCTTCTCTAGGTTGTTTCACACAACTCCTGCTTTCACCGTTTCATGGTTTCACAGCTTGCACTCAAGCTTCTGGTCTGCCGTTTCACGTCTCACAGCCTGCCCCACACTTCTGATCAGTCACACCGTTGCATGTTCTGGTCTCACGCTTCTGGTCTGCTGTTTCACGTCTCTTAGCCTGCCTCACGCTACTGGTTTTTCTGGTTCACGTCTCTCGGCCTGCCTCACACTTCTAGTCTGCTGTCTTCTCTTACGGGTGGTCTCACGGACACCAGGTCTGCTGTCTTCTCTTCCGGGTGGTCTCAGGGATACCAGGTCTGCTGTCTTCTCTTCCGGGTGGTCTCACGGATACCAGGTCTGCTGTCTTCTCTTCCGGGTGGTCTCACGGATACCAGGTCTACTGTCTTCTCTTCCAGGTGGTCTGTTTCTTATTTCTCCTCTTGCTGGTTGTGCGTTTCTGGTTTGCTTGCAGGATGTGTTTCTGGTTTGCTTGCAGGAGGCGTTTCTGGTTTGCTTGCAGGAGGTGTTTCTGGTTTGCTTGCAGGAGGTCGCACGTTCTGGTTTGCTCTCCCGGTGGTGACGTTTCTGGTTTGCTCTCCCAGTGGTGTCGTTTCTGATCTCTTGCCGTTCTGCTCTCTCTTCCTTTCTGGCCGGTTGTTGTAGGGTTGCTGTTTTTTCAATTGTGTTGGCCCTCTGCCCTAGTTTTGTCTTCCAAGGCCTTTATATACTCTCTTCCATGAAACCCTAATAGGGCTTACATGGCGGATTTACTTTCTTGCCCTTCCATGTGACTTTACTCTCTTGCACACTTAACCCTAGTTGACAACAATTACAACCCATACAAGGCTGTGGGAACAACAACTTGTATTTTTCTTCAATTAACATATTCAAATATTAGATTTTTCTCTCCACTCAAAATGCAATGTCATTAACATTGAATTTAACAATCAAAACACTGTATGTTTACAATTTTAAAGACTCTTAGGGATAAATGCATTGTCACTAATCAGTTGAATTTAAATTTTGTAATTTTTAAATTATCCCTTTTGCTACAATGCAATTTGAAATGATTTATTTACTTTTCGGGTTATAAACATATCACTAAAAGCAAATGTAATGGACTTTAATAAGAAGCTTACCCACTCCCCCTTAGAGATTGATGCTTGACCTAACATTGAAGCGTGACATTGGGATTCATAATATTCATCCATTAAATTGTATTCTATTCAGGTGAGTCCATTGATTGTATTTTTCTTTAATTAACATATTCAAATATTAGGTTTTTCTCTCCACTCAAAATGGAATGACATTAACATTGAATTTAAAAATCAAAACATTGTATGTTTACAATTTTAAAAACTTCTAGGGATAAATGCGTTATCACAAATCTGTTGAATTTAAATTTTGTAATTTTTTTAATTGTCTCCTTTGCTACAATGCAATTTGAAATGATTTATTTACTTTTCTGGTATAAACATATCACTTGAGAAAGAGTGAATGCAATGGACTCTAATAAGAAGTGTTGTTCCCACAGCCTTGTATGGGTTGTAATTGTTGTCAACTAGGGTTAAGTGTGCAAGAGAGTAAAGTCATATGGAAGGGCAGTAAAGTCACATGGAAGGGCAAGAAAGTAAATCTGCCGCGTAAGGGCAAGAACGTAAATCCGCCATGTAAGCCCTATTAGGGTTTTATGGAAGAGAGTATATAAAGGCCTTGGAAGACAAAACTAGGGCAGAGGGCCAACACAATTGAATAAACAGCAACCCTACAGCAACCGGCCAAAAGGAAGAGAGAGCAGAACGGCAAGAGATCAGAAACAACACCACCAGGAGAGCAAACCAGAAACGTCACCACCGGGAGAGCAAACCAGAACGTGCAACCTCCTGCAAGCAAACCAGAAACACATCCTGCAAGCAAACCGGAAACACGTCCTGCAAGCAAACCAGAAACACATCCTGCAGGCAAACCAGAAACGCCTCCTGCAACCGAACCAGAAATGCCTCCTGCAAGCAAACCAGAAACACATCCTGCAAGCAAACCAGAAACGCCTCCTGCAAGCAAACCAGAAACACATCCTGCAACCAAACCAGAAACGCACAACCAGCAAGAGGAGAAATAAGAAACAGACCACCCGGAAGAGAAGACAGCAGACTAGAAGCGTGAGGCAGGGCGAGAGACGTGAACCAGAAAAACCAGTAGTGTGAGGCAGGCCAAGAGATGTGAAACAGCAGACCAGGAGCGTGAGACCAGAACGTGCAACAGCGTGACTGATCAGAAGCGTGGGGCAGGCTGTGAGACGTGAAACGGCAGACTAGAAGCTTGAGTGCAAGCTGTGAAACCGTGAGACGGTGAAAGCAGGAGCTGTGTGAGACAACCTAGAGAAGGAATTTGGCGAAGCATCAGAAAGAACTCAACGTATTTCTAGATTTCTTCAAGAGAGGTTAGAGAGCGTTGCGGTGAACTTCTAAGCGGCAGTGGAGCAGCCTTTCAATTCAACAGAGGCAAGACAAGCTAGAAGAAGAGTAGACACAGTAAGTGACACTCTTTGTATTGTACTTGCTTAGTAATTGCAATAGTGAAAGGAGCAGAAGATTAAGACATCCATTGTAACTATAATTCTCAAGTATAGTGGATAGTCTCGGTAAGGGAGAGTCCCTACCACCGTGGATGTACGTCACGTTGACGGAACCACGTAAATCTCGTGTGTCCTTAATTTGCTTTACGTTCTGTGTTTTGAATTGAGTTGTGAACGCAGCTAAAGTATCAGCCAACCCATAACCTAACGAAGACCTAAACAAGAACATCCGAATTGTCTATTAAGCAAGGTGTCTGAAAGGTGACTTTGGGGACTATTGTGATTAGTAGGTAGCAATAGATCTACCTTAGTCGAATCTGAGAAAGAGTTCGCTTTTAAGAAGAGATTGAAGTTGTTCACTTTCCTGCGAATTGTGAATTGTGGTGATACTGATTCACCCCCCCTCTCAGTATCACAAACTAGTAGATCCTAGGGTGAAGTTGGGAACTTCAATTGGTATCAGAGCACAGGTTCACCAGGATAAAGCTTAACAGCTTGGTGTACTAGTTTGAAGAGCTCCAGAAGTTTTAACTTGTTTAGCATACTGAGAAATGGACGCCGGTACCAACACCAGCACTACTTACAGCAAGAAGGTTCCAATCTTCAACGGAACCAACTACCATATGTGGAGAGCGAGAATGCAGGTGGTATTTGCAACCATGGGCATGAACGTGGTGAAATCTGTACAGGAGGGTTTTGAGCCTCCAGAAGAAGGTAAAGATCCAACCCCAGAGGAATTAAGACAGTTTGAGATAAATGGGAAGGCCTCAAATGTCATCATTTCAGCATTGACAGATGCTGAATATGCTAAAGTTATGGACTGCAAATCTGCCAAGGAGATATGGGACAGATTGCAGAAAGTCTATGAAGGTGATGGCAGAATGAAGGAGGCCAAGCTTCAAGTTTTCAAGGAGAGATATGAATCTCTCAGAATGCAGAAAAATGATACAGTCCAAGAGTTCTTCACCAGGGTTATTGATGCTGTAAACGATCTTAGAAGTCATGGGAAGAACAAGAAGGACTCATCTATTGTGAAGAAAATTCTGAGAATTCTGCCTGAGAGGTTTGCCTCAAAGGTGGCAGCCATAGAGGAGAGTAGAGATCTCAATTCCATGTCTCTGCATGATCTCCAATGCAATCTCATTGCATATGAGATGAGAATAAAGTCAACTGAGAGCTCCTCAACGTCAAAGGTATCAAAGGAGGCAGCTTTCAAAGCTATGAAACACTTGAAGATAAAAGAAGAGGAAGAATCATCCAGCGAGGATGATGATGATGATGAGGAAGAAAGTGAAGGTGAAGTGTTGGCATACTTCACAAGGAAATTCAAAAGGGGGTCTAAGAAGGGAAAAGGACAGTTGTCCTTGAGATGTTATCGTTGTGGACAGACTGGACACTTTGCTTCTCAGTGCAAAGTGAAACTTGATGATGAAGATGAGGATGGTGATGATGAGCAGAATTCAAAATGGAGAAGACCATCATTCAAGTCAAGGAAGTCCAGCAAGAAGACTGCTAGCCCACAGAAGAAGAAGAGAGGCTCATTCAAGAGTTATGTGAGCCAGACAAAAGAAGCCGATGAGGAGGAAGATGTAGACTCATCAGATGAGCATGCCTTTATGGCATCAACTCAAGGTGGTAGTTCAACCTCTGAAGAGGAAGAGGAGGTTGATGAAGAAGAACCAGATTTTGAAGCTGAGTTGGAAGCAGCTTCAAAGGAGATAATCAGAAGGGGCAGAACCATAAGAAGGTTAGAGGCCCACATAAAACAAGTTGAAGCAAAGTCTGAGGAAGCTGAAAGTCAAAAGGATGAAATAAGGGCTGAACATATTGACTTGAAGAGAAGATTTGAAGAACATATCAAAATATGTGAAGACCTTACTATGGAGCTTGGCTCAAGGACTTCAACAATTGAAGAAATGGAGATAGAGTTGCTGAGACTTCAGCAACAACTCAAAAGGAGTGAAGAGAACGTGCAGAAGCTTGAAATGATAGGAGAAACAAGTTCTGCAAGAGAAAAGAAGAATGAAGAGAAAGTGCAGCAATCTGAGGCTGCATTGCCTAAAGATAATAAGAATGTGCCACAGAAGTTGAAAGAGAAGGTTGTGACTCAGGAGAAGATAGCTGAGAATAAAGAGGATTTGAAGAAGCAACCTAGGGTGGCAAACAAAAATGAAGAAAAAGAAGATCAGCCAGCAAAGGGCTATGGCTGAACAGAAGAAGGAGAAAAAGGTAGCTGAAATGAAAGCCACACAAGCAAAGAAGCCAGCCACGTTGCCTACACAGCAAGTAATGAACAAAAGAAAACAAGCTGTGATTAGACCCAAGAAGAGGCAAGTTTCAAGGTACCTGTCTTTATTGGTGGAGTTTGGGGTCATAAGGCAAGTAACTGGTGGTGGAGAAGGCCAGTATATGTCTCCAACTTGAGAAGATATGCATGCTGTATACAGGGGAGACAATACAAAATTCAGAGGAGAACACCTTGTCGTGAGTTCTTGGCACATACTGTAAAGAGCAAGGACACACTGACAAGGATTGTTTGGTGGAAGCCCAAACCAGTGGTTTCAAAGAACAAGTTTGCTATATTGGGAGCACTTGGAACAGTGTGAAAAAAGAACAGATTAAAATATGTGAAGACCTTACTATGGAGCTTGGCTCAAGGACTTCAACAATTGAAGAAATGGAGATAGAGTTGCTGAGACTTCAGCAACAACTCAAAAGGAGTGAAGAGAACGTGCAGAAGCTTGAAATGATGGGAGAAACAAGTCTCAAGAGGTAAGAATGCAAGAGAAAAGAAAGCGAATGCAGAAAAGAAGAATGATAGAGAAAGTGCAGCAATCTGAGGCTGCATTGCCTAAGATAATAGATGTGGCCACAGAAGTAAGAGAAGGGTTGTGACTCAGGAGAAGATAGCTGAGAATAAAGAGGATTTGAAGAAGCAACTAGGGTGGCAAACAAAAATGAAGAAAAGAAGGTCAGCCAGCAAAGGGCTATGGCTGAACAGAAGGAGAAAAAGGTGGCTGAAATGAAAGCCACACAAGCAAAGAAGCCAGCCACGTTGCCTACACAGCAAGTAATGAACAAAAGAAAACAAGCTGTGATTAGACCCAAGAAGAGGCAGTTTCAAGGTCACTGTCTTTATTGTGGAGTTTGGGGTCATAAGGCAAGTAACTGCTGGTGGAGAAGGCCAGTATATGTCTCCAACTTGAGAAGATAGGATGCTGTATACAGGGGGAGACAATACAAAATTCAGAGGAGAACACCTGTCGTGAGTTCTTGCACATACTGTAAAAAGCAAGGACACACTGACAAGGATTGTTGGTGGAAGCCCAAACTAGTGGTTTCAAAGAACAAGTTTGCTATATTGGGAGACTTGGAACAGTGTGAAAGGTGTGGGCAGGATGGCCATAATGCCAAGAGATGCATGACACTTCTCCTTGAGCAAGAGAAGGCACTCAATGGCATAGTGAAAAACAAGCGGTTGTAGTCAAAGCTAAGAAAAAGGAGAAAGCTATCTTCCAGCCAATTCAAAAGAAGGAATATAAGCTAAAAGGGAGGTGGCTAATATAGCTGAAATTGCACTCAAAGCTGACTACAAGGATAAGCAGTGGATCCTTGACAGTGGATGCACTTCACACATGACGGGAGACAAGAGTAAATTGTCAAAGCTAAACAAGTCAAGAGAAGGCAGAGTCAAGTTTGGCAATGATGATTCACTCAACATCAGTGGTCAAGGGTCAGTAAATATTGGAAAGGAAAGCTGAAAGATGTTCTGCATGTTGAAGGACTTAGATATAATCTAGCATCTGTCAGCCAACTATGCAATGAAGACCATAAAGTGATATTCACAAAAACAGGTTGCCAAGTAAAGAGTAAAGAAGGCAATACTGTTGCAGCTGGGGAAAGAACAGCTGGAAATTTATATGTAATTGATGAGGACAAGACAAACAGCTGTTTACTTACAAAAGAAGAAGAAAATCAACTCTGGCATCGGAGGCTGGGACACTTAACACAGAAGAACATGAGGAAGCTGACCACTACTCATGCAATCAGAGACATTCCAGACCTTAAGAGAGAGAGGGAGTATGTCTGCTCAGCATGCTCTAAAGGAAAACAGGTCAGAAAGCAGTATAAGACCAAAGAGGTCAGTTCTAAAGCAGTGCTTGACATTGTGCATACTGATTTGTGTGGGCCGATGAGAACAAAAGGGTTGAATGGTGAGAGGTACTTCATCTTGTTTGTTGATGATTATTCTAGAAGGACCTGCATCATGCACCTCACACATAAGTCAGAAGTTTTGAAATGCTTCAAGAGATACAGAAGATTGGCTGAAAATGAGAGTGGAAAGAAGATCAAAGTATTGAGGTCAGATCAAGGCACTGAATTCACAAATGGAGCTTTTGAAGATTACCTTGAGAAGCATGGAATTCACCATCAGATGGCAGCAGCAAGAACTCCTCAACAGAACGGGGTGGTAGAGAGGAAAAATAGAGCTGTGGTTGAAATGGCAAGAACTCTACTGCTGGAATCCAAGCTTCACACAAGATTTTGGATAGAAGCAACATTTACAGCCGTGCACCTATTGAACAGAGTTTCACTAAGGCCCAATACTGATAAGACTCCATATGAGCTATGGAGTGGGAAGAAGACAACGGCCAAGTATCTTAGAATCTTTGGCAGCCCATGTTTTGTGAAGAACAAGGAGCAAAACTTGGGAAAATTCCATGCTAGGTCAGATGAAGGCATCTTTATGGGATACTCAGCAAAGACAAAAGGTTACAGAGTTTTTCTACATAAACTGGGAAAAGTGGTCACTTCCAGTGATGTGAGAATAGATGAAAACTGGAAAACAACGCATAATGGAGAAGCTGAGGATAATGAAGAAGATGACTTCAAGATAGATGAAGAATCTGACCAACATGAAGAAGTGGGAGAAGAAGTAAGTTCAGACTCAGAGAAGAGTGAGTCTGAAGATGAAGAAGGAGATTCTCTTGCAACTAAGACTGTGCAAGAAAGAAAGACAAAGAAAACATGGACCAGTGCTCATCAAGAAAATCAGATGATAGGTGACCCATCAGCAGGAGTTACAACAAGAAGAAGAATTGTGGGAGCTACTGCTTTACTCTCACAAGTTGAACCTAAATCTGTTGAAGAGGCTACACAAGATCTAACTAAATCTCTGTCCACAGAGCTATTTGAAAAGCACAGAATGAGTCTCTCTGTGCAAATGCCTCCTCAAGCCTGAAAATCAGGTGAATCCTCCATCTCTACTTTGCGAGTTTTTCAGATTTGTAATTAGTTGGCAAAGGGGGAGAGAAGCAACAGTGCAGGGGGAGCTGTTAAGGAAGGGGGAGTGCATATTTAGGGGGAGTTGTAATCCATCTGCTTCTGGATTATTACTCTAAGAAGATTATGAAAGACTACTGCATAATGGCTTTTGTTATGAATGTTGCCAACAATTACAAAGGGGGAGATTGTTGTTCCCACAGCCTTGTATGGGTTGTAATTGTTGTCAACAAGGGTTAAGTGTGCAAGAGAGTAAAGTCACATGGAAGGGCAGCAAAGTCACATGGAAGGGCAAGAAAGTAAATCTGCAGCATAAGGGCAAGAACGTAAATCTGCCATGTAAGCCCTATTAGGGTTTCATGGAAGAGAGTATATAAAGGCCTTGGAAGACAAAACTAGGGAAGAGGGCCAACACAATTGAATAAACAGCAACCCTACAGCAACCGGCCAAAAGGAAGAGAGAGCAGAACGGCAAGAGATCAGAAACAACACCACCAGGAGAGCAAACCAGAAACGTCACCACCGGGAGAGCAAACCAGAACGTGCAACCTCCTGCAACCAAACCAGAAACGCCTCTTGCAAGCAAACCAGAAACACGTCCTGCAAGCAAACCAGAAACACCTCCTGCAGGCGAACCAGAAACGCCTCCTGCAAGCAAACCAGAAACACACCCTGCAAGCAAACCAGAAACGCCTCCTGCAAGCAAACCAGAAACACATCCTGCAACCAAACCAGAAACGCACAACCAGCAAGAGGAGAAATCAGAAACAGACCACCCGGAAGAGAAGACAGCAGACCTGGTATCCGTGAGACCACCCGGAAGAGAAGACAGCAGACTAGAAGCGTGAGGCAGGCCGAGAGACGTGAACCAGAAAAACCAGTAGTGTAAGGCAGGCCAAGAGACGTGAAACAGCAGACCAGGAGCGTGAGACCAGAACGTGCAACGGCGTGACTGATCAGAAGCGTGGGGCAGGCCGTGAGACGTGAAACGGCAGACCAGAAGCTTGAGTGCAAGCTGTGAAACCGTGAGACGGTGAAAGCAGGAGCTGTGTGAGACAACCTAGAGAAGGAATTTGGCGAAGCATCAGAAAGAACTCAACGTATTTCTAGATTTCTTCAAGAGAGGTTAGAGAGCGTTGCGGTGAACTTCTAAGCGGCAGTGGAGCAGCCTTTCAATTCAACAGTGGCAAGACAAGCTAGACGAAGGGTAGACACAGTAAGTGACACTCTTTGTATTGTACTTGCTTAGTAATTGCAATAGTGAAAGGAGCAGAAGATTAAGACATCCATTGTAACTGGAATTCTCAAGTATAGTGGATAGTCTCGGTAAGGGAGAATCCCTACCACCGTGGATGTACGTCACGTTGACGGAACCACGTAAATCTCGTGTGTCCTTAATTTGCTTTACGTTCTGTGTTTTGAATTGAGTTGTGAACGCAGCTAAAGTATCAGCCAACCCATAACCTAACGAAGACCTAAACAAGAACATCCGAATTGTCTATTAGGCAAGGTGTCTGAAAGGTGACTTTGGGGACTATTGTGATTAGTAGGTAGCAATATACCTTAGTCGAATCTGAGAAAGAGTTTGCTTTTAAGAAGTGATTGAAGTTGTTCACTTTCCTGCGAGTTGTGAATTGTGGTGATACTGATTCACCCCCCTCTCAGTATCACAAACTAGTAGATCCTAGGGTGAAGTTGGGAACTTCAAGTACCTACTCCTAAAATCTATTTGCTATAAGCACTATTTTCTTCTTAACGTCTATTTGCTACAACATTTGTTTTCTTCTTTCTGTAAGCTGCTCTATTTTCTATAAGCTCCTTCAAGTTCTGTTTTCTTCTTATCATCTATTTGTTAAAGGCTTTATTTTCTTCTTATCGTAAGCTGCTTTATTTGGACAAGTAGATTGACAATAGTTAGAAAGCAACAATTGAGGATGAAGATTAATTACCAGAAGTTGGATGTGCACATAATTTTGGAAGAAGTAACTTGATTTTCAAATTCCTAAAATCCAAATAATTATTGCATACCAATGATGCAACTTTAGCCCAAGATTTTTTACTGAGTTGTTTGACAGATAATTGGATGCATGTATTGTCATTGTCAAAACTAAAGTACCCGTATGGACATGGGTAGTTATAAGGTCCGCTGTCCCCCCAATATACATACAGAGAAGGCGACAATTGAAGCCCTTTAGGTCGATGCTATTGCATTCCCCTTAGGAATGGCCAATAGGTAAAAGCCCTAGATTCAAAAAGTAGCACCTATACTAGAAGTACTACACGTGAAGATCTAGGGAATGGCCAATCAATCAAGCAGTAACAAGTAATTAACTTTTTCCAGACATCATGTCAACCAAAGGAATAAAATATGCTCTTGTATTTTATGTGAAGGAAAAAGAAACATGCATTTTGTTGCAAAATATCAAGCAAAAGCTAATCGGTGATGTCAAAGTATCCCAGATACTGTAGAAAAACAATAGATGGGAAATGATGGTGGATGAAGGTGATGAACTAAGTGAACATAAATTGTAAGCTCACACAAAGATTAAAAAAAAAAAACAGAAATAGTTATAGCAGTTACCTTACATGTTACAAACAAATTTAAAAATCAAAAAGGAAAATTTAGTGAGATTGAACAATTTCTAGTAAGAAATAGAAAGAAGGGAGAGAGAAGTTTTGTCACACTGACCAAAAGAAAAGAAGAAGAAGAAGACATGAGAATCAAATTCTTTTCTAACCTAAAACAACCAAAATAAGCAACAAAATTTTGTGCAATTTACCATTTAAAAATTCTTGAGGATTGGATTTTATTTGACAAATATTATTAGGAGGTTTTAATTTGAGAGTATCTAAAATTGTTCCATTACTTAGTGCCCGTTAAAGTATCTTATTCTGGAATGGTGAGGATTATTTTTGTTTCAAAATGTTTTGAAGAACTATCGATGCCTTGCAATGAAGGAAAATAAAAGAAAGAAACTAGAAAGGAGTGAGGAGGAGATGAGGACATTGCAAAATGTTCATAAGGTAATTACTTCAAAAATAACGGGTTGTTAATAAGTTGCGATAAATGTGAAAATTGCAAGTTAACAGAATACTGAAACCAATACCTTGATAAACACAAAAGGTGATGTGAAATATGGCAGTACCCGCTAAAGAGTAGGTGACCATATGTATTCTTCAGTTTTGGTCAAACTCGCAACAAAGATAGCTTTATGCAAGTATTTCACTGGTGGAAAATTTGAATTCTAGAAAATAGTCTCATATATACATAGAGACATTATTGACTTGACCTAAACTAAATGCATGGCCTGATTTGCATCAAAAATAAGAAAATATGATTGATGACATGAGATATAATGTAGAGCTAAGAAAGAATGTTCCTACGTTATCAAAACCATTTTGATGAATGCAATCTCTTAATTCTAAAGTCTTGCTTTGAATTCCAAATATTCCAATGCAATATTGTTATGTGTAAGAGCATGGCATGATTTCCATTATCGATTGTTGATGGCAGAATGCCTTACTCACCAGATGTGAACATTGATAACAGGAACTCCAACTAATTTCTCCAATTCCTTAAAGTAAGGAATCTCTCTCCAGTCATCAGGCAAAAGAAGCTTCAGGATATCAACTGATTGGAGCAAATAGATCGACAGTAAAAAAAAACTGGAAACAAAAGTAGTGCAATTTAGACAACACACAGAAAACATTTTGGTGTACCTGGAGTGGCAAATACATAAGCATCTTCTTCAATCATGTCTCCACTATTTAGCAAAAAACTGCTCACTGCTCACTGCTCCCTCATTGCTTAACTCGATCTTCTTTATTCGTGAATTAAGCTGTACTTCTCCACCTAGTGACTGAATAAGATGAACAATTGGCATTCAGAGTCTCTCAGGGGGGTTGCCATCCAAAAAGGCCATATTTGAACCATGTTTCTCCTGTTGAACTATTTCACTCAATTCTAGCTCGGTTGTTTCAATGTTAAAAAGAAAATTTTTTAATAGGACATAAAGTAAAAATACCATATCTAGATTTATATAACACCCTCCAACCCCACTCCCAACAAATATATCGTTAAGCGGTAGCAAGCTATTCCAGAAATTATGTATATGTCTCGAGTGAAATTGGAGGACAAGAGCCAGTGAAATGAACAATTTCTGTTTCCTAGTAAAATACACCCACAATTCATGGGTTAGCAGAAGCACAGAAACAGGTTTAAGTGGCGCATAAAGGCAAGGAAACACTGATTCATCCCATGCCTCACATGTAATAGAGGGAAAATGTGCTACTACATTGAACGAGAACGTAAACAAAGGGATAAGTTGAAGTTGACATCCTGATGACAAATCTTTCTGCGCTTGAAAAATTATCACGGCATACAACTTCAGGTGCTCAAAATTGAGCCTCCTAATTTTCTTATGTGCTACATTTACTTATGCAAGAAAGATGCTAATTCTAGCATGAACAATAATTCCACCAAAAGATCATAAATGATATTCTCTTGCCCATCTTATTAGACTACATGTGGTTTTCTCATAAAATCAACACGGAAAAGCAGGATGGATCAGTGAGTAACCTGAAGAAACTAGTTTGAAGCAATCAATATGTACTAAATTGAGAGTTCATAAGGATTAATGAAGTTGAGTGCCTTTGACATTGCAATGAAGACCTCAGTAGTCACTTGATCTGATACACCCTAATAAAGAGTAGGTCAATTACTCATATACTATCAATTTTGAATTTATTTAATGATAATATATCATGTTCTTCATGTCTTAATGGGCTAGGCTATTAATGTAATGTAATTTAACCAAAGAGAAAAGATGTAGATGACTAATAGAAGCAAAATTAGCAAAGGCCTTATAACAAGTAAAGAGCTGAGGAATTTCCAATCTCCTTCGGAAGTGGCCCAGTCGAGGAATTACCATGCAACTGAAGAATGCTCAAGCTACAAGACTCGCATATATCCACAGGTATTGGGCCAACCGGTCCACTGCTTTGAAGATCCAAAACCTTTAGGTTTTGAAGTAGCCAAGCTTTAGCAGCATTTTTGAGGTGAGGTTGTTCCACGAAAAATTCAAGTATCCTAAATTTGAGTATAGACCCATTTTCGCAGAAATACGTCCTGCGAGATAGTTGTTTGAAAGGTCCAGTGTGTGAACCGATCCAAAGAATTTACTTAAACCGGTTGGAATGGAACCTGTCAATTTGTTTTGTGAAAAATTTACTTCCTCCAGCCCATGATAAAAATGCTGTCACCTCTAATTCGAATAACTGATATTGTGGCACAGTTAACTATTGTTGCTGGAATGCTACTTGTGAGCTTCTTGTTGGACAAGCTCATGTACTGTAGTGAAGTCAGATCACCAATTGATGACGGTAGGCTTCCAATAGATCCATTACTTGACAAGTCCAAGTATTCCAGGTTGCTCAGATTGCCAAAGTTACCTACCAATTTCTTGTTGTATCCGCAGAATCCAATATCCACTGGTAGTGGTCCCGAAAATTTGTTGACCTATAACCGGAGATCTTTCAAGTTGCGGATGGCAGATACCCTTTTGGCACGGACCTGGGAAATGCATTGTGTGAAAGATGTGAAGTTCGAAGATGTTTAAGTAACCAAATTCCAGTTGAAAAATCTGGGACACTAGAAATTTTGTGGTTGGAGAGCTTGAGAGTGTTCAAACAAGAGCAGGCAGCTACATTCAGTTATGGCCCTCGAAGCAAATTGTCAGCTAAAGAAAGGTAACGAAGGGACATATGGTTTCAGAAGAGATCATTAGAAACTTGTCCTGAGAAGGAGTTTTTGGAAAGATCAAGAAAACTTATGGAACCAAAAGAAGATGGAATAGGACTGGAAAGACTATTGTGATTGAGTTTAAGCCTTTCAAGACTGCTCATAAGACCAAGCTCAAAACTAATAGTTCCACTAAAATTGTTCTGAGCAAGTGATAAGGTTTTCAAACCTTGCAACTTTTGAAGCCCTTTACCAATTTTCCTAGATAAGCTGAGGCCATCGAGTGATGACTTGAGAAACTCGGTCGGTCACTGGATTGCACTGTATGAACTTCCATGAACAAGAGGAGTCATCGTCTTCGTTCCAAAGCTGAGATAAGAAGATGCGTCGATAATACCTGACTTGAAAACAAGAAGGTCTAAAACATCATCATTGAGTAGAATGGGCAAATCATCATTTCCAATGCAACATTTAAGACCAGCTACCGAAATCAGAAAGCATAATAAAAATAGAACCAAACCCATTTATCACCACTTCTTGCTCACCCCCTCTCTTTCTCTCTCTTTTTTTATTATTTTTTATATGTTATGGTGGTCCTTGAAATTTGCAAGCAAAGAAGGGAGCTTGAAAAGATAGAATGTGAAGGGATAAGCATGAAGTAATTAACGCGGCAATTTCGACCATATGGCTCTTGACATATTCCCTGCAAAACATAACTCAAGTTTTTGTTTATAAGCTTAGGTACAAGTCTCTCTCTTTGCTTTGATGTGACTAAATTTGTCTCTTCCATTTACTGCTTCTTGCCACACACTTCACTTTCTACATTGGAAGATTAATGATTTTCACCTTTTAAGAGAAATACTATTACTATTTACATGCTATATTTTAAAGTGTAAATTTTATATTTCCAAAATTTTGTATATTTATTTATAATTTTCTACAAGTATAGGTATATAATAAAATATTTTCTTTTTTATATATATTTTTCTACAAGTATAAGAATAAAGTGAAATGCAAAACTGAGAGAAAGCACGAGAGAGACTTTCGTCTTTCTATGCAATGTGGTTAAAGATTTGTTGCTATTGGGAACATTCATTTTACTTGGTCTTTTCAACAAAGACGAATAAATTCCCAAATTTCTCTTCAAAGCACTATAATCCAAGTTTGTAAATATGCCTTCAATAGGAAGCTTACCTGTCAGCTTGTTATATGATATATTCACTACAAGAATATTCTCCTTTTTTTTCAACTTTTGTGGTATCACCTTAGTAAGCATCTTCACTCTCAATTTCAACTAGGTGTCTACTTTGTTTTGTACAACACTTATTCTGAATTGTAAGTTAAATGCATTCATTGGCCTCATTTTAGTATAACTAATAGAAACCTAGTAGTAAGGCAATTGTTCTAGGTACTAAAAATCTCTATCATTTATTTTTCTTCATTTATTTTCTCATATAATTCTTCATGTTATTATTTTGCCTTCTTTACCCACTTTTGTCTGTTGACTCTATACACAATTATAAGCCAACTAGCAGGCCAACAACCTCAATTACCCACCACCATCAGCATGGTATCCCTAAAATAATTTGGAGGTCACAAAAGCTAAACGCCGCCTTGATTTGATACCAAATGATCCAATTTTGAAAAGACTTGGTTACTAAGGCACAATATTATAATAATATTTTTATATATAATATAAAATATTTTACTTAAATTTATTAAATTTATATTTACCATTTAGGACCTTATTTTTAATTATAAGAATAAAATTTGTGTAATATAGTTAAGACAATATTTTAATAAATGCAATTGATTTTTTTTGGTAAAAAAATTTTTACATGAAATTTTATATTTACTTTTTTTATTAGTATAGTTCGTACATAATTTTATATTTTATAAATTTATTTTATTATTATTTTAATTAATTTAACTTAAATTTGAAAATCTTTTTCCTTTAAATGATTTACATGTTACGCACTGGAATTTTTTAAATTTGAAATAACTTTTGCATCTCATGCCATGCTTGATTGTCTTTTTCCAAATCGAATTCAATCGTGATGAATCAAGAACTTCTTCTTCTTTTTACCAATAATAACATTTACTTGAAGTTGGGAAAGGGAATGCAATGAAATATGTTCACTAAGGAACTAGGAGTGTTATGTTAGTTATATAGGTTCCACTAATGTATACCCCATTCCTAGAACTACCAAGATCGAAAATAGTTCATGCATCAAAGCTGAGCCCTTCTTGTTTGTATCTAACGAAACCAAGTCTAGTTAGGTAGTCAAAAACTTATATATTATTTGACAATAATTAAGGTGTTAACCAGAGAGTAAAGGCTGCACATCAATTTCCATATGCATGGTGATGCGGTTCAAATGTGACCTAGATGGAGAGGATGTAGTATCCCAACGTCCAACAATGCTCACTTTAGCATAATCCACCTTGTTAGGGCCAAAATCCTGATGAATGGTTGAAGAAGCTACCTTCAATGATGCTCTAATCACTTCCAACTCCATAGTCACTGCTTTCATTATAGGCCTCTTCTTCCCATTCAAGTGCAAACATCTTTTTGCCAGCTTTGCAATTACTCTGATCTCTTCTTTTTGGCCCTATTTAAGGACTTGAGCATCAAGTATAGAAACAAGCGATTCTCTTGCATTGAAAGAGAGAAATATGTCACTAAACTTCTTTCTTCAACAGAACGCATTGAGATATTGATGTGGTTCCAAAACAAATGATATGATTACTGAAACCAAATAGTTGTGGCCTTCTAGTTGAGATATTTTTAAGGATTCAGCTCATGTTATAGTTGTTTGTGACCTTCTCTAGTTCCTTGGAACAAATAGTTTCATTTGCTCAACATTATTATCTCTTGAAGACAATCGTTGTTGCAATAGCAAACCACTATTTCTTTTGAAATATTTTTGTTTGAGTTTAATGGCCTTTCTTCTTTTAATTGTTCTGTACAATGCTCATGCACTAATAACTAGTAAAAGTAATCAAATACTAGAGTTGCAACCTATACAACCATCAAATTAGAAGATAAGTTTAATTCTATGAAAAACTTTGGATATCATTTCTAATTCAGAAAGATTAAGAAATGATTGTGTTATTATAATGACTATAATAAACTACAACCAGTCAAAGTGATTAGCCTACCACAAATTTGAGCTTTCAAAATGTCCAAATCCTTGAACAAATTTCAACTAAATTCCAACTAATTCTATAAACCAAATAGATATTCCATACCTATGATGATAACTTTAGCTTGAGATTTTTTACCAAGTTCCCGAAGAAATGATGGGTAACATGTATTCTTGTTGTCATGATGCAAGTACCCATCAAGACAAGAGTAGTTATAGGATCCTCGATCCCCAGTATACATACAGAGAAGGCAACAATGTGAGTTCGAGTTCATACAGTAGCCCCCTACCAATTAGGAATATTAAGAAAAATAATGTTATTTCAAGGATCTTTGGTAACCATTATATGTATAAATTATAAAAGAGTTCCTAAGAACTAATTGGATTTCAAAAATTCACGACAAAAGAAAAAAGGTTTCAACATTTTTATAAAAAAATTTACAAGTCAACATCATATTTATGGCGTAATATTCTATATTTAAGTTAAAGCTATAATATCTGCACATCTGCTGAGGATCTTATAAAAGGATTTGGAATAATTAGAGGAACCATTAGTGCAAACACATAGATGCCTTTATGATAATTGTGTCCAACAAGAGCCATTGCTAATGTAAAAAAGGGCTTAAGTTTTAGCCAGTCAACAATATCCCTGGAATGCTCCCCATTCAAGGACTACAAGAACATATTCCTGCTACATCAACAGGTCAAAAGATAATTGCCTAGAAGCAAACCAGTCTTAGTTAACCATGAAGGTAGTCTTGTTGTTATTGCAATAGTTAGAATCATCTTTTACAACACCAGCTATCCCTACTTCAAAAGACTTGATGTGAGGAGGAATGGTGGCTTGACAACATCTCAGGCCATAACAACCATCACTTCTTTGGGTTTCGCTACAAAAGGAAAGACGCCCACCAATAGGGCAGTGATTTGTCAAAAGCACAACATAATTGTTACAACCTGTAACTGTGAACCTGTTATATACACTTGAATAGAAGAAAGGGTTATCTGACATATCAATTGTTCCATCAAAGCTTTTGTTGTTGTTACAATTGTAAAAAAAGACTAAATTATTAACTTGAACCAAACCTCTAATTGAACACTGAGCAATTCCATTTCTATGCTTGTAAAGAAAGGTTTGGGAGGCCTAAAGGTGTCATTACAATCTACCACAAAGTTGTCGTTCAAGGAAGAGTTGGGTCCAACTCCAAAAGGGAAGGGAATGACAACATCTCCACATTTGCCTTTAGATCCAGGATGTGCTAAAAATTCATCTTCTACTACTGCTTTTGTGAACCATAGTAGCAAAATGACATGAAATAAAATTAGAGATGCCATTAAGAATACAACTTGCGAAATTGATCACTTTTAATCCTTAATCTTGATTATAATAAGTATAATACTTAAATCAAACTATAAATATAAAACATAAAACAATTATACAAAAAAAAACAACTATAAAACAAAAAATGAATTAAAAAATATAATATATATATATATATACTAAATTTGTATACTAAATTATATAATATATATCATAATAATTATTCTAATAATTAATTAGAATATGGATTATAATATGTAATATGAATTATAATATGGAATAAGAAATATAAAATAAAATTGGAATAAAATGGAATAAATATTAATATGGAATGAAAACATATTATGTCCAATAGGATTTGAACCTATACCAAGGTTTAGAAGACTTATGTCCTATCCATTAGACAATAGATGCTTTTCAATTCAAATTTTTTCTTTTTTTTTTTTTGTTTTCTTGTTGATAAATGATAAAAAAGAATATTGAAAAAATTTTGGAATTGCATATTTAACTAAATGATGGATTAAACTTTCTAGAATTCTATTTATAAATTTTATTTATAATTATATAATTAATATTATATATAGTATTTTATATAGTAATAGAATTATATATACTATTATATATATATATATATATATATATATATATATATATATATATATATATATTACAAATATAGTATAATTTAAATACTTAAATATACTAATTAATAAGACTTTGACTATTAAGCATTTACCTTAAAATTAGGGGCAGTCACTTGCAGTAGACTAGAAGTAAAGGTTAGCTCTATTTTCTACAGGCTCTTAATAAACAATACTTGTCGAGCCTCCTAAAATTTATTTGCTATAAGTTCTGTTTTCTTTTTACCGTCTATTTGCTACATGTTTTGTTTTGTTCTTATCGTAGGTTATTCTGTTTGGACAACTAGAATACTTTTGAAACCCATACACTCTAATAGTAACCAGTAATCATTTGAGTTTCCAACAACTAGAAAGCAATAAATGAGGATGATGATTAATTATCAAAGGTTGCCTGTGCACAAAATTTTGAAATAAGTAGCTTGATTTTCAAATTCGTAAACTCCATGGGTATTTCAACCATGTAATGCAAAACAAAATCTATTCATTGAAGCATAATTTTCCGTATATTCTTTTTTGATGGATGAAAGGAAGAGGAGTACACGAATAGATAAAATGTCTATTTTAATACTTACTTCTAAAATCTATTTGCTATAGGCTTTGTTTTCTTCTTACTGTCTATTTGCTATAAGCCCTATTTTCTTCTTTCAATAGGTTGCTCTATTTTCTACAAGCTCTGTTTTCTTCTTACAATCTAGTTGCTACAGGCTTTGTTTTCTTCTTTTCATAGGCTACTCTGTTTTCTATTGGCTCCTCCAAGTTCTGTTTTCTTCTTACTATCTATTTGCTACAGGCTTTGTTTTTTTCCTACCTTAGGCTACTCTGTTTTCTTCTTACTGTCTATTTTCTATAAGTTCTATTTTCTTCTTTCAATAGGTTGCTCTATTTTCTACAAGCTTTATTTTCTTCTTACAGTCTATTTGCTACAGGCTTTGTTTTCTTCTTTCCGTAGGCTGCTTTGTTTTCTGTTGGCTCCTTAAGGTTCTATTTTCTTCCTACCATTTATTTGCTACAGGCTTTGTTTTCTTCCTACCTTAGGCTACTATGTTTTCTTCTTACCATCTATTTGCTACAAGCTCTATTTTCTTCTTACAATAGGTTGCTCTATTTTCTACAGGCTCTATTTTCTTCTTACCATCTATTTGCTAAAGGCTTTATTTTCTTTTTACCGTAGGCTGCTCTATTTGGACAAGTGGATCAATAGTCCTCCCAATCTTAGCCCATACACTGATGGTAGCCAACAGTCACATGAGTTTCCAACAGTCGGAAAGCAACAAATAAGGATAAGGATTAATTACCAAAGGTTCCTTGTGCACATAATTTTGAAAGAAGTAGCTTTATTTTCAAATTTGTAAACCCCACGGGTATCTCAACCATGTAATGCAAAACATAATCTATTCATTGAAACTTAATTTCTGTATAACCTTTTTTGATGGATGAAAGGAAGAGCAATGCATGAACAGATAAAATGTCTATTTTAATACCTACTCCTAAAATCTATTTGCTACAAGCTCCATTTTCTTCTTACTGTCTATTTGCTATAGGTGTTGTTTTCTTCTTCCCATACACTCTAATGATAGCTAGCAGTCACATAGTTTGCAACAGTTGGAAAGCAACAAATGAGGATGAAGATTAATTACCAAAGGTTGCCTGTGTATATAATTTTGAGAGAAGTGGCTTGATTTTTACATTTGCAAACTCCATGGGTATTTCAACCATGTAATGCAAAACAAAATCTATTCTTTAAAGCTTAATTTGTCGTATAATATTTTTTAATGGATGAAAGGAAGAAGAGTGCACTAATAAATAAAAAGTCTATTTTAGTACCTACTCCTAAAATCTATTTGCTAGAAGCTTTGTTTTCTTCTTTTTGTAGGCTACACTAATTTCTATAGGCTCCTCTTAGTTATGTTTTCTTCTTATCGTCTATTTGCTATAGGCTTTCTTTTCTTTCTACCATTGACTGCTTTGTTTTCTACAGGCTCCTACAGGTTTTGTTTTCTTCTTAACGTTTATTTATTACAGGCCTTATTTTCTTTTTATCATCTATTTGCTACAGGCTCTGTGTTCTTCTTACCATAAGATGCTTTATTTTCTATAAGCTCTTGTAGGCTTTGTTTTCTTTTATCATTTATTTGCTAGAGGTTTTTTTTCCTTCTTAACATCTATTTGCTAGAGGCTCTATTTTCATCTTACTAGAGGCGACTCTGTTTGGACAAGTGGATTGATAGTCCTCCCAATCTTAGTCCATACACTTTGATGGTAGCCAACAGTCACATGAGTTTCCAACAATTGGAAAGCAACAAATAAGGAGGAAGATTAATTGTTAAAGGTTACTTATGCACATAATTTTGAAAGGAGTTGCTTGATTTTCTAATTCATAAACTCCACGAATATTTCAACCATGTAATGCAAAACTGAATCTATTCTTTGAAGATTAATTTACCGTATAATATTTTTTGATGGATGAAAGGAAGAAGAGTGCAAGAACAAATAAAATGTCTATTTTAGTACCTACTCGTAAAATCTATTTGCTAGAGGCTTTGTTTTCTTCTTACCGTCTATTTGCTACAGGCTCTATTTCCTTCTTTTCGTAGGCTATAATAATTTCTACAGGCTCCTCCAGATTCTATTTTCTTCTTATTGTCTATTTTCTACAGGCTCTGTTTTCTTTCTACCCTAGACTGCTCTATTTTTTACAAGCTCCTATAGATTGTGTTTTCTTCTTATCGTCTATTTGCTACAGGCTCTATTTTCTTCTTACCATAAGATGCTTTGTTTTCTATAAGCTCCTATAGGCTTTGTTTTCTTTTTACCATTTATTTGCTAGAGGCTCTTTTTCCTTCTTAACGTCTATTTGCTAAAGGCTTTAGTTTCTTCTTTGCATAGACTGCTCTTTTTGTACAGGCTCCTTTAGGTTCTGTTTTTTTCTTACCATTTATTTGTTTAAGGCTTTATTTTTTTCTTACCGTAGGCTATTTTATTTGGACAAGTGCAATAACAATCCTCCTAATCTTCAATCATACACTTTGAGGGTTGCCAACAATCACATGTGTTTCCAATAGTTGGAAAGCAACAAATAAGGATGAGGATTAGTTACCAAAGGTTACCTTTGCACATAATTTTGAAAGAAGTAGCTTGATTTTCAAATTCCTAAACTCCATGTAATGCAAAATAGAATTTATTCATTGAAGTTTAATTTGTTGTATAATTTTTTTTGACAGATGAAAGGAAGGGGACTACACGAACAGATAAAATGTCTATTTTAGTACCTACTCCAAAAATCATTTTTCTACAAGTTCTCTTTTTTCTTACCGTCTATTTGCTACAGGCTTTGTTTTCTTCTTACCATTTATTTGCTACAAGTTCTATTTTCTTCTTACCATCTATTTGCCATTGGCTCTGTTTTCTTCTTACCATAGGCTACTGTGTTTTTTACAGGCTCCTATAGGCTCTATTTTCTTCTTACCGTCTATTTGCTAGAGGCTTTGTTTTCTTCTTATCATTTATCTACTAGAAGCTCTATTTTCTTCTTATCATTTATCTACTAGAAGCTCTATTTTCTTCTTATCATTTATCTACTAGAAGCTCTGTTTTCTTCTTATCATTTATCTACTAGAAGCTCTGTTTTCTTCTTACCGTAGACAACTCTGTTTGGACAAGTGGATTAATAGTCCTCCCAATCTTAGCCCATACACTCTTATGGTACCAAGTAGTCATATGAGTTTACAATAGTTGAAAAGCAACAAATGAGGACAAAGATTAATTACCAAAGGTTTCTAGTGCATATGATGACGGGTATTTCAATCATGTAATGCAAAATAGAATATATTCATTGAAGCTTAATTTGCTGTATAATCTTTTTTGATGGATGAAAGGAAGAGCAGTTCATGAACAAATAAAATGTCTGTTTTAGTACTTACTCCCAAAATCTATTTGCCTACAGGCTCTGTTTTCTTCTTACCATCTATTTGCTAAAAGCTCTATTTTCTTCCTACCTTAGATTGCTCTATTTTCTACAGGCTCTTACAAGCTTTATTTCTTCTTCCCATCTATTTGCTACAGGCTCTATTTTTTTCTTACTGTTTATTTGCTATAAGCTCTATTTTCTTCTTACTGTCTATTTGTTACAGGCTCTAATTTCTACACATTCTTACAAGCTCTCTTTTCTTCTTCCCATCTATTTTTGAGAGGCACTATTTTCTTCTTACCGTCTGTTTGCTAGAGGCTCTGTTTTCTACTTACCGTAGGCAGCTTTGTTTGGACAAGTGGATTGATAGTCCTCCTAATCCTAAGCCATACATTCTGATGGTAGCCAACAGTCATATAAGTTTCCAACAGTTGGAAAGCAACAAATGAGGATGAGGATTAATTACCAAAGGTTGCCTATGTATATAATTTTCGAAGAAGTAACTTGATTTTCAAATTTGTAAACTTCATAGGTATTTCATCCATGTAATGCAAAATAGAATCTATTCATTAAAGTAGCTTAATTTGCTGTATAATCCTTTTGATGGATGAAAGGAAGATGAGCACATAAATAGATAAAATGTCTATTTTAGTACCTACTCCTAAAATCTATTTGCTACAAGCTCTATTTTGTTCCTTCTATAGGCCCCTCTAGGTTTTTTTTTTATTATTGTCTATTTACTGCAAGCTTTATTTTTTTCCTACCTTAAGCTACTCTGTTTTCTAAAGGCTTTTACAGGCTATGTTTCTTTTTATCCTCTATTTGCTATAGGCTCTATTTTTTTCTTACTATTTATGTGCTAGAGGGTCTGTTTTCTTCTTACATCCTATTTGCTAGAGGCTTTGTTTTCTTCTTACTTTCTATTTGCTAAAGGGTCTGTTTCTTCTTACCATAGGTTGCTCTATTTCAACAAGTGAATTGACAGTTCTCCCAAACTTAGGCCATACATTCTGATGGTAACAAACAATCACATGAGTTTCCAACAGTTGGAAAGCAACAAATGAGGACAAGGATTCAAAACCAAAGGCTGCATGTGTATATAATTTTGAAAGAACCAGCTTGATTTTCACTTTGGTAAACTCCATGGATATTTCAACCATGTAATGCAAAACATAATCTATTTGTTGAAACTTAATTTTCTATATAATCTTTTTTGATGGATGAAAGGAAAAGGATTGCATGAACAAAAAAAAATGCCTATTTTAGTATCTACTCTAAAAATCTATTTGCTACAGGTTCTATTTTCTTCTTACCATCTATTTGCTATAGCCTCTGCTTTTTTCTTTTCGTAGGCTACTTTGTTTTCTACAGACTCCTCCAAGTTCTATTTTCTTCTTACCGTCTATTTAGTATAGGTTCGATTTTCTTCCTACCTTAGGTTGCACTATTTTCTACAGGCTCTGTTTTTTTCTTACTATCTATTTGCTACAGGCTCTGTTTTTTTCGTACCATAGGCTGCTCTATTTTCTACGTCTTTTATTTTCTTCTTATTATCTATTTGCTAAAGTCTCTATTTTCTTCTTACCGTAAGCTACACTATTTGGACAAGTGGATTGACAATCCTCCCAATCTTAGCCCATACACTCTGATGGTAGCCAATAGTCACATAAGTTTCCAATAGTTGGAAAGTAATGAATGTGGATGAGGATTAATTACAAAAGGTTGCCTATGCACATAATTTTGAAAGAAGTAGCTTGATTTACACATTCATAAACTCCATGGGTGTTTCAACCATGCAATGCAAAACAAAATCTATTCATTGAAGCTTAATTGGCCATACACTCTTTTATGATTGATGAAAGGAAGAGAAGTGCATGAACAGATAAAATGTCTATTTTAGTACTTACTCCTAACATCTGTTTGCTGTAGGCTCTATTTTTTCCTTACCGTCTATTTGTTATAGGCTCTGTTTTCTTCTTTTTGTATGCTACTTTGTTTTCTACAGTTTCTTTTAGGTTTTGTTTTCTTCTAACTGTTTATTTGCTACAGGCTCTGTTTTCTTCACACCTTAGGCCACTCTATTTTCTATAGACTTTGTTCTCTTCTTACCATTTATTTGTTACAGGCTCTTTTTTCTTTTTACCATAGGCTGCTCTATTTTCTTTTTAACGTCTACCTGCTAGAGGCTTAGTTTTTATCTTATTGTAGGTTGTTTTGTTTGGACAAGTGGATTGACGGTCCTCCTAATCTTAGCCCATACACTCTGATGGTAGCTAGCAGTCACATAAGTTTCCAACAATTGGAAAGCAATAAATAAGGATGAGTATTAATTACTAAAGGTTGCTTATGCACATAACTTTGACAAAAGTAGATTGATTTTCAAATTCATAAATGCCATGGGTACTTCAACCATGTAATGCACAACATAATCTATTCATTGCAGCTTAATTTTTTGTATAATCTTTTTTGATTGATGAAAGGAAGAGGAGTGCATGAATAGATAAAATGTCTATTTTAGTACCTACCTCTAAAATCTATTTGCTATAAGCTCTGTTTTCTTCTTACTGTCCATTTGCTACATGCTCAGTTTTCTTCCTTTCGTATATTGCTCTGTTTTCTACAGGCTCCTCAAGGTTCTATTTTTTCTTACCGTCTATTCGCTATAGGCTCTATTTTCTTCCTACCTAAGGTTCCTTTATTTTCTACAGGCTACTACAGACTCCATTTTCTTCTTATTGTTAATTTGCTATAGACTTTTTTTTCTTCTTACCTTATGCTACTCTGTTTTCTTCTTACTATCTATTTGCTTGAGACTCTATTTTCTTCTTACCATAGGTTGCTCTATTTAGACTAGTGGATTGACATTCCTCCCAATCTAAGCCCATATACTCTAATGGTAGCCAACAATCACATGTGTTTCAAACAGTTGGAAAGCAATAAATGAGGACTAGGATTAATTAGCAAAGGTTACCTATGCACATAATTTTGAAAGAAGTATCTTCATATTCAAATTCATAAACTCCACAAGTATTTCAACCATGTAATGCAAAACAGAATCTATTCATTGAAGTTTAATTTGTCATATAATCTTTTTGATGGATGAAAGGAAAAGGAGTGCATGAACAGATAAAATGTTTATTTTAGTACCTATTCCTAAAACCTATTTGCTACAGGCTCCATTTTCTTCTTTCCATAGGCTGCCCTATTTTCTATAGGCTCCTTTAGGTTTTGTTTTCTTCTTACCATTTATTTTCTATAGGCTCTATTTTCTTCCTACCTTACACTTCACTATTTTCTACAAGCTCAGTTTTCTTCATACTGTCTATTTGCTACAAACTCAATTTTCTTTTTACCATAGGCTACTTTGTTTTCTATAGGTTCTGTTTTCTTCTTGTCATCTATTTGCTAGAGGCTATATTTTCTTCTTACCATCTATTTGCTAAAGGCTCTATTTTCTTCTTACTATAGGCTACTTTCTTTGGATAAGTGGTTTGATAATCCTCCCAATCATAGCCCATACCCTCTAAGGGTAGCCAACAGGCACATGAGTTTCCAACAGTTGGAAAGTAACAAATGAGGATGAGGATTAATTATCAAAGGTTGCCTATGCATATAATTTTGAAAAAAGTAGCTTGATTTTCACATTCGTAAACTCCATGGGTGTTTCAACCATGTAATGAAAAACAAAATCTATTCATTAAAACTTAATTTGTCGTATAATCTTTTTTGATGGATGAAAGAAAGAGGAGTACACAAATAGATAAAATGCCTATTTTAGTACCTACTCCTAAAATCTATTTGCTACAAGCTTTATTTTCTTCTTTTTATAGGCTACTCTGTTTCTTATAGGCTCTTTTAGGTTCTATTTTTTTTCTTACCATCTATTTGCTACAGGTTAAGTTTTCTTCCTACATTAGATTGCTACATTTTCTACAGGCTCTTATAGGCTTTATTTTTTTTCTTACTATCTATTTGCTACAAGCTCTGTTTTATTCTTACCATAGGTTGCTCTATTTTCTATAGGATCCAACAAGCTCTATTTTATTCTTGCGATCTATTTGCTAGAGGCACTTTTTTTTTTTTGTTATCGTCTATTTGCAAAAGGCTTTATTTTCTTCTTATTGTAGGCTACTTTGTTTGGACAAATGGATAGATAGTCCTACCAATATTAGCCCATACACTTTGATGGTAGCAAGCAGTCACATGAATTCCAATAGTTGGAAACCAACAAATGAGGAGGAGGATTAATTACCAAAGGTTACTCGAGCATATAATTTTGAAAGAAATAGCTTGATTTTCAAATTCGTAAACTCCACGGGTATTTCCATCATGTAATGTAAAGCATAATCTATTCATTGAAACTTAATTTGCCATATAATCTTTTTTTATGGATGAAAGGAAGATAAGTGCATAAATAGATAAAATGACTATTTTAGTATCTACTCCTAATATCTATTTGTTAAAAGGTCTATTTTATTCTTTCCATAGGCTACTCTGTTTTCTACAGGCTCCTCTAAGTTCTATTTTTTTCTTACCATCTATTTGCTACAGGCTTTGTTTTCTTTCTACCTTAGGCTACTCTATTTTCTAAAAGCTCTTACAGGCTCTATTTCTTCTTACCATATATTTGCTATAGACTCTGTTTTCTTCTTACCATTTATTTGCTAGAGGCTCTAATTTCTTCTTCCCTTCTATTTGCTAGAGGCTCTGTTTTCTTCTTACCATAGGTTGCTTCGTTTGGACAAGTGGATTGATAGTCCTCCCAATCTTCGCCCATACACTTTGATGGTAGCTAGAAGTCACATGAGTTTCCAACAATTAGAAAGCAACAAATGAGGATGAGGATCAATTACCAAAGGTTGCTTGAGCATATAATTTTGAAAGAAGTAGCTTGATATTCAAATTCATAAACTCCATGACTATTTCAACCATGTAATGCACAACATAATCTATTCATTGAAGTTTAATTTGCCGTATAATTTCTTTTGATGGATGAAAGGAAGAGGAGTGCATGAACATATAAAATGTCTATTTTAGTATCTACTCCTAAAATCTATTTGCTACAGGCTCTATTTTCTTCCTTTCGTAGGTTGCTCTATCTTCCACAGGCTCCTTTAAGTTTTATTTTCTTCTTACCGTCTATTTGCTATAGGCTCTGTTTTCTTCTAACTGTAGGCTACTCTATTTGTACAAGTGGATTAATAATCCTCCCAATCTTAGGCCATACACTTTGATGGTAACCAGTAGTCACAAGAGTTTCCAACAGTTGGAAAGCAACAAATAAGGACAAGGATTAATTTCCAAAGGTTTCTTATGCACATAATTTTGAAAGAAGTAGTTTGATTTTCACATACGTAAACTCCATCGGTATTTCAACCATGTAATGCAAAACATAATCTATTCTTTAAAGCTTAATTTTTTGTATAATGTTCTTTGATGGATGAAAGGAAGAGGAGTGCATGGATAGATAAAATGTCTATTTTAGTACCTACTCCTAAAATATATTTGCTCCACACTTTATTTTCTTCTTACCATCTATTTCCTACAGGCTATATTTTCTTCTTTTTGTATGTTGCTCTGTTTTCTATATGTTCCTCTAGGTTCTATTTTCTTCTTATAGTCTATTTACTGTAGCTATATTTTCTTCCTACATTAGGTTGCTTAGTTTTCTATAGGCTCCTACAAGCTCTATTTCTTCTTACCATATGCTACTCTATTTTCTACAAGCTCCTCCAAGTTCTGTTTTCTTCTTACCATCTATTTGTTACAAGCTATATTTTCTTCCTACCTTAGGCTAATCAATTTTCTAAGGCTCCTATAGAAAATAGAGTAGTTATGGTAAGAAAAAAGCAGAACCTGTAGCAAATAAACGGTAAAAAGAAAAGAGAGCTTGTAGAAAATAGAGCAAGCTAAGGTAGGAGGAAAATAACGCCTATAGAGAATAGACGATAAGAAGAAAACAAAACTTGGAGGAGTCAGTAAAAAATATAGCAGCCTATGGAAAAAAGAGATAGAGCCTGTAGGAAAGGTAGGAGGAAAATAACACTTATAGAGAATAGACGATAAGAAGAAAACAAAACTTGGAGGAGTCAATAAAAAATATAGCAGCCTACGGAAAAAAGAGATAGAGCCTGTGGGAAATAGATGATAAAAAGAAAATAGAACCTATAGCAAATACATTTTATGAGTAGGTACTAAAATAGAAATTTTATCTGTTTGTGCACTCCTCTTCCTTTCATCCATCAAAAAAGATTATACGGCAAATTAAGCTTCAATGAATGGATTATGTTTTATATTACATGGCTGAAATACCTGTGGAGTTTACGAATTTGAAAATTAACCTACTTCTTTCAAAATTATATGCACAAGTAAGCTTTAGTAATTACTTATTGTCCTCATTTGTTGCTTTCCAACTATAACAGATAGACGGTAAGAAGAAAAGAAAGCCTGTAGCAAATAGATTTTAGTAGTAGGTACTAAAATAGACATTTTATCTTTTGTGCACTCCTCTTCCTTTCATTCATAAAAAAAGATTATACGACAAATTAAACTTCAATGAATAGATTATGTTTTGCATTACATGGCTGAAATACCCATGGAGTTTACGAATTTGAAAATCAGCATACTCCTTTCAAAATTATGTGCACAGGTAACCTTAGTTAATTACTCATTGTCCTCATTTGTTGCTTTCCAACTATTAGAAACTTTTGTGACTGTTGGCTACCATTAGAGTGTATGGGCTAAGATTGGGAGGACTGTCAATCCACTTGTCCAAACAAAGCAACCTCCGATAACAGGAAAATAGAGCCTTTAGCAAATAAATGATAAAAAGAAAATAAAGCCTCTAGCAAATAAACGGTAAGAAGAAAACATAGCTTATAGTAAATGGATGGTAAGAAAAAAATAGAGCTTGTAGAAATGGAGTAGCCTAAGGTATGAAAAAGATATAGCCTGTAGCAAATAAAGGCTAAAAAGAAAGTAGAACCTAGAGGAGCCTATAGAAAATAGAGCAGCCTATGAAAAGAAAAAATAGAGCCTGTAGCAAATAGATCTTAGGAGTAGGTACAAAAATAAACATTTTATATGTTCGTGCACTCCTCTTCCTTTTGTCCATCAAAAAAGATTATATGGAAAGTTAAGTTTCAATGAATAGATTTGTTATGCATTTCATGCTTAAAATACACATAGAGTTTACAAATTTGAAAATCAAGCTACTTCTTTCAAAATAATGTGCACTAATAACCTTTGGTAATTAATCCTCATCCTCATTTGTTGCATTCCAACTATTGGAAACTCATGTGACTGTTGGCTACCATCAGAGTGTATGGGCCAAGATTGGAAGGACTGTTAATCCATATGTCCAAACATAGCAACCTCTGGTAAAAAGAAAATAGAGACTCTAACAAATAGATGGTAAGAAGAAAATAAAATCTTTAGCAAATAAACGATAAGAAGAAAATAAAGCCTGTAGTAAACAGAGTAGCCAATGGTAAGAAGAAAACAGAGCCGGTAGGAAATGGACGGTATGAAGAAAACAGAACCTGTAGGAGCCTGTAGAAACAGAGCAACCTAAGATAGGAAAAAAATAGAGCTTGTAGCAAATAAACGGTAAGAAGAAAACAAAACCTGGAGGAGTCGATAGAAAATAGAGTAGCCTACGAAAAGAAGAAAACAGAGCCTGTAGCAAATATATGGTAAGAAGAAACCAGGGCCTATAGCAAATATATTTTAGGAGTATGTACAAAAATAGACATTTTATCTGTTCATACACTCCTTTTCCTTTCATCCACCAAAAAAGATTATATGACAAATTAAGTTTCAATGAATAAATTTTATTTTGCATTACATGGTTGAAATACCCGTGGTGTTTATGAATTTGAAAATCAAGTTGTTTCTTTCAAAATTATGTGCATTGGCAACCTTTGGTAATTAATCCTCGTTCTCATTTGTTCCATTCCAACTATTGGAAACTTGTATGATTGTTGGCTACCATCAAAGTGTATGGGCTAAGATTAGGAGGACTATCAATCCACTTGTCCAAATAGAGTAGCCTTTAGTAAGAAGAAAATAGAGCCTCTAGCAAATAGACAATAAGAAGAAAACAGAGCTTCTAGCAAATAAATGGTAGGAAGAAAATAAAGCCTATACGAGCCTATAGAAAACAGAGCAACCTATGGTAAGAAGACAACAGTGCCTGTAGCAAATAGACAGTAAGAAGAAAATAGAGCCTATACGAGCCTATAGAAAATAAAACAATATAAGGTAGGAAGAAAAGAGAGCCTAAAGAAAATAGATGATAAAAAGAAAACAAAACTTGAAGGAGCCTGTAGAAAACATAGCAGCCTACGAAAATAAGAAAACAAAGCCCATAGCAAATAGACAGTAAGAAAAAAATAGAGCTTATAACAAATAAATTTTATGAATAGATACTAAAATATATATTTTATCTGTTTGTGCACTCCTCTTCCTGTCATCCATAAAAAAGGATTATATGGAAAATTAAGCTTCAATGAATAAATTTTGTTTTGCATTACATGATTGAAATACCCGTAGAGTCTATGAATTTGAAAATCAACCTACTTCTTTCAAAATTATGCGTATTGGCAACCTTTGGCAATTAATCCTCGTCTTCATTTGTTGCATTCCAACTGTTGGAAACTCGTGTGACTACCGGTTACCATTAGAGTGTATGGGCTAAAGATTAGGTGGATTGTCAATCCACTTGTCCAAACAGAGCAGCCTTTGATAAAAAGAAAATAGAGTCTTTACCAAATAGGTAGTTAGAAGAAAATAAAGCCTCTAGTAAATAAATGGTAAGAAGAAAACAGAGCAGTTGATGGTAAAAGGAAAATAAATCCTATAGCAAATAGACGATAAGAAGAAAACAGTGCCTGTAGCGAATAGATTTTAGGAGTAGGTACTAAAATAGACATTTCATCTGTACGTGCACTCCTCTTCCTTTCATCCACTAAAAAAGATTATAAAACAATTTAAGTTTCAATAAATAGATTATGTTTTGCATTACATGGTTGAAATACCCGTGGAGTTTACGAATTTGAAAATCAAGTTGTTTCTTTCAACATTATGTGCACTAGCAACCTTTGGTAATTAATCCTCGTCCTCATTTGTTCCATTCCAATTGTAGGAAACTTGTGTGACTACTAGCTACCATCAAAGTGTATAGGCTAAGATTGAGAGGACTATCAATCCACTTGTCCAAATAGAGTAGCCTTTAGTAAGAAGAAAACAAAGCCTCTAGCAAATAAATGGTAAGAAGTAAACAAAGCCTGTAGTAAATAGACGATAAAAAGAAAATAGAGCTTGTAGAAATAAAGCAGCCTAAGGTAGGAAAAAAAAAAAAAGCCTATAACAAAGAAATGTTAAGAAGAAAATAGAACCTCTAGGAGCCTGTAGAAAATAGAGCAACCTACGAAAAGAAGAAAATAGTGCCTATAACAAATCGATTTTAAGAGTAGGTACTAAAATAGACATTTTATCTTTCCGTGCACTCCTCTTCCTTTCATCCATGAAAAAAGATTATATGGCAAATTAAGTTTCAATGAATAGATTCTGTTTTGCATTACATGGTTGAAATACCCATGGAGTTTACAAATTTGAAAATCAAGCTACTTCTTTCAAAATTTTGTTTACTAGAAACCTTTAGTAATTAGTCCTCATCCTCATTTGTTGCTTTCCAATTGTTGCAAACTCATGTGACTGCTGGTTACCATTAGCGTGTATGGGTTAAGATTGGGAGGACTATCAATCCACTTGTCCAAACAGAGCAGTCTCTGATAAGAAGAAAACAGAGTCTTTAGCAAATAGACAATAAGATGAAAACAGAGCCTTTAGCAAATAAATGGTAGGAAGAATATAGAGCCTATAAGAGCCTGTAGAAAATAGAACAGCCTATGGTAAGAAGAAAACAGAGCCTGTAGTAAATAAACGGTAAGAAGAAAACACAGCAGTTTAAGATAGGAAGAAAATAAAGCCTATAACAAGTAAAAAATAAGAAAAAAAATAGAACCTAGTAGAGTCTGTAGAAAACAAGGTAGCATATGGAAAAAAGAAAATGATGCCTATAGCAAATAGATAGTAAGAAGAAAATAGAGCCTGTAGCAAATAGATTTTAGGAGTAGGTGCCAAAATAGACATTTTATCTGTTCATGCACTCCTCTTTCTTTCATCCATCAAAGAAGATTATACGATAAATTAAGTTTCAATGAATAGATTTTGTTTGCATTACATGGTTAAAATACTCTTGGGGTTTACAAATTTGAAAATCAAGCTACTTCTTTCAAAATTATGTGCACAGGCAACCTTTGGTAATTAATCCTTATCCTCATTTGTTGCTTTCCAACTATTGGAAACTCATGTAACTACTAGCTACCATCAGAGTGTATGGGCTAAGATTGGGAGGACTGTCAATCCACTTGTCCAAATAGAGCAACCTATGGTAAAAACAAAATAAAGCCTCTAGCAGATAGACGGTAAGAAAAAAACATAGCCTGTAGGAGCCTATAGAAAATAAAGCAACCTATTGTAAGAAGAAAATAAAGCCTGTAGCAAATAAATGGTAAGAAGAAAATAGAACTTGGAGGAGCCAATAGAAAACAGAGTAGCCTATGGAAAGAAGCAAACAAAGCTTGTAGCAAATAGACTGTAAGAAGAAAACAGAGCCTGTAGAAAATACAACAACTTATTGTAAGAAGAAAATAGAGCTTGTAGCAAATAGACAGTAAGAAGAAAACAGAGTAGCCTAAGGTAGGAAGAAAACAAAGCATATAACAAATAGATGGTAAGAAGAAAACAGAACCTAAAGAAGCTAATAGAAAATAGAGTAGCCTATAGAAAGAAGAAAACAAAGCTTGTAGCAAATAAACTATAAGAAGAAAACAGGGCCTCTAGCAAATAGATGGTAAGAAGAAAAACAGAGCCTATAGTACATAGATTTTAGGAGTAAGAATTAAAATAGACATTTTATCTGTTTATGCACTCCTCTTCCTTTCATCCATTAAAAAAGATTATATAGAAAATTATACTTCATTGAATAGATTTTGTTTTGCATTACATAATTGAAATACTCGTGAAGTTTACGAATTTGAAAATCAAGCTACTTATTTCAAAATTACGTGCACAGGCAACCTTTGGTAATTAATCATCGTCTTCATTTATTGCTTTTCTAGTTGTTGGAAACTTAAGTGACTACTAGTTACCATCAGAGTGCATGGGTTTCAAAATTATTCTAGTTGTACAAACATAACAGTCTATGGTAAGAAGAAAACGAAGTTTATAGCAAATAGATGGTAAAAAAAAAAATAAAACTTGTTGCAAATAAATTTCAAAAGTCTTAGCAAGTATTGTTTATTAAGAACCTATAGAAAATAGAGTTGACCTTCACTTCTAGTCGACCGCAAGTGGCTGCCCATAATTTTTAGGTAAATGCTTAATAGTCAAAGTCTTATTAGTTATTATATTTAAGTATTTAAATTATACTAAATATGTAATTTATTTATTAGCTATATTTTGTTATCTATATATTACAAGAATGAAATAATGATAAGAGAAAAGTAAGGGTAATAAATAATAATATAATATATATAATAATTAATATAATTATAATATTATACATAATTCTATTACTATATAGAATACTATATATAACATTAATTATATAATATATAAATAAAATTTATAAATAGAATTCTAAAAGGTTTAATCCATCATTTAGTTAAATATGCAATTCCCAAAATTTTTTCAATAGGACATAGGTCTTGTAAACCTTGGTATAGGTTCAAATCTTATTGGACACAATATGTTTTCATTCCATATTAATATTTATTCTATTTTATTCCAATTTTATTCTATATTTCTTATTCCATATAATTCATATTATATATTATAATCCATATTCTAATTAATTATTAGAATTATTATTATAATATATATTATATATTTTAATTTAATTTAGTATATTATATATATTATTTTTTATATTTTTTAATTCATTTTTTGTTTTATAGTTGTTTTTTATAGTTATTTTATGTTATATATATATAATTTGATTTAAATATTATACTTATTATAATTAAAATTAAAGATTAAGAGTGATTAATTTCGCAGGTTGTATTCTTAATGGCAACTCCAATTTTATTTCATGTCATTTTGCTATTATGGTTCACAAAAGTAGTAGCATAAGATGAATTTTTAGCACATCCTGGATGTAAAGGTAAATGTGGAGACGTTGTCATTCCCTTCCTTTTTGGAGTTAGACTTAATTGTTCCTTGAACGACAACTTTGTGGTAGATTGTAATGACACCTTTAGGCCTCCCAAACCTTTCTTGACAAGCATGGAAATGGAATTGCTCAACATTTCAATTAGAGGTTTGGTTTAAGTTAATAATTCAGTCTTTTTTTACAACTGCAACAACAACAAAAGCTTTGATGGAACAATTGACATGTCAAACAACCCTTTCTTCTATTCAAGTGTATATAACAAGTTCATAGTTACAGGTTAAAACAATTATGTTGTGCTTTTGACGAATCACCACCTTGTTGGTAGGTGTCTTTTCTTTCGTAGCAGAACCTAAAGAAGTCATGGTTGTTATGGCCTGAGATGCTGTCAAGCCACCATTCCTCCTGACATCAAGTCTATTGAAGTAGGGATAACTGGTGTTGTAAAAGATGATTATAACTATTACAGTGACAACAAGATTGCCTTTATGGTTAACCAAGACTGGTTTGCTTCTAGGCAACTATCTCTTGACTTATTGATGTAATAGGATATACTGGTGGAGTTTATGAATTTGAAAATCATGCTATTTCTTTCAAAATTATGTGCATAGGCAACCTTTGGTAATTAATCCTAGTCCCCATTTATTACTTTTCCAACTGTTGGAAACTCATGTGACTACTGGATACCATCAAAGTGTATGGGCTAAGATTGGGAGGACTGTCAATCCACTTGTCTAAATAGAGCAGCCTACGGTAAGAAGAAAACAGAGCTCTAACAAATAAATGGTAAGAAGAAAACAAAGCCTATAGCAAATAGACAATAAGAAGAAACAGAGACTGTAGGAGCTCATAGAAAACTGAGTAGCCTAAGGTAGCAAGAAAACATAACTTGTATCAAATAAATGGTAAAAAAAAAAATAAAGCATCCTATGGTAAGAAAAAAATAGAGCCTATAGCAAATTGACAGTAAAAAGAAAACAAAACCTATAGGAGATTGTAGAAAATAGAGCAACTTAAGGTAGGAAGAAAATAAAGCCTGTAGCAAAAAGATTATACAACAAATTAAGCTACAACAAATAGATTTTGTTTTGCATTACATGGTTGAAATATTCGTAGAGTTTATGAATTAGAAAATCAAGCTACTTCTTTCAAAATTATGTGCACATGCAACTTTTAACAATTGATTTTCCTCCTCATTTATTGCTTTCCCATTGTTGGAAACTCATGTGATTGTTGGCTACCATTAGAGTGTACAGGCTAAGATTGGGAGGACTATCAATCTACTTGTCCAAATAGAGTAGCGTTCAGTAAGAAGAAAATAAAGTCTTTAGCAAATAGATGATAAGAAGGAAACAAAATCTTTAACAAATAAATAGTAAGAAGAAAACAAAGCCTGTAGGAGCTTATAGAAAATAGAGCATCTTATGGTAAAAAGAACACAAAACTTGTAGCAAATAGGCGACAAGAAGAAAATAGAGCCTATAGCAAATAGACGGTAAAAAGAAAACAGAGTCTGCAAGAGCCTGTAGAAAACAAAGCAACCAATGATAGGAAGAAAATAGAGCCTATAGCAAATAGACGATAAGAAGAAAAAATAACCTAGAGGAGCCTATAGAAATTAGTGTAGCCTACGGAAAGAAGAAAATAGAGCCTGTAGCAAATAGACGGTAAGAAGAAAACAAAACCTCTAGCAAATAGATTTTAGGAGTAAGTATTAAAATAGACATTTTATCTGTTAGTGCACTCCTCTTCCTTTCATCCATCAAAAAATATTATACGACAAATTAAGTTTCAAAGAATAGATTTTGTTTTGTATTACATGGTTGAAATACTCGTGGAGTTTACAAATGTGAAAATCAAGCTACTTCTTTTAAAAGTATGTGCGCAGGCAACTTTTGGTAATTAATCGTAGTCCTCAGTTGCTGCTTTCCAAGTATTGGAAACTCATGTGATTGCTAGCTACCATCAGAGTGTATGGCCTATGATTGGGAGGATTATCAATCCACTTGTCCAAACAAAGCAACGTCAAGTAAGAAGAAAATAGAGCCTCTAGGAAATAAATGGTAAGAAGAAAATAGTGCCTGTAGGAGCTCATAGAAAATAAAGCGATCTATGGTAAGAAGAAAGTAGAGCCTGTAGCAAATAGATGGTAAGAACAAAAGAGAGCCTATAGGTGCCTATAGAAAATAGAGCAAGCTAAGGTAAGAGGAAACTAATGCCTATAGAGAATAGACGATAAGAAGAAAACAGAACTTAAAGGAGTCTGTAGAAAACATACCAGCCTACGGAAAGAAGAAATAGAGCCTCTAGCAAATAGACGATGAGAAGAAAACAGAGCTTGTAGCAAGTAGATTTTAGGAGTAGGTACTAAACTAGACATTTTATATATTCGTACACTCCTCTTCCTATCATTCATCAAATAAGATTATATGACAAATTAAGCTTCAATGAATAGATTATGTTTTGCATTACATGGCTAAAATACTCGTGGAGTTGATGAATTTGAAAATCAGCCTACTTCTTTCAAAATTATGTGCACAGGTAACCTTTGGTAATTACTTATTGTCCTCATTTATTGCTTTTCAATTGTTGGAAACTAATGTGACTACTGGCTACCATCATAATGTATGGCCTAAGATTAGGAGGACAGTCAATCCACTTGTCCAAATAGAACATCCTATGGTAAGAAGAAAACAGAGCTTCTGGCAAATAAACTGTAAGAAGAAAACAAAGCCTATAGAAAACGGAGTACCCTATGGTAAAAAGAAAATAAAGCCTGTAGCAAATAGATGGTAAGAAGAAAACAGAGCCTGTAGAAAACAGAGCAGCCTAAAACAGAAAGAAAATCGGGCTTGTAGAAAATAGACGATAAGAATAAAACAGAACCTGAAGGAACCTGTAACAGATAGATGATAAGAAAAAAACAGAGCATGTAACAAATAGATTTTAGGAGTAGGTAATAAAATAGACATTTTATCTGTCCGTACACTCCTTTTCATTTCATCCATCAAATAAGATTATACAACAAATTAATCTCCAATGAATAGATTATGTTTTGCATTACATGGTTGAAATACTCGTGGAGTTTACGAATTTGAAAATCAACCTACTTCTTTCAAAATTATGTGCACAAGTAACCTTTGGTAATTACTCATTGTCCTCATTTATTGCTTTCCAATTGTTGGAAACTCATGTGACTATTGGCTACCATCATAATGTATGGCCTAAGATTGGGAGGACAGTCAATCCACTTGTCCAAATAGAACAGCCTATGGTAAGAAGAAAACAAAGCCTCTGGCAAATAAACAGTAAGAAGAAAATAGAGCCTATAGAAAATGGAGTAGTCTATGGTAAAAAAAAATAAAGTCGGTAGCAAATAGATGGTAAAAAGAAAACAGAGCCTGTAGAAAACAGAGCAGCCTAAAGTAGAAAGAAAATCAAGCTTGTAGAAAATAGATGATAAGAATAAAACAGAACCTAGAGGAACCTGTAACAAATAGACAATAAGAAGAAAACAGAGCCTATAGCAAATAGATTTTAGGAGTAGGTACTAAAATAGACATTTTATCTGTCTGTACACTCTTCATTTCATCCATCAAATAAGATTATACGACAAATTAAGCTTTAATGAATATATTATATTTTGCATTACATGGCTAAAATACCCGTGGAGTTTACGAATTTCAAAATCAACCTACTTCTTTCAAAATTATGTGCAGAGGTAACCTTTGATAATTACTCATTGTCCTCATTTGTTGCTTTCCAACTGTTTGAAACTCATGTGACTATTGGCTACCTTCATAATGTATGGCTTAAGATTGGGAGGATAGTCAATCCACTTGTCCAAATAGAATAGCCTAGCGTAAGAAGAAAAGAGAGCCTCTAGCAAATAAATAGTAAGAAGAAAACAGAGACTGTAGAAAATAGAGTAGTCTATGATAAAAAGAAAATAAAGCCTATAGCAAATAAACGGTAAGAAGAAACAAAGCTTGTAGAAAATAGAGCAGCCTAAAGTCGAAAAAAATTGAGCTTGTAGAAAATAGACGGTAAGAATAAAACAGAACCTGAAGGAACCTGTAACAGATAGACAGTAAGAAGAAAACAGAGCCTGTAGCAAATAGATTTTAGGAGTAGGTACTAAAATAGACATTTTATCTGTTCGTGCACTCCTCTTCCTTTCATCTATCAAATAAGATTATAGGACAAATTAAGCTTCAATGAATAGATTGTGTTTTGCATTACATGGCTGAAATACTCATGGAGTTTACGAATTTGAAAATCAACCTACTTCTTTCAAAATTATGTGCACAACTAACTTTTGGTAATTACTCATTGTCCTCATTTATTGCTTTCCAATTGTTGGAAACTCATGTGATTACTAGCTACCATCATAATGTATGGCCTAAGATTGGGAGGACAGTCAATCCACTTGTCCAAACAGAATAACCTATGGTAAGAAGAAAACAGAGCTTATAGCAAATAAATTGTAAGAAGAAAATAAAACCTATAATGAATGGACGGTAAGAAGAAAATAGAGCTTGTAGAAACATAGCAGCCTAAGGTAGGAAAAAACATAGCCTATAGCTAATGGATGCTAAAATGAAAATAAAACCTAGAGGAGCCTGTAGAAAACAAAGCATCCTATGGAAAGAAGAAAACAGAGCCTGTAAGAAATGGACAGTATAAAGAAAACAGAGCCTGTAAAAATAAAGTAGTCTAAGGTAGGAAAAAAATACAACCTGTAGCAAATAAATGGTAAGGAGGAAACAGAACCTGGAGGAGTAGACAATAAGAAGAAAATAGGGCCTATAGCAAATAGACAATAAGAAGACAACAGGGCTTATAGCAAATAGATTTTAGAAGTAGGTACTAAAATAAACATTTTATTTGTTTATGCATGCCTTTTCCTTTCAATGAATAGATTCTATTTTGCATTATGTGGTTAAAATGCTCATGGAGTTTACAAATTTGAAAATCAAGTTGTTTCTTTCAAAATTATGTGCATTGGCAACCTTTGGTAATTAATCCTCGTCCTCATTTGTTGCATTCCAACTATTGGAAACTTGTATGACTACTAGCTACCATCAAAGTGTATGGACTAAGATTGGGAGGACTGTCAATCCACTTGTCCAAATAGAGTAGCCTTTAGTAAGAATAAAACAGAACTTCTAACAAATAGATAATAAAAAGAAAATAGAGCCTTTAGCAAATAAATGATAGGAAGAAAACAAAACCTGTAAGAGCCTATAGAAAATAGAGCTTATAGAAAACAAAGTAGCCTATGGTAAGAAGACAATAGTGCTTGTAACAAATAAACGATAAGAAGAAAACAGAGCCTGTATGAGCCTATAGAAAATAAAGTAGCCTAAGGTAGGGAGAAAAGAGAGCCAGTAGCAAATAGACAGTAAGAAGAAAACAAAACTTAGAGGAGCCTGTAGAAAACACAACAGCCTATGGAAATAAGAAAATAAAGCCTATAGCAAATAGATGGTAAGAAAAAAATAGAGCCTGTAGAAAATAGATTTTAGAAGTATATACTAAAATAGATATTTTATCTGTTTGTGCAATCCTCTTCCTGTCATCTATAAAAAGGATTATATGGAAAATTAAACTTTAATGAATAGATTTTGTTTTGCATTACATGATTGAAATACCTATGAAGTTTATGAATTTGAAAATCAACCTACTTCTTTCAAAATTATGTGCATTGGCAACCTTCGGTAATTAATTCTCGTCCTCATTTGTTGCACTCCAATTGTTAGAAACTCGTGTGATTGTTGGCTACCATTAAAGTGTATGGGCTAAGATTGGGAGGATTGTCAATCCACTTGTCCAAACAAACCAGTCTTCAGTAAGAAGAACATAGAGTTTCTAGCAAATTGGTAATAAGAAGAAAATAGAGCCTCTAGCAAATAAATAGTAAGAACAAAACAAAGCCTATACAAAATAGAGCAGCTTATGGTAAGAAGAAAATAGAGCCTGTAGCAAATAGATAGTAAGAAGAAAACAATGCTTGTAGCAAATAGATTTTAGGAGTAGGTACTAAAATAGACATTTCATCTATTCGTGCACTACTCTTCCTTTCATCCACTAAAAAAGATTATACTGCAAGTTAAGCTTTAATGAATGGATTATGTTTTGCATTACATGGTTGAAATACCCATGGAGTTTACGAATTTGAAAATCAAACTACTTCTTTCAAAATTATGTGCACATGCAACGTCTGGTAATTAATCTTCATCCTTATTTGTTGCTTTCCAATTGCTGAAAACTCATGTGACTACTGGCTACCATCAGAGTGTATGGCTAAGATTGGGAGATTGTTAATCCACTTGTCCAAACAAAGTAGCCTTTGGTAAGAAAAAAACAGAGCCTCTGGCAAATAGATGGTAAGAAGAAAACAAAGCCTCTGGCAAATAAACAATAAAAAGAAAATAGAGTTTGTATGAAATAAAAGGTAAAAAGAAAATAAAGTCTGTAGAAATATAGCAGCCTAAGGTAGGAAAAAAAACAAAGCCTATAGCAAAGAAATGCTAAGAAGAAAATAGAACCTAGAGGAGACTGTAGAAAATAGAGCAACCTATGGAAAAAAGAAAACAGTGCCTATAACAAATAAATTTTAGGAGTAGGTACTAAAATAGACATTTTATCTTTTTATGCACTCCTCTTCCTTTCATCCATGAAAAAAGATTATATGGCAAATTAAGTTTCAATGAATAGATTTTGTTTTGCTTTACATGGTTGAAATACCTGTGGAGTTTACAAATTTGAAAATCAAGCTATTTCTTTTAAAATTATGTGCACTGACAACCTTTGGTAATTAATCCTTATCCTCATTTGTTGATTTCCAACTATTGCAAACTTATGTGACTACTGGCTACCATCAGAGTGTATGGGCTAAGATTGGGAGGACTATTAATCCATTTTTCCAAACAAAGCAGCCTAAAGGTAGGAAGAAAATAAAGCTTGCAGCAAATAGAAGATAAGAAAAAAACAAAACCTAGAGGAGCCTATAGAAAATAGGGTAGCATATGGAGAGAAGAAAACAACGTTTGTAGTACACCTATTCTTATAAAAAAAATTGTAAATGGATATAGATTTATTTTGCTCACTTTTGAAGTACTAAGTGTTCGAAGAATAAGGTTTAGACTTTAAAATACCATGGCAAAGAAATGTACAAAATTGTGATCTCCACGTCACATTACCCAGAAGTAGCTAGCTTCAAAAGAGACCGTGAATCACACAGAGATAAACAAATGTGGTGAAAAAGATGGCTCTATGCAGAACCATATCTATCCCCTTTTCATATAATTTGTTGAGCCAATCTGTGACCATCACTTCATACTTCGAATTTAGTTTTGGTTCGATTTAATTAGATCCGATTTGATTATTTCTCAAAAGTTAAAAATATTTGATAATTTTTCACCTAGACGGGCTCTTTAAAAAACCAAAGCAAATGTTTAATGGATTAAGGTTAGGCTCAAATATCCCATGGACAAAGCTCAGTGAAACTAGGACCTAATGCACATCTCAATGCTATTCATACCAGGGTAAACTGAAGACGGTCACAATCATCAAAACGAACAATAATAAGTACCTAACCTATGATGTTTGCATTTACACCATAAAAATCACCTTTTACTAAGTGAACTGAAAAAGGGGAAAAAGAAGAAAAAGAAAAAAAAAAAGATAGAATCAACAAAGTAATGGCTAAATAATGAGTCGAAGCTTGCAGAGAACTTGGAAGCACAAATTTTCCCATTATAAGCTAAAGAGGAAGCTTTCAATAGAGTGACCAACAAACATATTGCAAATCACATTTTCTCTACAAATCCTTTCTCTGCCCAACATCTTACAAATTTTGTTAGGAACAAAGGTTCCAAACTGATTACGCAAACTTAAGGTACAGGTGCCCCAAAATTGTATTTTGTAAAGTTTTTGCAAGACTTGGTTATTAAAATTGCAATAACACTGATATTATTTCTAATGCATAATAATTTTGATGTTATTATTAAACAAGTATATAAATATTTTATAATTTTATTATTTTAATAAAATGTCACGTGTTAATATATACAAATAATATAAATATAAGGTTATCCTCATGATTCACATATATTAGCTACATATTAAATTGAAAAATTCAAATTCTTCTATAATAAAAAAAATATCTAATTCTACCTAAATATCAAAATTATATTAAATTAAATTCAATTAGTCAAACTTTTATTCAAATATTTAATTCTAAATTACAATGAATATGAATTGATTTTAACATTTTCTTGTAATTTTTATTCAATTTCATAAGCGTTCACAGTATTTTAATTTGATATAATTTTCAAATTTTAAAAAATTATTTTTTAAATCAACAATAACAATATTAATAAGAATATTAAGAGTTTTTTTTTTTGACAATTTTGTCCACTCATGTCTTCTTCTTCTTCTTTTCTTTTCGTCAATGTGACAAAATGTTTCTCTCCCTTCTTTCTATTTCTTACTAGAAATTGTTCGATCTGACTAAATTTTCCATTTTGATTTTTAAATTTGTTTGTAACATGTAAGGTAACTGCTATAACTGTTTCTATTTTTTTTTCTTTTTTTTTATCTTTGTCTGAGCTTACAATTTATGTTCACTTAGTTCATCACCTTCATCCACCATCATTTCCCATCTATTGTTTTTCTCCAATTCTTGAATGTTTGATTTGTGTCAATGTCTAATCTTAAAGGCAGTTTACTTGGTGAATCATATTTCATGGGTTGCAAAAGTCGGTTGTGTCCTAAGCAAAATGTTCAGTCTACAATATCTAGGATACTTTGACATCACCAATCAGCTTTTACTTGATATTTTGCAACAATATGCATGTTTCTTTTCCCTTCACATAAAATACAAGAACATATTTTATTCCTTTGGTTGACATGATGTCTGGAAAAAGTTAATTACTTGTTACTACTTAATTGATTGGCCATTCCTTAGATCTTCACTTGCAGTACTTCTAATATAGGTGCTACTTTTTGAATCTAGAGCTTTTACCTGTTGGTCATTCCTAAGGGGAATGCAGCAGTATCGACCTAAAGGACTTCAACTGTCACCTTCTCTATATGTATATTAGGGGGACAGCAGACCTTATAACTGCCCTTGTCCATATGGGTACTTTAGTTTTGACAATGACAATACATGCGTCCAATTATCTGTTGAACAACTCAGTAAAAAACTTGGGGTAAAGTTGCATCATTAGTATGCAATATTTATTTGGTTTGTAATATTAGCTGGAAGTCGGTCTTAAATTTGTTCAAAAATTTGGACCTCTTGAAATTTCAAAATTGTGGTATGCGAATTACTCAATAGTTTTAATTTATTATAGTCACCACAATTAATGTGATCATTTCTTAATCTCTTTGAATTAGAAATTAGAAATGATATAAAAAATTTTCATGGAATTGAACTTATCTTTCAATTTGATAATTGTGCAAGCTGTTGCTTTGGTCTTGGATTATTTTTATTAGTTATTGGTGCATGAGGGTTGTATAAGATAGTTAAAATAAGAAAGACTATTAAATTCAAGGAAAAATATTTCAAAAGAAAGGGTGGTCTATTATTGCAATAATAATTGTCTTCAAGAGATAATAATGTTGAGCAAATGAAACTATTTAGTTTCAAGGAGGTGGAGAAGGCCACAAACCATTACAACGTGAGCCGAATCCTTGGTTAGGGAGGCCAAGGAATGGTCTATAAAGGAATGTTGAGATGAAAAGATTGTGGCAATCAAGAAGTTTAAGATAGTCAATGAAAATGAAGGCAAACTCGAACAGTTCATCAACGAAATTGTAATTCTAACACAAATCAATTACAAAAATGTGGTAAAGTTACTGGGATGTTGCTTGGAGACAAAAGTAACTCTACTAGTTTGTGAGTTTATCTTTCAACACATACATGGTCAAAATGATTGGCAATCTCTAATTACATGAGAAATACACTTGTGGACATAAAGTCCATAAATATACCATTGGATGATAAATATAGAGTAAAAGTTTCAGACTTCGGCACTTCAAAGTCAATTACAATTCATCAATCACATGTAACTACTTGAGTCCAAGGGACTATAGGATACTTAGACCTGGAGTACTTCCAATCAAGCTAATTTATAGAGAAGAGTGATGTTTACAGCTTTGGAGTTGTGTTTATTGAGCTCTTGATTGGACAAAAGCCAATCTCCTTAATGCATTCTGTTGAAGAAAGAAGTTTAGTGACATATTTCTTTCTTTTAATGCAAGACAACCGCTTGTTCTTTTGGTAGGCTACTTTGTTTTCTATGGGCTCCTCCAGGTTCTATTTTCTTCTTACCATCTTTTTACTACAGGCTCTATTTTCTTCCTACCTTAGGCTGCTCTATTTTCTACAGTCACCTATAGGTTTTGTTTTTTTCTTACTATTAATTTGCTACAGGCTCTGTTTTCTTCTTATCATAGGTTACTCTATTTTCTACAAGCTCTATTTTTCTTCTTGCTTTATATTTGTAAGAAGCTCTATTTTCTTCTTATCATCTATTTTCTAGAGGTTTTATTTTCTTCTTACAGTAGGCTACTATGTTTAGACAAGTAGATTGATAGTCTTCCCAATCTTAGCCCATAAACTCTGATGGTAACCAACAGTCACATGAGTTTCTAACAGTTGGAAAGCAACAAATGAGGAGGAAGATTAATTGTTAAGGTTGCTTGTGCACATAATTTTAAAAAGAAGTAGC
>JAIRCJ010000134.1:0-117895 GCA_020883675.1 Bruguiera gymnorhiza
AAGGCTGGACTTTTTGTTGTAATCACTCATTCAAGCTTCATCGATGTGGAAAACATGCTTGTTACAAACATAATCCCCATCCCTACTATTCATCCTAAACAAAGCACATCAACACCTCCATGGAACTAGGAAACCATTTAATATCAATTAAACAACGAGTATCTAATGATCATTAGCATTTCCTACAAGTATTTTCAGCTTAAACACTTATTAATATGGGGTTCTCCTGATTTCCTTCTAACAAGGCTGGAGTTTTTGTTGTAATCACCCATTCAAAGCTTCATGATGTTGAAAACAGCTAGTGTGCAAACAATAAGCACTCTATCATGTTAAGAAGCACCTCAACACATCCTTGAATAGGAAAACCATTTAATATCAATAAAACAACGAGTATCTAATGATCATTAGCATTTCTACAGGATTTTGAGCTTAAACACTCATGAATATGGGGTTCTCTTGATTTCCTACTAGCAAGCTGGACTTTTTCTTGTAATCACTCATTCCACGGTTCATGATGTTTGAAAACAGCTTGTGTACAAACAATAAGCACTCTATTCATGTTGACAACCACATCAACACCTCCATGAACTAGGAAACCATTAATATCATTAAACAACGAGTATCTATTGATCAATAGCATTTCTTACAATATTTTGAGCTTAAACACTCATTACTATGGGTTCTCTTGATTTCCCACTAGCAAGGCTGAACTTTTTGTTGTCATCACTCTTTCAAGCTTTCATGATGTGGAAAACAGCTTGTGTACAAACAATAAGCACTCTATTCATGTTACAACTCACATCAACACCTCCTTGGAACTAGGAAACCATTTAATATCATTAACAAATGGGTATCTAATGATCATTAGCATTTCTTAGAAGTATTTTCAGCTTAAGAACTCATTAATATGTGGTCCCCATGATTTCCTTCTAGCAACGCTGGGCTTTTTGTTGTAATCACTCATTCAAGCTTCCTGATGTTGAAAACAGCTTGTGTACAAACAATAAGCACTCTATTCATGTTAACAAGCACATCAACACCTCCTTGGAACTAGGAAACCATTTAATATCATTAACACGAGTATCTAAAGATCAATAGCATTTCCTACAAGTATTTTCAGCTTAAACACTCATTAATATGTGGTTCTCTTGATTTCCTACTAGCAAGGCTGGGACTTGTTGTTGTAATCACTCTTTCACGCTTCATGATGTGGAAACAGCTTGTGTACAAACATTAAGCACTCTATTCATGTTAACAAGCACATCAACACCTCCTTGGAACTAGGAAACCATTTAATATCATTAAACAACGAGTATCTAAGATCAATAGCATTTCCTACAAGTATTTTCAGCTTAAACACTCATTAATATGTTGGTTCTCTTGATTTCCTACTAGCAAGGCTGGACTTGTTGTTGTAATCACTCTTTCACGCTTCATGATGTGGAAAACAGCTTGTGTACAAACATTAAGCACTCTATTCATGTTAACAAGCACATCAACACCTCCTTGGAACTAGGAAACCATTTAACATCATTAAACAACGAGTATCTAATGATCAATAGCATTTCTTACAAGTATTTTCAGCTTGAACACTCATTAATATGGGGTTCTCTTGATTTCCTACTAGCAAGGCTGGACTTTTTGTTGTAATCACTCATTCAAGCTTCATGATGTGGAAAACAGCTTGTGTACAAACAATAAGCACTCTATTCATCCTAACAAGCACATCAACACCTCCATGGAACTAGGAAACCATTTAATATCATTAAACAACGAGTATCTAATGATCATTAGCATTTCCTACAAGTATTTTTCAGCTTAAACACTTATTAATATGGGGTTCTCCTGATTTCCTTCTAACAAGGCTGGAGTTTTGTTGTAATCACCCATTCAAGCTTCATGATGTTGAAAACAGCTAGTGTGCAAACAATAAGCACTCTATTCATGTTAAGAAGCACCTCAACACATCCTTGGAACTAGGAAACCATTTAATATCATTAAACAACGAGTATCTAATGATCATTAGCATTTCTTACAAGGATTTTGAGCTTAAACACTCATGAATATGGGGTTCTCTTGATTTCCTACTAGCAAGGCTGGACTTTTTCTTGTAATCACTCATTCACGGTTCATGATGTTGAAAACAGCTTGTGTACAAACAATAAGCACTCTATTCATGTTGACAACCACATCAACACCTCCATGGAACTAGGAAACCATTTAATATCATTAAACAACGAGTATCTATTGATCAATAGCATTTCTTACAAGTATTTTGAGCTTAAACACTCATTACTATGGGGTTCTCTTGATTTCCCACTAGCAAGGCTGAACTTTTTGTTGTCATCACTCTTTCAAGCTTCATGATGTGGAAAACAGCTTGTGTACAAACAATAAGCACTCTATTCATGTTAACAACCACATCAACACCTCCTTGGAACTAGGAAACCATTTAATATCATTAACAAATGGGTATCTAATGATCATTAGCATTTCTTAGAAGTATTTTCAGCTTAAGAACTCATTAATATGTGGTCCCCATGATTTCCTTCTAGCAACGCTGGGCTTTTTGTTGTAATCACTCATTCAAGCTTCCTGATGTTGAAAACAGCTTGTGTACAAACAATAAGCACTCTATTCATGTTAACAAGCACATCAACACCTCCTTGGAACTAGGAAACCATTTAATATCATTAAACAACGAGTATCTAAAGATCAATAGCATTTCCTACAAGTATTTTCAGCTTAAACACTCATTAATATGTGGTTCTCTTGATTTCCTACTAGCAAGGCTGGACTTGTTGTTGTAATCACTCTTTCACGCTTCATGATGTGGAAAACAGCTTGTGTACAAACATTAAGCACTCTATTCATGTTAACAAGCACATCAACACCTCCTTGAACTAGGAAACCATTTAATATCATTAAACAACGAGTGTCTAATGATCATTAGCATTTCTTACAAGTATTTTCAGCTTAAACACTCATTAATATGTGGTCCCCTTTATTTCCTCTAGCAAGGCTGGACTTTTGTTGTAATCACTCATTCAAGCTTCATGATGTTGAAAACAGCTTTGTGTATAAACAATACGCACTCTATTCATGTTGACAAGCACATCAAAACCTCGTTGGAACTAGGAAACCATTTAATATCATTAAACAACGTGTATCTAATGATCATTAGTATTTCTTTACACGTTTTTTCAGCCTAAACACTCATTAATATGTGGTCTCTTGATTTCCTTCTAGCAAGGCTGGACTTTTGTTGTAATCACTCATTCAAGCTTCATGATGTGGAAAGCAGCTTGTGTACAAACAAGAAGCACTCTATTCATTTCCTAACAAGCACATCAACACCTCCTTGGAACTAGGAAACCATTTAAGATCATTAACAACGAGTATCTAATGATCATTAGCATTTCTTACAAGTATTTTCAGCTTAACACTCCATTAATATGGGGTTCTCTTGATTTCTTCTAGCAAGGCTGGACTTTTTGTTGTAATCACTCATTCAAGCTTCCTGATGTTGATAACAGCTTGTGTACAAACAATAAGCACTCTATTCATGTTAACAACCACATCAAACACCTCCTTGAAACTAGGAAACCATTTAATATCATTAAACAACTAGTATCTAATGATCATTAGCATTCTTACAAGTATTTTCAGCTTAAACACTCATTAATATGGGGTTCTCCTGATTTCCTTCTAAGCAATACTGGAGTTTTGTTCGTAAATACACCGCATTTCAAGCTTCATGATGTTGAAAACAGCTAGGTGTGCAAACAAATAAGCCACTATATTCATGTTAAGAAAGCACCTCACACACCTGCCTTGGAAACTAGGACAACCATTTAATATCAATAACCAACGAGTATCTAATGGATCATTAGCATTTCTTATCAAGTATTTCAGCTTAAACACTCATTAATATGGGTTCTCTTGATTAACTACTAGCAAGGCTGGACTTTTTGTTGTAAATCACTCTTTCGAGCTTCATGATGTTGAAAAGAGGCTTGTGAACAAACAATAAGCACTCTATTCATGTTAACAAGCACATCAACACCTCCTTGGAACTGGAAACCATTAATATCATTTAAACAACGAGTATCTAATGATCATTAGCATTTCTTACAAGTATTTCAGCTTAAACACTCATTAATATGGGGTTGTCTTCGATTTCCCTTCTAGCAAGGCTGGACTTTTTGTTGTAATCACTCTTTCGAGCTTCATGATGTTGAAAAGAGCTTGTGTACAAACAATAAGCACTTATTCAAGGTTAACAAGCACATCAACACCTCCTTGGAACTAGGAAACCATTTAATATCATTAAACAACGAGTATCTAATGATCATTAGCATTTCCTACAAGTATTTTCAGCTTAAACACTCATTAATATGTGGGTCCTCTTGATTCCTCTAGCAAGGCTGGACTTTTGTTTTGTAATCACTCATTCAAGCTTCATGATGTTGAAACAGCTTGTGTACAAACAATAAGCACTCTATTCATGTTGAACAAGCACATCAACACCTCCTTGGAACTAGGAAACCATTTAAATATCATTAAACAACGAGTATCTAATGATCAATTAGCATTTCTTACAGGTATTTTCAGCTTAAACACCCATTAATATGTGGTTCTCTTGATTTCCTTCTAGCAAGGCTGGACTTGTTGTTGTAATCACTCATTCAAGCTTCATGATGTGGAAAGCAGCTTGTGTACAAACAATAAGCACTCTATTCTTCCTAACAAGCACATCAACACCTCCTTGGAACTAGGAAAACCATTTATATCATTAAACAACGAGTATCTAATGATCATTAGCATTTTGCTACAAGTATTTTCAGCTTAAACACTCATTAATATGGGTTGGCTTGATTTCCTTCCAGCAGGCTGGACTTTTTGTTGTAATCACTCATTCAAGCTTCATGATGTTGAAACAGCTTGTGTACAAACAATAAGCACTCTATTCATGTTAACAGCACCTCAACACCTCCTTGGAACTAGGAAACCATTTAATATCATTAACAACGAGTATCTAATGATCATTCGCATTTCTAAAAGTATTTTCAGCTTAAACACTCATTAATATGCGGTTCTCCTGATTTCCATCTAACAAGGCTGGAGTTTTTGTGTAATCACCCATTCAAGCTTATTGATGTTGAAACAGCTTGAGTACAAACAATAAGCACTCTATTCATTGAACAAGCACATCAACACCTCCTTGGAACCAGGAAACCATTTAATATCATTAAACAAACGAGTATCTAATGATCATTAGCATTCTTACAAGTATTTTCAGCTTAAACACTCATTAATATGTGGTCCCCTTGATTTCCTTCTAGCAAGGCTGGACTTTTTGTTGTAGATCACTCATTCAAGCTTCATGATGTTGAAAAAGCTTGTGTACAAACAATAAGTCTTCTATTCATGTTAACAAGCACATCAACACCTCCTTGGAACTAGGAAACCATTTAAAATCATTAAACAACGAGTATCAATGATCATTAGCATTTCTTACAAGTATTTTCAGCTTAAACACTCACTAATATGTGGGTTCTCTTATTTCCTTCTAGCAAGGCTGGACTTTTTGTGTAATCACCCATTCAAGCTTCCTGATGTTGAAAACAGCTGTGTACAAACAATCAGGCACTCTATTCATGTTAACAAGCACATCAACACCTCCTTGGGAACTAGAAAACCATTTAATATCATTAAAACAACGAGTATCTAATGATCATTAGCATTTCCTACAAGTATTTTCAGCTTAAACACTCATTAATATGGGGTTTTCTTGATTTCCTTCTAGCAAGGCTGGACTTTTTGTTGTAATCACTCATTCAGCTTCATGATGTTGAAAACAGCTTGTCTACAAACAATAGGCACTCTATTCATGTTAACAAGCACATCAACACCTCCTTGGACTAGGAAACCATTTAAATCATTAAACAACGAGTATCCAATGATCATTAGCATTTCTTACAAGTATTTTCAGCTTAAACACTCACTATATGTGGTTCTCTTGATTTCCTTCTAGCAAGGCTGGACTTTTTGTTGTAATCACCGATTCAAGCTTCATGATGTTGAAAACAGCTTGTGTACAAACAATAAGCACTCTATTCATGTTAACAAGCACATCAACACCTCCTTCGAACTAGGAAACCATTTAATATCGATAAACAACGTGTATCTAATGGTCATTAGCATTTCTTACAAGTATTTTCAGCTGAAACACTCATTAATATGGGGTTCTCTTGATTTCCTTCTAGCGAGGCTGGACTTTTTGTTGTAATCACTCATTCAAGCTTCATGATGTTGAAAACAGCTTGTGTACAAACGATAAGCACTCTATTCATGTTAACAAGCACATCAACACCTCCTTGGAACTAGGAAACCATTTAATATCATTAAACAACGAGTATCTAATGATCATTAGCATTTCTTACAAGTATTTTCAGCTTAAACACTCATTAATATGGGGGTTTCTTGATTTCCTTCTAGCAACGCTGGAGCTTTTTGTTGTAATTACTCATTCAAGCTTCATGATGTTGAAAACAGCTTGTGTACAAAAAATAAGCACTCTATTCATGTTAACAAGCACATCAACACCTCCTTGGAACTAGAAACCATTTAATATCATTAAAGAAACGAGTAATCTAATGATCATTAGCATTTCGTCACAAGTATTTTCAGCTTAAACACTCATTAATATGGGTTCTTCCTGATTTCCTCTAACAAGGCTGGTGTTTTGATGAGAACCGTAGACATGAAGGGTGGAAGGCTTCAAAAGGATGCAAAAAAGTCCATTGCACATTCCAGACAGCCCAATAACACGAGTTAGGGATTCAAATTGATGCAAGAGGTCCATTGCACATTCTAGAAGGCCCAATAACACGAGTTAGGGCTTCAATGGATGCAAGAGGTCCATTGCACATTCCAGAAGGCCGTGCTAGGGCCAGAAAGATTAAAGAAGCACTGAATGGGCTGATTCACGACGCTCAGGCCAACCCAGCTTCAAATGGTGCGAATTTAAACTTGGAAGAGAGTCCAGGCCTTATTATATCATTAGAGTAATTAAAGTGTTAGGACTAATAATAGTAGTCACTCCAAATTAGGAGTTTATTTTCCATATAAGAATTTGTACCTAGATAGGAATTCTGCCTAAATAAGGAATTGTCCTAACTAGGAATTTATGCCTCTTTAGGATTGCTATCTTAGCCTATAAATAGGCACGCCCTTGTAAGCTTTGGAGATAAGACAATCAAGAAATCAGACAACTTTCAGTGAAATAGAAAGCAAGGATTTCTCCTTCGGTTCTTTTGAGAACTAAAGAACTTATCAAGAGGTTTTTCTTCTTGTGGCGTTCAAACCGACTTATCACTCCCAATTCCTTCCTCTTCTGGAGTNAAACCATTTAATTTCTTTAAACAATGAGTATCTAACGATCATTAGCATTTCTTACAAGTATTTCAGCCTAATAAATCATTAATGTGTTCTTCTCTTGATTTCTTTCTAACAAGGCTGGTCTTTTTGTTCTAATCACTCATTCTCACTAAATTATATTGAAAATAGCTTGTGAACAAACAATAAGCACTCGATTCATGTTAACAAGCACATCAACAACTCCTTGGAACTAGGAAACCATTCAATTTCATTAAACAACGAGTATTTAACGATCATTAGGATTTCTTACAAGTATTTCAGCCTAATCACTCATTAATCTGTGCTTCTCTTGATTTCCTTCTAATAAGGCTGGACTTTTTGTTCTAATCACTCATTCAAGCTTCATGATGTTGAGAACAGCATGTGTACAAACAATATGCGCTCTATTCATGTCAACAAGCACATCAACACCTCCTTGGAACTAGGAAACCATTTAATTTCATTAAACAACGAGTATCTAACGATCATTAGGATTTCCTAGAAGTATTTCAGCCTAACCACTTATTAATGTGTGCTACACATGATTTCCCTCTAACAAGGCTGGACTTTTTGTTGTAATCACACATTCTCACTAAATCATGTAGAAAACAGGTTGTGTACAAACCATAAGGACTCTAATCATGTTAACAAGCACATCAACACCTCCTTGGAACTAGCAAACCATTTAATTTCATTAAACAACGAGTATCTAAAGATCATTAGGATTTCTTACAAGTATTTCAGCCTAATCACTCATTAATCTGTGCTTCTCTTGATTCCTTCTAACAAGGCTGGACTTTTTGTTGTAATGACACATTCTAACTTAATGATGCAGAAAACAGGTTGTGTACAAACAATAAGCACTCTATTCATCTCAACAAGCACATCAACACCTCCTTGGAACTAGGAAACCATTTAATTTCAATAAACAACGAGTATCTAACGATCATTAGGATTTCCCACAAGTATTTCAGCCTAATCAATCATTAATCTGTGCTTCTCTTGATTTCCTTCTAACAAGGCTGGCCTTTTTGTTGTAATGACACATTCTAACTTAATGATGTAGAAAACAGGTTGTGTACAAACAATAAGCCCTCTATTCATGTTAACAAGCACATCAACACCTCCTTGGAACTAGGAAACCATTCAATTGCACTAAACAACGAGTATCTAACGATCATTATAATTTCTTACAAGTATTTCAGCCTAATCACTCATTAATCTGTGCTTCTCTTGATTTCCTTCTAACAAGGCTGGACTTTTTGTTGTAATCACACATTCTAACTTAATGATGTAGAAAACAGGTTGTGTACAAACAATAAGCGCTCTATTCATGTCAACAAGCACATCAACACCTCCTTGGAACTAGGAAACCATTTAATTTCATTAAACAACGAGTATCTAACGATCATTAGGATTTCCTACAAGTATTTCAGCCTAACCCCTTATTAATGTGTGCTTCACTTTATTTCCCTCTAACAAGGCTGGACGTTTTGTTGTAATCACACATTCTAACTTAATGATGTAGAAAACAGGTTGTGTACAAACAATAAGCACTCTATTCATGTTAAGAAGCACATCAACACCTCCTTGGAACTAGGAAACCATTTAATTTCATTAAACAACGAGTATCTAACGATCATTAGGATTTCTTACAAGTATTTCAGCCTAATCACTCATTAATCTGTGCTTCTCTTGATTTCCTTCTAACAAGGCTGGACTTTTTGTTGTAATCACACATTCTAACTTAATGATGTAGAAAACAGGTTGTGTACAAACAATAAGCACTCTATTCATGTCAAGAAGCACATCAACACCTCCTTGGAACTAGGAAACCATTTAATTTCATTAAACAACGAGTATCTAACGATCATTACTATTTCCTACAAGTATTTCAGCCTAACCCCTTATTAATGTGTGCTTCACTTGATTTCCCTCTAACAAGGCTGGACTTTTTGTTGTAATCACACATTCTAACTTAATGATGTAGAAAACTGGTTGTGTACAAACAATAAGCACTCTATTCATGTTAAGAAGCACATCAACACCACCTTGGAACTAGGAAACCATTTAATTTCATTAAAGAATGAGTATCTAACGATCATTAGGATTTCTTGCAGGTATTTCAGCCTAATCACTCATTCATCAGTTCTTCTCTGGATTTCCATCTAACAAGGCTGGACAATTTGTTGTAATCACACATTCTAGCTTAATGATGTGGAAAACAGGTTGTTACAAACAATAAGTACTCTATTCATGTTAACAAGCACATCAACACCTCCTTGGAACTAGGAAACCATTTAATTTCATTAAACAACGAGTATCTAACGATCATTAGGATTTCTTACAATTATTTCAGCCTAATCACTCATTAATCTGTGCTTCTCTTGATTTCCATCTAACAAGGCTGGACAATTTGTTGTAATCACACATTCTAGCTTAATGATGTGGAAAACAGGTTCTTACAAACAATAAGTACTCTATTCATGTTAACAAGCACATCAACACCTCCTTGGAACTAGGAAACCATTTAATTTCATTAAACAACGAGTATCTAACGATCATTAGGATTTCTTACAAGTATTTCAGCCTAATCACTCATTAATCTGTGCTTCTCTTGATTTCCTTCTAACAAGGCTGGGCTTTTTGTTGTAATGACACATTCTAACTTAATGATGGAGAAAACAGGTTGTGTACAAACAATAAGCACTCTATTCATGTTAAGAAGCACATCAACACCACCTTGGAACTAGGAAACCATCTAATTTCATTAAACAACGAGTATCTAACGATCATTAGGATTTCTTACAAGTATTTCAGCCTAATCACTCATTAATCTGTGCTTCTCTTGATTTCCTTCTAACAAGGCTGGACTTTTTGTTGTAATCACACATTCTAACTTAATGATGGAGAAAACAGGTTGTGTACAAACAATAAGCACTCTATTCATGTCAAGAAGCACATCAACACCTCCTTGGAACTAGGAAACCATTTAATTTCATTAAACAACGAGTATCTAACGATCATTACTATTTCCTACAAGTATTTCAGCCTAACCCCTTATTAATGTGTGCTTCACTTGATTTCCCTCTAACAAGGCTGGACTTTTTGTTGTAATCACACATTCTCACTAAATCATGTAGAAAACTGGTTGTGTACAAACAATAAGGACTCTAATCATGTTAACAAGCACATCAACACCTCCTTGGAACTAGGAAACCATTTAATTTCAATAAACAACGAGTATCTAACGATCATTAGGATTTCTTACAAGTATTTCAGCCAAATCACTCATTAATCTGTGCTTCTCTTGATTTCCTTCTAACAAGGCTGCACTTTTTGTTGTAATCACACATTCTAACTTAATGATGTAGAAAACAGGTTGTGTACAAACAATAAGCGCTCTATTCATGTTAAGAAGCACATCAACACCACCTTGGAACTAGGAAACCATTTAATTTCATTAAACAACGAGTATCTGACGATCATTAGGATTTCTTACAAGTATTTCAGCCTAATCACTCATTAATCTGTGCTTCTCTTGATTTCCATCTAACAAGGCTGGACAATTTGTTGTAATCACACATTCTAGCTTAATAATGTGGAAAACAGGTTGTTACAAACAATAAGTACTCTATTCATGATAACAAGCACATCAACACCTCCTTGGAACTAGGAAACCATTTAATTTCATTAAACAACGAGTATCTAATGATCATTAGGATTTCTTACAAGTATTTCAGCCTAATCACTCATTAATCTGTGCTTCTCTTGATTTCCTTCTAACAAGGCTGGACTTTTTGTTGTAATGACACATTCTAACTTAATGATGTAGAAAACAGGTTGTGTACAAACAATAAGCACTCTATTCATGTTAAGAAGTGATGCGGAAAACCCCAAAAAGACGTGGCTTAGGGACCCAACGCACACAATGAATCAAAGAACAACCAGGAAAGCTAAATCAGGGTTTAATAACACAAACCCTAGACCCAAAATTCGAAGGAACACGAACCTAGGGTATTCAAGATGGATATGGACGCCACACTCCAGAAGAGGAAGGAATTGGGAGTGATAAGTCGGTTTGAACGCCACAAGAAGAAAACCTCTTGATAAGTTCTTTAGTTCTCAAAAGAACCGAAGGAGAAACCCTTGCTTTCTACTTCACTGAAAGTTGTCTGATTCCAAAGCTTACAAGGGGTGCCTATTTATAGGCTTAGATAGCAATCCTAAAGAGGCAAAATTCCTATTTAGGAGAAATCCCTATTTTGGAGGAATTTCGGACTAATTCCAGCACATACAATGAACTCCTATTTAGGAGTGAATGCTATCACTTAGTCTGACCCATTAAGTAGTCCAATTATATTAATTAGGCCTGGGCTCTCTTTAGAACTTGAATTCGCACCATTTGAAGCTTGCTCGGCTTCAATGTCCTGAATCAGCCCATTTAGTGCTTCTTTAATCTTTTTGGCCCTAGCTCGTGTTATTGGGCCTTCTAGGATGTGCAATGGACCTCTTGCATCCATTGAAGCTCTAGCCTGTGTTATTGGGCCTTCTGGAATGGGCAATGGACTTCTTGCATCTATTGAAGCCTTCCACCCATCATCTCCATGGTTCTCATCAAGAAGCACATCAACACCACCTTGGAACTAGGAAACCATTTAATTTCATTAAACAACGAGTATCTAACGATCATTAGGATTTCTTACAAGTATTTCAGCCTAATCACTCATTAATCTGTGCTTCTCTTGATTTCCATCTAACAAGGCTGCACAATTTGTTGTAATCACACATTCTACCTTAATGATGTGGAAAAAAGGTTGTTGCAAACAATAAGTACTCTATTCATGTTAACAAGCACATCAACACCTCCTTGGAACTAGGAAACCATTTAATTTCATTAAACAACGAGTATCTAACGATCATTAGGATTTCCTACAAGTATTTCAGCCTAACCCCTTATTAATGTGTGCTTCACTTGATTTCCCTCTAACAAGGCTGGACTTTTTGTTGTAATCACACATTCTCACTAAATCATGTAGAAAACAGGTTGTGTAGAAACAATAAGGACTCTAATCATGTTAACAAGCACATCAACACCTCCTTGGAACTAGGAAACCATTTAATTTCATTAAACAACGAGTATCTAACGATCATTAGGATTTCTTACAAGTATTTCAGCCTAATCAATCATTAATCTGTGCTTCTCTTGATTTCCTTCAAACAAGGCTGCACTTTTTCTTGTAATCACACATTCTAACTTAATGATGTAGAAAACAGGTTGTGTACAAACAATAAGCACTCTATTCATCTTAACAAGCACATCAACACCTCCTTGGAACTAGGAAACCATTTAATTTCATTAAACAACGAGTATCTAACGATCATTAGGATTTCTTACAAGCATTTCAGCCTAATCACTCATTAATCTGTGCTTCTCTTGATTTCCTTCTATCAAGGCCGGACTTTTTGTTGTAATCACACATTCTAACTTAATGATGTAGAAAACAGGTTGTGTACAAACAATAAGCACTCTATTCATGTTAAGAAGCACATCAACACCACCTTGGAATTAGGAAACCATTTAATTTCATTAAACAACGAGTATCTAAAGATCATTAGGATTTCTTACAAGTATTTCAGCCTAATCACTCATTAATCTGTGCTTCTCTTGATTTCCATCTAACAAGGCTGGACAATTTGTTGTAATCACACATTCTAGCCGAATGATGTGGAAAACAGGTTGTTACTAACAATAAGTACTCTATTCATGTTAACAAGCACATCAACACCTCCTTGGAACTAGGAAACCATTTAATTTCATTAAACAACGAGTATCTAACGATCATTAGGATTTCTTACAAGTATTTCAGCCTAATCACTCATTAATCTGTGCTTCTCTTGATTTCCTTCTAACAAGGCTGCACTTTTTCTTGTAATCACACATTCTAACTTAATGATGTAGAAAAGAGGTTGTGTACAAACAATAAGCACTCTATTCATGTTAACAAGCACATCAACACCTCCTAGGAACTAGGAAACCATTTAATTTCATTAAACAACGAGTATCTAACGATCATTAGGATTTCTTACAAGTATTTCGGCCTAATCACTCATTAATCTGTGCTTCTCTTGATTTCCTTCTATCAAGTCCGGACTTTTTGTTGTAATCACACATTCTAACTTAATGATGTAGAAAACAGGTTGTGTACAAACAATAAGCACTCTATTCATCTTAAGAAGCACATCAACACCACCTTGGAACTAGGAAACCATTTAATTTCATTAAACAACGAGTATCTAACGATCATTAGGATTTCTTACAAGTATTTCAGCCTAATCACTCATTAATCTGTGCTTCTCTTGATTTCCATCTAACAAGGCTGGACAATTTGTTGTAATCACACATTCTAGCTTAATGATGTGGAAAACAGGTTGTTACAAACAATAAGTACTCTATTCATGTTAACAAGCACATCAACACCTCCTTGGAACTAGGAAACCATTTAATTTCATTAAACAACGAGTATCTAACGATCATTAGGATTTCTTACAAGTATTTCAGCCTAATCACTCATTAATCTGTGCTTCTCTTGATTTCCTTCTATCAAGGCTGGACTTTTTGTTGTAATCAAACATTCTAACTTAATGATGTAGAAAACAGGTTGTGTACAAACAATAAGCACTCTATTCATGTTAAGAAGCACATCAACACCACCTTGGAACTAGGAAACCATTTTATTTCATTAAACAACGAGTATCTAACGATCATTAGGATTTCTTACAAGTATTTCAGCCTAATCACTCATTAATCTGTGCTTCTCTTGATTCCCATCTAACAAGGCTGGACAATTTGTTGTAATCACACATTCTAGCTTAATGATGTGGAAAACAGGTTGTTACAAACAATAAGTACTCTATTCATGTTAACAAGCACATCAACACCTCCTTGGAACTAGGAAACCATTTAATTTCATTAAACAACGAGTATCTAACGATCATTAGGATTTCTTACAAGTATTTCAGCCTAATCACTCATTAATCTGTGCTTCTCTTGATTTCCATCTAACAAGGCTGGACAATTTGTTGTAATCACACATTCTAGCTTAATGATGTGGAAAACAGGTTGTTACAAACAATAAGTACTCTATTCATGTTAACAAGCACATCAACACCTCCTTGGAACTAGGAAACCATTTAATTTCATTAAACAACGAGTATCTAACGATCATTAGGATTTCCTACAAGTATTTCAGCCTAACCCCCTATTAATGTGTGCTTCACTTGATTTCCCTGTAACAAGGCTGGACTTTTTGTTGTAATCACACATTCTCACTAAATCATGTAGAAAACAGGTTGTGTACAAACAATATGGACTCTAATAACGTTAACAAGCACATCAACACCTCCTTGGAACTAGGAAACCATTTAATTTCATTAAACAACGAGTATCTAACGATCATTAGGATTTCTTACAAATATTTCAGCCTAATCACTCATTCATCTGTGCTTCTCTTGATTTCCTTCTATCAAGGCTGGACTTTTTGTTGTAATCACACGTTCTAACTTAATGATGTAGAAAACAGGTTGTGTACAAACAATAAGCACTCTATTCATGTTAAGAAGCACATCAACACCACCTTGGTACTAGGAAACCATTTAATTTCATTAAACAACGAGTATCTAACGATCATTAGGATTTCTTACAAGTATTTCAGCCTAATCACTCATTAATCTGTGCTTCTCTTGATTTCCATCTAACAAGGCTGGACAATTTGTTGTAATCACACATTCTACCTTAATGATGTGGAAAACAGGTTGTTACAAACAATAAGTACTCTATTCATGTTAACAAGCACATGAACACCTCCTTGGAACTAGGAAACCATTTAATTTCATTAAACAACGAGTATCTAATGATCATTAGGATTTCTTACAAGTATTTCAGCCTAATCACTCATTAATCTGTGCTTCTCTTCATTTCCTTCTAACAAGGCTGGACTTTTTGTTGTAATGACACATTCTAACTTAATGATGTAGAAAACAGGTTGTGTACAAACAATAAGCACTCTATTCATGTCAACAAGCACATCAACACCTCCTTGGAACCAGGAAACCATTTAATTTCATTAAACAACGAGTATCTAACGATCATTAGGATTTCTTACAAGTATTTCAGCCTAATCACTCATGAATCTGTGCTTCTCTTGATTTCCTTCTAACAAGGCTGGACTTTTTGTTGTAATGACACATTCTAACTTAATGATGGAGAAAACAGGTTGTGTACAAACAATAAGCACTCTATTCATGTTAAGAAGCACATCAACACCTCCTTGGAACCAGGAAACCATTTAGTTTCATTACACAGCGACTATCTAACGATCATTAGGATTTCTTACAAGTATTTCAGCCTAATCACTCATTAATCTGTGCTTCTCTTGATTTCCTTCTAACAAGGCTGGACTTTTTGTTGTAATGACACATTCTAACTTAAAGATGTAGAAAACAGGTTGTGTACAAACAATAAGCACTCTATTCATGTCAACAAGCACATCAACACCTCCTTGGAACAAGGAAACCATTTAATTTCATTAAACAACGACTATCTAACGATCATTAGGATTTCCTACAAGTATTTCAGCCTAACCCCTTATTAATGTGTGCTTCACTTGATTTCCCTCTAACAAGGCTGGACTTTTTGTTGTAATCACACATTCTCACTAAATCATGTAGAAAACAGGTTGTGTACAAACAATAAGGACTCTAATCATGTTAACAGGCACATCAACACCTCCTTGGAACTAGGCAACCATTTAATTTCATTAAACAACGAGTATCTAACGATCATTAGGATTTCTTACAAGTATTTCAGCCTAATCACTCATTAATCTGTGCTTCTCTTGATTTCCTTCTAACAAGGCTGGACTTTTTGTTGTAATCACATATTCTAACTTAATGATGCAGAAAACAGGTTGTGTACAAACAATAAGCACTCTATTCATGTTAACAAGCACATCAACACCTCCTTGGAACTAGGAAACCATTTTATTTCATTAAACAACGAGTATCTAACGATCATTAGGATTTCTTACAAGTATTTCAGCCTAATCACTAATTAATCTGTACTTCTCTTGATTTCCTTCTAACAAGACTGGACTTTTTGTTGTAATCACATATTCTAACTTAATGATGCAGAAAACAGGTTGTGTACAAACAATAAGCACTGTATTCATGTTAAGAAGGACATCAACACACCCTTGGAACTAGGAAACCTTTCAATTGCACAAAGCAACGAGTATCTAACGATCATTAGGATTTCTTACAAGTATTTCAGCCTAATCACTCATTAATCTGTGCTTCTCTTGATTTCCTTCTAACAAGGCTGGACTTTTTGTTGTAATCACACATTCTAACTTAATGATGTAGAAAACAGGTTGTGTACAAACAATAAGCACTCTATTCATGTTAACAAGCACATGAACACCTCCTTGGAACTAGGAAACCATTCAATTGCACTAAACAAAGAGTATCTAACGATCATTAGGATTTCTTACAAGTATTTCAGCCTAATCACTCATTAACCTTTGCTTCTCTTGACTTCCTTCTAACAAGGCTGGACTTTTTGTTGTAATCACACATTCTAACTTCATGATGTAGAAAACAGGTTGTGTACAAATAATAAGCAATTCATGTGAACAAGCACATCAACACCACCTTGGAACTACGAAACCATTTAATTTCATTAAACAACGAGTATCTAACGATCATTAGGATTTCTTACAAGTATTTCAGCCTAATCACTCATTAATCTGTGCTTCTCTTGATTTCCATCTAACAAGGCTGGACAATTTGTTGTAATCACACATTCTAGCTTAATGATGTGGAAAACAGGTTGTTACAAACAATAAGTACTCTATTCATGTTAACAAGCACATCAACACCTCCTTGGAACTTGGAAACAATTTAATTTCATTAAACAACGAGTATCTAACGATCATTACGATTTCTTACAAGTGTTTCTGCCTAATCACTCAATAATTTGTGCTTCTCTTGATTTCCTTCTAAGAAGGCTGGTCTTTTTGTTGTAATGACACATTCTAACTTAATGATGGAGAAAACTGGTTGTGTACAAACAATAAGCACTCTATTCATGTTAAGAAGCACATCAACACCTCCTTGGGACCAGGAAACCATTTAATTTCTTTAAACAGCGACTATGTAACGATCATTAGGATTTCTTACAAGTATTTCAGCCTAATCACTCATTAATGTGTGCTTCTCTTGATTTCCTTCTAACAAGGCTGGACTTTTTGTTGTAATCACACATTCTAACTTAATGATGTAGAAAACAGGTTGTGTACAAACAATAAGCACTCTATCCATGTTAAGAAGCAAATCAACACCTCTTTGGAACTAGGAAAGAATTTTATTTCATTAAAGAGCGAGTATCTGACAATCATTAGGATTTTTTACAAGTATTTCAGCCTCATCAATCATTAATGTGTGCTGCTCTTGATTTCCTTCTACCAAGGCTAGACTTTTTGTTGTAATCACACATTCTAACTTAATGATGTGGAAAACAAGTTGTGTACAAACAATAAGCACTCTATTCATGTGAACAAGCACATCAACACCACCTTGGAACTAGGAAACAATTTAATTTCTTGAAACAACGAGTATCTAACGATAATTAGGATTTCTTACGAGTATTTCAGCCTAATCACTCAATAATCTGTGCTTCTCTTGATTTCCTTCTAAGAAGGCTGCACAATTTGTTATAATCACACATTCTTGCTTAATGATGTAGAAAACAGGTTGTGTAGAAACAATAAGCACTGTATTCATGTTATCAAGCACATCAACACCTCCTTGGAACTAGGAATCAATTTAATTTCATTAAACAACGAGTATGTAATGATCATTAGGATTTCTTTCAACTATTTCATCTTAATCACTCACTAATCTGTGCTTCTCTTGTTTTCCTTCTAACAAGACTGGACTTTTTGTGGAGTTTGCCTATAATCGTGTTGTTCATAGTACCACAGGTTATTCTCCTTTTGAGCTTGTTTATGGTTTTAATCCATTATCCCCTTTGGATCTAGTACCATTGCCTATACAGAACAGGGTTAATTTGGATGGGAAAAAGAAGGCTGAAGTGGTTAGGCAACTTCATGAGAAAGCTAGGCTTAACATTGAGAGAAAAACCAAACAATATGAAACACAAGCTAACAAAGGTCGTAGGCATATCACCTTTGAACCTGGTGATTGGGTTTGGGTACATTTGCGGAAGGATAGATTTCCCAAGCAAAGGAAATCAAAGTTGCAACCAAGGGGAGATGGTCCTTTCCAAGTGGTGGCAAAAGTCAATGATAATGCATATAAACTTGACTTGCCAGGTGAGTATAATGTGAGTGCAACATTTAATGTTTCTGATCTTTCTCCATTTCACTTTGATGATGTAGGTGCTGATTTGAGGACAAATCATTTTGAGGAGAGTGGGAATGATGGAAGCCATATTGTACCAGCTCAAAACAACAAGGGAGTTGATACTTTGCAAAACCTTGGAGGACCAATGACAAGGGCAAGGTCAAAGAAAATAAAGGAAGCTCTCAACAACTTGTTTTGCGACATTTACTATCAGGAAATTGCCAGGTACGAGTTAAGGATGATGGAGGCTTCGCCAAGGCTTGCAAATGTGTCTTCTGTGGAGGAATTCGAGAATCATGACCTTGAGAAGGAAGTTGGATTTGGGAGCCCATGTTTGGGCATTTAAATGAGTTATTTTCATGGGTTTTATTATTATTTAGTGGGTTGGACGAAATTCCTTAATAAGCTCATCTTATTAACATATAAGAAGAGGTGGCTGGCAGATTGGACGAATTTCCTTAATAAGCCCATCTTATCAGCATATAAAAAAGGCTGGCTGGCAAATTGGACGAATTTCCTTAATAAACCCATCTTATTAGCTAGGGTTTTAGGGGGTTAGCATATAAAAAGGGTGGCTGCAAGAGAGGACAGCATATATGATGAATGTATGAGCTATTTTCTCTGGTTCTTTGAGAACTAATTCTGAACTTTCATACTTGAGTGTGTTGGTTCAATAGACTTATCTTCTTCAACGTTTTGTTGTTGGGAGTGGCGTCTGAATCTTATAGTTCTGGTTCTTGGTTGTTTATAATCATTGGGTCAGAACTCCAAAATCCCTTAACCTTTGTTAGAACGATCCTATACCAACATTGGTGTTGCGTTCCGTTTACAAATAATCGGAGTTCATATCAAAGCACATCAACACCTCCTTGGAACTAGGAAACGATTTAATTTCTTTAAACAACGAGTATCTAATGATCATTAGCATTTCTTACAAGTATGTCAGCCTAATCAATCATTAATCTGTGCTTCTCTTGATTTCCTTCTAACAAGGCTGGACTTTTTGTTGTAATCACACATTCTAACTTAATGATGTAGAAAACAGGTTGTGTACAAACAATAAGCACTCTATTCATGTTAAGAAGCACATCAACACCTCCATGGAACTAGGAAACCATCTAATTTCATTAAACAGCGAGTATCTAACGATCATTAGGATTTCTTACAAGTATTTCAGCCTAATCACTCATTAATGTGTGCTTCTCTTGATTTCCTTCTAACAAGGCTGGACTTTTTATTGTAATCACACATTCTAACATAATGATGTAGAAAACAGGTTGTGTACAAACAATAAGCACTCTATTCAAGTTAACAAGCACATCAACACCTCGTTGGAACTAGGAAACGATTTAATTTCTTTAAACAACGAGTATCTAATGATCATTAGGATTTCTTACAAGTATTTCAGCCTAATAACTCATTAATGCGTTCTTCTCTTGATTTTCTTTCTAACAAGGCTGGACTTTTTGTTCTAATCACTCATTCTCACTAAATTATTTTGAAAATAGCTTGTCAACAAACAATAAGCACTCTATTCATGTTAACAAGCACATCAACACCTCCTTGGAACTCGGAAACCATTTAATTTCATTAAACAACGAGTATCTTACGATCATTAGGATTTCTTACAAGTATTTCAGCCTAATCAATCATTAATGTGTGCTTCTCTTGATTTCCTTCCAACAAGGCTGGACTTTTTGTTGTAATCACATATTCTAACTTAATGATAAAGAAAACTGGTTGTGTACAAACAATAAGCACTCTATTCATGTTAACAAGCACATCAACACCTCCTTGGATCTAGAAAACCATTCAATTGCACTAAACAACGAGTATCTAACGATAATTAAGATTTCTTACAAGTATTTCAGCCTAATCACTCATTAATCTGTGCTTCTCTTGATTTCCTTCTAACAAGGCTGGACTTTTTGTTGTAATCACACATTCTAACTTAATGATGTAGAAAACAGGTTGTGTACAAACAATAAGCACTCTATTCATGTTAACAAGCCCATCAACACCTCCTTGGAACTAGGAAACCATTTTATTTCATTAAACAACGAGTATCTAACGATCATTCGGATTTCTTGCAAGTATTTCAGCCTAATCACTCATTAATCTGTGCTTCTCTTGATTTCCTTCTAACAAGGCTGGACGTTTTGTTGTAATCACACATTCTAACTTAATGATTTAGAAAACAGGTTGTGTACAAACAATAAGCACTCTATCCATGTTAAGAAGCAAATCAACACCTCCTTGGAACTAGGAAACCATTTTATTTCATTAAACAGCGAGTATCTGACAATCATTAGGATTTTTTACAAGTATTTCAGCCTCATCAATCATTAATGTGTGCTGCTCTTGATTTCCTTCTACCAAGGCTAGACTTTTTGTTGTAATCACACATTCTAAATTAATGATGTGGAAAACATGTTGTGTACAAACAAGAAGCACTCTATTCATATTAACAAGCACATCAACACCACCTTGGAACTAGGAAACAATTTAATTTCTTTAAACAACGAGTATCTAACGATAATTAGGATTTCTTACGAGTATTTCAGCCTAATCACTCAATAATCTGTGCTTCTCTTGATTTCCTTCTAAGAAGGCTGCACAATTTGTTGTAATCACACATTCTTGCTTAATGATGTAGAAAACAGGTTGTGTACAAACAATAAGCACTGTATTCATGTTATCAAGCACATCAACACCTCCTTGGAACTAGGAATCAATTTAATTTCATTAAACAACGAGTATCTAATGATCATTAGGATTTCTTTCAACTATTTCATCCTAATCACTCATTAATATGTGCTTCTCTTGTTTTCCTTCTAACAAGACTGGACTTTTTGTGGTAATCACACATTCTAACTTAATGATGTAGAAAACAGCTTGGGTACGAAGAATAAGCACTCTATTCATGTTAACAAGCACATCAACACCTCCTTGGAACTAGCAAACCATTTAATTTCGTGAAACAACGAGTATCTAACGATCATTAGGATTTCCTACAAGTATTTCAGCCGAACGACTCATTAATGTGTGCTTCACTTTATTTCCTTCTAACAAGGCTGGACTTTTTGTTGTAATCACACATTCTCACTAAATCATGTAGAAAACAGGTTGTGTACAAACAATAAGGACGCTAATCATGTTAACAAGCACATCAACACCTCCTTGGAACTAGGAAAGCATTTAATTCCATTAAAAATGAGTATCTAACGATCATTAGGATTTCTTACAAGTATTTCAGCCTAATCACTCATTGATGTGTGCTTCTCTTGATTTCCTTCTAACAAGGCTGGACTTTTTGTTGTAATCACACATTCTAACTTAATGATGTAGAAAACAGGTTGTGTACAAACAATAAGCACTCTATTCATGTTAACAAGCACATCAACACCTCCTTGGAACTAGGAAACCATTTAATTTCATTCAACAACGAGTACCTAATGATCATTAGCATTTCTTACAAGTATTTGCAGCTTAAACACTCATTAATACGTGGTTCTCTTCATTTCCTTCTAGCAAGGCTGGACTTTTTGTTGTAATCACTCATTCAAGCTTCATGATGTTGAAAGCAGCTTGTGTACAAACAATAAGCACTCTATTCATGTTAACAAGCACATCAACACCTCCTTGGAACTAGGAAACAATTTCATTTCGTTAAACAACAAGTATCTAACGATCATTAGGATTTCTTACAAGTATTTCAGCCTAATCACTAATTAATCTGTGCTTCTCTTGATTTCCTTCTAACAAGACTGGACTTTTTGTTGTAATCACACATTATAACTTAATGATGTTGAAAACAGCTTGGGTACAAAGAATAAGCACTCTATTCATGTTAACAAGCACATCAACACCTCGTTGGAACTAGGAAACCATTTAATTTCTTTAAACAACTAGTATCTAATGATCATTAGCATTTCTTACAAGTATTTCAGCCAAATAACTCATTAATGCGTTCTTCTCTTGATTTCCTTCTAACAAGGCTGGACTTTTTGTTCTAATCACGCATTCTCACTAAATTATATTGAAAATAGCTTGTGAACAAACAATAACCACTCTATTCATCTTAACAAGCAGATCAACACCTCCTTGGAACTAGGAAACCATTCAATTTCCTTAAACAACGAGTATTTAACGATCATTAGGATTTCTTACAAGTATTTCAGCCTAATCACTCATCAATCTGTGCTTCTCTTGATTTCCTTCTAACAAATCTGGACTTTTTGTTGTAATCACACATTCTCACTAAATCATGTAGGAAACAGGATGTGTACAAACAATAAGCACTCTATTCATGTTAACAAGCACATCAACACCTCCTTGGAACTAGGAAACCATTTAATTTCCTGAAATAACGAGTATCTAACGATCAGTAGGATTTCCTACAAGTATTTCAGCCTAACGACTCATTAATGTGTGCTTCACTTGATTTCCTTCTAACAAATCTGGACGTTTTGTTGTAATCACACATTCTCACTAAATCATGTAGGAAAGAGGTTGTGTACAAACAATAAGGACTCTAATCATGTTAACAAGCACATCAACACCTCTGTGGAACTAGGAAACCATTTAATTTCATTAAACAACGAGTATCTAACGATCATTAGGATTTCTTACAAGTATTTCAGCCTAACCACTCATTAATCTGTGCTTCTCTTGATTTCCTTCTAACAAGGCTGGGCTTTTTGTTCTAATCACATATTCGAACTTAATGATGGAGAAAAGAGGTTGTGTACAAACAATATGCACTCTATTCATGTTCACAAGCGCATCAACTCCTCCTTGGAACTAGGAAATCATTCAATTGCACTAAACAACGAGTATCTAACGATCATTAGGATTTCTTACAAGTATTTCAGCCTAATCACTCATTAATATGTGCTTCTCTTGATTTCCTTCTAACAAGGCTGGACTTTTTGTTGTAATCACCCATTCAAGCATCATGATGTTGAGAACAGCTTGTGTACAAACAATATGCACTCTATTCATGTTAACAAGCACATCAACACCTCCTTGGAACTAGGAAACCATTTAATTTCGTTAAACAACGAGTATCTAACGATCATTAGGATTTCCTACAAGTATTTCAGCCTAACCACTAATTAATGTGTGCTTCACTTGATTTCCTTCTAACAAATCTGGACTTTTTGTTGTAATCACACATTCTCACTAAATCATGTATAAAAGAGGTTGTGTACAAACAATAAGGACTCTAATCTTGTTAACAAGCACATCAACACCTCCTTGGAACTAGGAAACCATCTAATTTCATTAAACAACGAGTATCTAACGATCATTAGGATTTCTTACAAGTATTTCAGCCTAACCACTCATTAATCTGTGCTTCTCTTGATTTCCATTTAACAAGGCTGGACAATTTGTTGTAATCACACATTCTAGCTTAATGATGTAGAAAACAGGTTCTGTACAAACAATAAGCACTCTATTCATGTTAACAAGCACATCAACACCTCCTTGGAACTAGGAAACCATTTAATTTCATTAAACAACGAGTATCTACCGATCATTACGATTTCTTACAACTATTTCTGCCTAATCACTCATTAATCTGTGCTTCTCTTGATTTCCTTCTAACAAGACTGGACCTTTTGTTGTAATCACATATTCTAACTTAATGATGTAGAAACAGCTTGGGTACGAAGAATAAGCACTCTATTCATGTTAACAAGCACATCAACACCTCGTTGGAACTAGGAAACCATTTAATTTCTTTGAACAACGAGTATCTAATGATCATTAGCATTTCTTACATGTATTTGAGCCTAATAAGTCATTAATGTGTTCTTCTCTTCATTTCCTTCTAACAAGGCTGGGCTTTTTGTTCTAGTCACTCATTCTCACTAAATTATATTGAAAATAGCTTGCGAACAAACAATAAGCACTCTATTCATGCTAACAAGCACATCAACACCACCTTGGAACTAGGAAACCATTCAATTTCATTAAACTACGAGTATCTAACGATCATTAGGATTTCTTACAAGTATTTCAGCCTAATCACTCATTAATTTCTGCTTCTCTTCATTTCCTTCTAACAAGGCCGGACTTTTTGTTGTAATCACCCATTCAAGCTCATGATGTTGAGAACAGCTTGTGTACAAACAATAAGCACTCTATTCATGTTAACAAGCAGATCAACACCTCCTTGGTACTAGGAAACCATTTTATTTCATTAAAGAATGAGTATCTAACGATCATTAGGATTTCTTACAAGTATTCAGCCTAATCACTCATTGATCTGTGCTTCTCTTCATTTCCTTCTAACAAGGCTGGACTTTTTGTTGTAATCACACATTCTACCATAATGATGTAGAAAACTGGTTGTCTACAAACAATAAGCACTCTATTCATGTTAACAAGCACATCAACACCTCCTTAGAACTAGGAAACCATTTAATTTCTTTAAACTACGAGTATCTAACGATCATTAGGATTTCCTACAAGTATTTCAGCCTAACCACTCATTAATGTGTGCTTCTCTTGATTTCCTTCTAACAAGGCTGGACATTTTGTTGTTATCACAAATTCTCACTAAATCATGTAGAAAAGAGGTTGTGTGCAAACAATAAGGACTCTATTCATGTTAACAAGCACTTCAACACCTCCTTGGAATTAGGAAACCATTTAATTTCATTAAATAATGAGTATCTAATGATCATTACCATTTCTTACTAGTATTTAAGCTTAAACACTCCTTAATCTGTGCTTCTCTTGATTTCCTTCTAACAAGGCTGGACTTTTTGTTGTAATCACACATTCTAACTTAATGGTATAGAAAACAGGTTGTGTACAAACAATAAGCACTCTATTCATGTTAACAAGCACATCAACACCTCCTTGGAACTAGGAAACCATTTAATTTCATTAAACAACGAGTATCTAACGATCATTAGGATCTCTTACAAGTATTTCAGCCTAATCACTCATTAATTTGTGCTTCTCTTGATTTCCATCTAACAAGGCTGGACAATTTGTTGTAATCACACATTCTAGCTTAATGATGTAGAAAACAGGTTCTGTACAAACAATAAGCACTCTATTCATGTTAACAAGCACATCAACACCTCCTTGGTACTAGGAAACCATTTTATTTCATTAAAGAATGAGTATCTAACGATCATTAGGATTTCCTACAAGTATTTCAGCCTAACCACTCATTAATGTGTGCTTCTCTTGATTTCCTTCTAGCAAGGCTGGACTTTTTGTTGTTATCACGAATTGTCACTAAATCATGTAGGAAAGAGGTTGTGTACAAACAATAAGGACTCTATTCATGTTAACAAGCACTTCAACACCTCCTTGGAATTAGGAAACCATTTAATTTCATTAAACAACGAGTATCTAATGATCATTAGCATTTCTTACTAGTATTTAAGCTTAAACACTCATTAATCTGTGCTTCTCTTGATTTCCTTCTAACAAGGCTGGACCTTTTGTTGTAATCACTCATTCTAACTTAATGACGTAGAAAACAGCTTGGGGAGAAACAATAAGCACTCTATTCATGTTAACAAGCACATCAACACCTCCTTGGAACTAGGAAACCATTCAATTTCATTAAACTACGAGTATCTAACGATCATTAGGATTTCTTACAAGTATTTCAGCCTAATCACTCATTAATGTGTCCTTGTCTTGATTTCCTTCTAACAAGGCTGGACTTTTTGTTGTAATCACTCATTCAAGCTTCATGATGTTGAGAACAGCTTGTGTACAAACAATAAGCACTCTATTCATGTTAACAAGCACATCAACACCTCCTTGGAACTACGAAACCATTCAATTGCACTAAACAACGAGTATCTAACGATCAATAGGATTTCTTACAAGTATTTCAGCCTAACCACTCATTAATGTGTGCTTCTCTTGATTTCCTTCTAACAAGGCTGGACTTTTTGTTGTAATCACACATTCTCACTAAAGCATGTAGAAAACAGGTTGTGTAGAAACAATAAGCACTCTATTGATGTTAACAAGCACATCAACACCTCCTTGGAACTAGGAAACCATTTAATTTCTTTAAACAACGAGTATCTAATGATCATCAGCATTTCTTACTAGTATTTCAGCTTAAACACTCATTAATCTGTGCTTCTCTTGATTTCCTTCAACAAGGCCGGACTTTTTGTTGTAATCACTCATTCTAACTTAATGACGTAGAAAACAGCTTGGGGAGAAACAATATGCATTCAATTCATGTTAACAAGCACATCAAAACCTCCATGGAACTAGGAAACCATTCAATTTCATAAACAACGAGTATCTAACGATCATTAGGATTTCTTACAAGTATTTCAGCCTAATCACTCATTAATGTGTGCTTGTCTTGATTTCCTTCTAACAAGGCTGGAATTTTTTTTGTAATCACTCATTCAAGCTTCATGATGTTGGGAAGAGCTTGTGTACCAACAATAAGCACTCTATTCATGTTAACAAGCACATCAACACCTCCTTGGAACTAGGAACCATTTAATTTCATTAAACGACGAGTATCTAACGATCATTAGGATTTCTTACAAGTATTTCAAGCCTAAACCACTCATTAATGTGTGCTTCTCTTGATTTCCTTCTAACAAGGCTGGACTTTTTGTTGTAATCACACATTCAAGCTTAATGATGTAGAAACAGGTTGTGTTCAAACAATAGCACCCTATCATGTTAACAAGCACATCAACACCTCCTTGGAACTAGGAAACCATTTAATTCATTAAACAACGAGTATCAATGATCGATTAGGATTTCTTACAAGTAATTTCAGCCTAACACTCATTAACTGTGTTCTCTTGATTTCCCTTCTAACAAGGCTGGACTTTTTGTTGTATCACACCATTCGAACTTCATCATGCAGAAAAACAGGTTGTGTCAAAACAATAAGCACTCTATCATGTTAACAAGCCACATCACCCTCCTTCGGCACTAGGAAACCATTAATTCTTTAAACAACGAGTATCTAATTATCATGTAGCATTTCTTCTAGTATTATCAGCTTTAAACACTCATTAATCTGTGCTTCGTCTGATTCCCTTCTAAACAGGGTGGAACTTTTTGTTGTAATCACACATTCTAACTTAATGATGTAGAAAACAGGTTGTGTACAAACAATAAGCACTCTATTCATGTTAACAAGCACATCAACACCTCCTTGGAACTAGGAAACCATTTAATTTCATTAAACAACGAGTATCTAATGATCATTAGCATTTCTTACAAGTATTTCAGCCTAATCACTCATTAATCTGTGCTTCTCTTGATTTCCTTCTAACAAGGCTGGACTTTTTGTTGTAATCACTCATTCTAACTTAATGATGTAGAAAACAGGTTGTGTACAAACAATAAGCACTCTATTCATGTTAACAAGCACATCAACACCTCCTTGGAACTAGGAAACCATTTAATTTCATTAAACAACGAGTATCTAACGATCATTAGGATTTCTTACAAGTATTTCAGCCTAATCACTCATTAATGTGTGCTTCTCTTGATTTCCTTCTAACAAGGCTGGACTTTTTGTTGTAATCACACATTCTAACTTAATGATGTAGAAAACAGGTTGTGTACAACAATAAGCACTACTATTCATGTAACAAGCACATCCAACACCTCCTTGGAACTAGGAAACCATTAATTTCATTAAACAACGAGTATCTAATGATCATTAGCATTTCTTACAAGTATTTCAGCTTAATCACTCATTAATCTGTGCTTCTCTTATTTCCTTCTAACAAGGCTGGACTTTTTGTTGTAATCACTCATTCTAGCTTCATGATGTAGAAACAGCTGGTTACAAACAATAAGCAACTTCTAATTCATGTTAACAAGCACATCTAACACCTCCTGGAACTAGGAAACCATTTTAATTTCAATTAAACAACGAGTATCTAACGTCATTAGGATGTCTTACAAGTATTTCAGCCTCATCACTCATTGAATGGTGTGCTTTCTCCTTGATTCCTTTCTAACAAGGGCTGGACTTTTGTGTAGATCACACATTCTAATCTAATGATGTAGAAAACAGGTTGTGTACAACAATAAGCACCTCTATTCAATGTTAACGAGCGACATCAACACCTCCTTGGAACTAGGAAACCATTTAATTTCATTAAACAACGAGTATCTAATGATCATTAGCATTTCTTACAAGTATTTCAGCCTAATCACTCATTAATGTGTGCTTCTCTTGATTTCCTTCTAACAAGGCTGGACTTTTTGTTGTAATCACACATTCTAACTTAATGATGTAGAAAACAGGTTGTGTACAAACAATAAGCACTCTATTCATGTTAACAAGCACATCAACACCTCCTTGGAACTAGGAAACCATTTAATTTCATTAAACAACGAGTATCTAATGATCATTAGCATTTCTTACAAGTATTTCAGCCTAATCACTCATTAATCTGTGCTTCTCTTGATTTCCTTCTAACAAGGCTGGACTTTTTGTTGTAATCACACATTCTAACTTAATGATGTAGAAAACAGGTTGTGTACAAACAATAAGCACTCTATTCATGTTAACAAGCACATCAACACCTCCTTGGAACTAGGAAACCATTTAATTTCTTAAACAACGGAGCTATCTAATGATCATTAGCATTTTCTTACTAGTATTTCATGTTAAACACTCATTAATCTGTGCTTCTCTTGATTTCCTTCTAACAAGGCTGGACGTTTTCTTGTAATCACCATTCAAACTTAATATGTAGAATAACAGGTTTGTAACAAACAATAAGCCACTCTATTCATGTTAACATAGCACATCACACCTCCTTGGAACTAGGAAACCATTTAATCTTTAAACAACGAGTATCTAATGATCATTAGCATTCTTACTAGTATTTCAGGTTAAACACTCATTAATTGTGCTTCTCTTGATTTCCTTCTAACAAGCCTGGACTTTTTCTGTAATCACTCATTCACTTAAGATGTTAGAAACAGCTTGTGTACAAACAATAAGCACTCTATTCATGTTAAACAAGCACATCAACTCCTCCTTGAACTAGCAAACCATTTAATTCATTTAAACAACGAGTATCTAACGAATCATTAGATTTACAAGTATTTCAGCCTAATCACTCATTAATGTGTGCTTCTCTTGATTTCCTTCTAACAAGGCTGGACTTTTTGTTGTAATCACACATTCTAACTTAATGATGTAGAAAACAGGTTGTGTACAAACAATAAGCACTCTATTCATGTTAACAAGCACATCAACACCTCCTTGGAACTAGGAAACCATTTAATTTCATTAAACAACGAGTATCTAATGATCATTAGCATTTCTTACAAGTATTTCAGCCTAATCACTCATTAATGTGTGCTTCTCTTGATTTCCTTCTAACAAGGCTGGACTTTTTGTTGTAATCACACATTCTAACTTAATGATGTAGAAAACAGGTTGTGTACAAACAATAAGCACTCTATTCATGTTAACAAGCACATCAACACCTCCTTGGAACTAGGAAACCATTTAATTTCATTAAACAACGAGTATCTAACGATCATTAGCATTTCTTACAAGTATTTCAGCCTAATCACTCATTAATGTGTGCTTCTCTTGATTTCCTTCTAACAAGGCTGGACTTTTTGTTGTAATCACTCATTCTAACTTAATGATGTAGAAAACAGGTTGTGTACAAACAATAAGCACTCTATTCATGTTAACAAGCACATCAACACCTCCTTGGAACTAGGAAACCATTTAATTTCATTAAACAACGAGTATCTAACGATCATTAGGATTTCTTACAAGTATTTCAGCCTAATCACTCATTAATGTGTGCTTCTCTTGATTTCCTTCTAACAAGGCTGGACTTTTTGTTGTAATCACACATTCTAACTTAATGATGTAGAAAACAGGTTGTGTACAAACAATAAGCACTCTATTCATGTTAACAAGCACATCAACACCTCCTTGGAACTAGGAAACCATTTAATTTCATTAAACAACGAGTATCTAATGATCATTAGCATTTCTTACAAGTATTTCAGCTTAATCACTCATTAATGTGTGCTTCTCTTGATTTCCTTCTAACAAGGCTGGACTTTTTGTTGTAATCACTCATTCTAACTTAATGATGTTGAAAACAGCTTGTGTACAAACAATAAGCACTCTATTCATGTTAACAAGCACATCAACACCTCCTTGGAACTAGGAAACCATTTAATTTCATTAAACAACGAGTATCTAACGATCATTAGGATTTCTTACAAGTATTTCAGCCTAATCACTCATTAATGTGTGCTTCTCTTGATTTCCTTCTAACAAGGCTGGACTTTTTGTTGTAATCACACATTCTAACTTAATGATGTAGAAAACAGGTTGTGTACAAACAATAAGCACTCTATTCATGTTAACAAGCACATCAACACCTCCTTGGAACTAGGAAACCATTTAATTTCATTAAACAACGAGTATCTAACGATCATTAGGATTTCTTACAAGTATTTCAGCCTAATCACTCATTAATGTGTGCTTCTCTTGATTTCCTTCTAACAAGGCTGGACTTTTTGTTGTAATCACTCATTCTAACTTAATGATGTTGAAAACAGCTTGTGTACAAACAATAAGCACTCTATTCATGTTAACAAGCACATCAACACCTCCTTGGAACTAGGAAACCATTTAATTTCATTAAACAACGAGTATCTAACGATCATTAGGATTTCTTACAAGTATTTCAGCCTAATCACTCATTAATGTGTGCTTCTCTTGATTTCCTTCTAACAAGGCTGGACTTTTTGTTGTAATCACTCATTCTAACTTAATGATGTAGAAAACAGCTTGTGTACAAACAATAAGCACTCTATTCATGTTAACAAGCACATCAACACCTCCTTGGAACTAGGAAACCATTTAATTTCATTAAACAACGAGTATCTAACGATCATTAGGATTTCTTACAAGTATTTCAGCCTAATCACTCATTAATGTGTGCTTCTCTTGATTTCCTTCTAACAAGGCTGGACTTTTTGTTGTAATCACTCATTCTAACTTAATGATGTTGAAAACAGCTTGTGTACAAACAATAAGCACTCTATTCATGTTAACAAGCACATCAACACCTCCTTGGAACTAGGAAACCATTTAATTTCATTAAACAACGAGTATCTAACGATCATTAGGATTTCTTACAAGTATTTCAGCCTAATCACTCATTAATCTGTGCTTCTCTTGATTTCCTTCTAACAAGGCTGGACTTTTTGTTGTAATCACACATTCTAACTTAATGATGTAGAAAACAGGTTGTGTACAAACAATAAGCACTCTATTCATGTTAACAAGCACATCAACACCTCCTTGGAACTAGGAAACCATTTAATTTCATTAAACAACGAGTATCTAACGATCATTAGGATTTCTTACAAGTATTTCAGCCTAATCACTCATTAATGTGTGCTTCTCTTGATTTCCTTCTAACAAGGCTGGACTTTTTGTTGTAATCACTCATTCAACTTAATGATGTTGAAAACAGCTTGTGTACAAACAATAAGCACTCTATTCATGTTAACAAGCACATCAACACCTCCTTGGAACTAGGAAACCATTTAATTTCATTAAACAACGAGTATCTAACGATCATTAGGATTTCTTACAAGTATTTCAGCCTAATCACTCATTAATGTGTGCTTCTCTTGATTTCCTTCTAACAAGGCTGGACTTTTTGTTGTAATCACTCATTCTAACTTAATGATGTAGAAAACAGGTTGTGTACAAACAATAAGCACTCTATTCATGTTAACAAGCACATCAACACCTCCTTGGAACTAGGAAACCATTTAATTTCATTAAACAACGAGTATCTAACGATCATTAGGATTTCTTACAAGTATTTCAGCCTAATCACTCATTAATCTGTGCTTCTCTTGATTTCCTTCTAACAAGGCTGGACTTTTTGTTGTAATCACTCATTCTAACTTAATGATGTTGAAAACAGCTTGTGTACAAACAATAAGCACTCTATTCATGTTAACAAGCACATCAACACCTCCTTGGAACTAGGAAACCATTTAATTTCATTAAACAACGAGTATCTAATGATCATTAGCATTTCTTACAAGTATTTCAGCCTAATCACTCATTAATGTGTGCTTCTCTTGATTTCCTTCTAACAAGGCTGGACTTTTTGTTGTAATCACTCATTCTAACTTAATGATGTTGAAAACAGCTTGTGTACAAACAATAAGCACTCTATTCATGTTAACAAGCACATCAACACCTCCTTGGAACTAGGAAACCATTTAATTTCATTAAACAACGAGTATCTAATGATCATTAGCATTTCTTACAAGTATTTCAGCCTAATCACTCATTAATGTGTGCTTCTCTTGATTTCCTTCTAACAAGGCTGGACTTTTTGTTGTAATCACTCATTCTAACTTAATGATGTTGAAAACAGCTTGTGTACAAACAATAAGCACTCTATTCATGTTAACAAGCACATCAACACCTCCTTGGAACTAGGAAACCATTTAATTTCATTAAACAACGAGTATCTAATGATCATTAGCATTTCTTACAAGTATTTCAGCTTAATCACTCATTAATGTGTGCTTCTCTTGATTTCCTTCTAACAAGGCTGGACTTTTTGTTGTAATCACTCATTCTAACTTAATGATGTTGAAAACAGCTTGTGTACAAACAATAAGCACTCTATTCATGTTAACAAGCACATCAACACCTCCTTGGAACTAGGAAACCATTTAATTTCATTAAACAACGAGTATCTAATGATCATTAGCATTTCTTACAAGTATTTCAGCTTAATCACTCATTAATGTGTGCTTCTCTTGATTTCCTTCTAACAAGGCTGGACTTTTTGTTGTAATCACTCATTCTAACTTAATGATGTTGAAAACAGCTTGTGTACAAACAATAAGCACTCTATTCATGTTAACAAGCACATCAACACCTCCTTGGAACTAGGAAACCATTTAATTTCATTAAACAACGAGTATCTAATGATCATTAGCATTTCTTACAAGTATTTCAGCTTAATCACTCATTAATGTGTGCTTCTCTTGATTTCCTTCTAACAAGGCTGGACTTTTTGTTGTAATCACTCATTCTAACTTAATGATGTTGAAAACAGCTTGTGTACAAACAATAAGCACTCTATTCATGTTAACAAGCACATCAACACCTCCTTGGAACTAGGAAACCATTTAATTTCATTAAACAACGAGTATCTAATGATCATTAGCATTTCTTACAAGTATTTCAGCCTAATCACTCATTAATGTGTGCTTCTCTTGATTTCCTTCTAACAAGGCTGGACTTTTTGTTGTAATCACTCATTCTAACTTAATGATGTTGAAAACAGCTTGTGTACAAACAATAAGCACTCTATTCATGTTAACAAGCACATCAACACCTCCTTGGAACTAGGAAACCATTTAATTTCATTAAACAACGAGTATCTAATGATCATTAGCATTTCTTACAAGTATTTCAGCCTAATCACTCATTAATGTGTGCTTCTCTTGATTTCCTTCTAACAAGGCTGGACTTTTTGTTGTAATCACTCATTCTAACTTAATGATGTTGAAAACAGCTTGTGTACAAACAATAAGCACTCTATTCATGTTAACAAGCACATCAACACCTCCTTGGAACTAGGAAACCATTTAATTTCATTAAACAACGAGTATCTAATGATCATTAGCATTTCTTACAAGTATTTCAGCTAATCACTCATTAATGTGTGCTTCTCTTGATTTCCTTCTAACAAGGCTGGACTTTTTGTTGTAATCACTCATTCTAACTTAATGATGTTGAAAACAGCTTGTGTACAAACAATAAGCACTCTATTCATGTTAACAAGCACATCAACACCTCCTTGGAACTAGGAAACCATTTAATTTCATTAAACAACGAGTATCTAATGATCATTAGCATTTCTTACAAGTATTTCAGCTTAATCACTCATTAATGTGTGCTTCTCTTGATTTCCTTCTAACAAGGCTGGACTTTTTGTTGTAATCACTCATTCTAACTTAATGATGTTGAAAACAGCTTGTGTACAAACAATAAGCACTCTATTCATGTTAACAAGCACATCAACACCTCCTTGGAACTAGGAAACCATTTAATTTCATTAAACAACGAGTATCTAATGATCATTAGCATTTCTTACAAGTATTTCAGCCTAATCACTCATTAATGTGTGCTTCTCTTGATTTCCTTCTAACAAGGCTGGACTTTTTGTTGTAATCACTCATTCTAACTTAATGATGTAGAAAACAGCTTGTGTACAAACAATAAGCACTCTATTCATGTTAACAAGCACATCAACACCTCCTTGGAACTAGGAAACCATTTAATTTCATTAAACAACGAGTATCTAATGATCATTAGCATTTCTTACAAGTATTTCAGCCTAATCACTCATTAATGTGTGCTTCTCTTGATTTCCTTCTAACAAGGCTGGACTTTTTGTTGTAATCACTCATTCTAACTTAATGATGTTGAAAACAGCTTGTGTACAAACAATAAGCACTCTATTCATGTTAACAAGCACATCAACACCTCCTTGGAACTAGGAAACCATTTAATTTCATTAAACAACGAGTATCTAATGATCATTAGCATTTCTTACAAGTATTTTCAGCCTAATCACTCATTAATGTGTGCTTCTCTTGATTTCCTTCTAACAAGGCTGGACTTTTTGTTGTAATCACTCATTCTAACTTAATGATGTTGAAAACAGCTTGTGTACAAACAATAAGCACTCTATTCATGTTAACAAGCACATCAACACCTCCTTGGAACTAGGAAACCATTTAATTTCATTAAACAACGAGTATCTAATGATCATTAGCATTTCTTACAAGTTTTTCAGCCTAATCACTCATTAATGTGTGCTTCTCTTGATTTCCTTCTAACAAGGCTGGACTTTTTTGCTGTAATCACTCATTCTAACTTAATGATGTTAGAAAAGCTTGGTACAAACAATAAGCACTCTTTTCATGTTAACAAGCACATCAACACCTCCTTGGAACTAGGAAACCATTTAATTTTATTAAACAACGAGTATCTAATGATCATTAGCATTTCTTACAAGTATTTTCAGCTTATCACTCATTAATTTGTGCTTCTCTTGATTTCCTTCTAACAAGGCTGGACTTTTTGCTGTAATCACTCATTCTAAAACTATGTTTGAAAACAGCCTGTGTGCACAATAAAAGCACTCTATTCATGTTAACAAGCACATCAACACCTCCTTGGAATAGGAAACCATTTAATTTCATTAAACAACGAGTATCTAATGATCATTAGCATTTCTTACAAGTATTTTCAGCTTAATCACTTTTAATTTGTCTTCTCTTGATTTCCTTCTAACAAGGCTGGACTTTTTGCTGTAATCACTCATTCTAACTTAATGATGTAGAGAACAGCCTGTGTACAAACAATAAGCACTCTATTCATGTTAACAAGCACATCAACACCTCCTTGGAACTAGGAAACCATTCAATTTCATTAAACAACGAGTATCTAATGATCATTAGCATTTCTTACAAGTATTTTCAGCTAATCACTCATTAATTGGTGCTTCTCTTGATTTCCTTCTAACAAGGCTGGACTTTTTGTTGTAATCACTCATTCTAACTTAATGATCCAGAAAACAGCTTGGGTAAAAACAATAAGCACTCTATTCATGTTAACAAGCACATCAACACCTCCTTGGAACTAGGAAACCATTCAATTTCATTAAACACAACAACGAGTATCTAATGATCATTAGGATTCTTACAAGTATTTCAGCCTAATCACTCATTAATGTGTGCTTCTCTTGATTTCCTTCTAACAAGGCTGGACTTTTTGTTGTAATCACTCATTCTAACTTAATGATGTTGAAAACAGCTTGGGCCAAACAATAAGCACTCTATTCATGTTAACAAGCACATCAACACCTCCTTGGAACTAGGAAACCATTGAATTTCATTAAACAACGAAGTATCTAATGATCATTAGCATTTCTTACAAGTATTTCTGCCTAATCACTCATTAATGTGTGCTTCTCTTGATTTCCTTCTAACAAGGCTGGACTTTTTGTGTAATCATCATTCTAACTTAGTGATGCAGAAAACAGCTTGGGTACAACAATAAGCCACTCTATTCATGTTAACAAAGCGCATCAACACTCCTTGGAACTTGGAAACCATTCAATTTCATTAAACAACGAGTATCTAATGATCATTAGCATTCCTTACAAGTATTTTCAGCTTAATCACTCATTAATGTGTGCTTCTCTTGATTTCCTTCTAACAAGGCTGGATCTTTTTGTTGTAATCACTCATTCTAACTTAACGATGTTGAAAGCAGCTGGTGTACAAACAAGAAACACTCTATTCATGTTAAGAAGCGCATCAACACCTCCTTGGAACTTGAAACCATTCAATTTCATTAAACAACGAGTATCTAATGATCATTAGCATTTCTTACAAGTATTTTCAGCCTAATCACTCATTAATGCGTGCTTCTCTTGATTTCCTTCTAACAAGGCTGGACTTTTTGTTGTAATCACTCATTCTAACTTAGTGATGCAGAAACAGCTTGGGTACAAACAATAAGCACTCTATTCATGTTAACAAGCACATCAACACCTCCTTGGAACTATGGAAACCATTCAATTTCATTAAACAACGAGTATCTAATGATCATTAGCATTCTTACAAGTATTTTCAGCTTAATCACTCATTAATGTGTGCTTCTCTTGATTTCCTTCTAACAAGGCTGGACTTTTTGTTGTAATCACTCATTCTAACTTAATGATGTTGAAAACAGCCTGTGTACAAACAATAAGCACTCTATTCATGTTAACAAGCACATCAACACCTCCTTGGAACTAGGAAACCATTAAATTTCATTAAACAACGAGTATCTAATGATCATTAGCATTTCTTACAAGTATTTCAGCCTAATCACTCATTAATGTGTGCTTCTCTTGATTTCCTTCTAACAAGGCTGGACTTTTTGTTGTAATCACTCATTCTAACTTAAGATGTTGAAAGCAGCTGGTGTACAACAAGAAACACTCTATTCATGTTAAGAAGCGCATCAACACCTCCTTGGAACTTGGAAACCATTCAATTTCATTAAACAACGAGTATCTAATGATCATTAGCATTCCTTACAAGTATTTTCAGCTTAATCACTCATTAATGTGTGCTTCTCTTGATTTCCTTCTAACAAGGCTGGACCTTTTTGTTGTAATCACTCATTCTAACTTAGTGATGCAGAAAACAGCTTGGGTACAAACAATAAGCACTCTATTCATGTTAACAAGCACATCAACACCTCCTTGGAACTAGGAAACCATTGAATTTCATTAAACAACGAGTATCTAATGATCATTAGCATTTCTTACAAGTATTTCAGCCTAATCACTCATTAATGTGTGCTTCTCTTGATTTCCTTCTAACAAGGCTGGACTTTTTGTTGTAATCACTCATTCTAACTTATGATGTAGAAAACAGCTTGGGTACAAACAATAAGCACTCTATTCATGTTAACAAGCACATCAACACCTCCTTGGAACTAGGAAACCATTCAATTTCATTAAACAACGAGTATCTAATGATCATTAGCATTTCTTACAAGTATTTCAGCCTAATCACTCATTAATGTGTGCTTCTCTTGATTTCCTTCTAACAAGGCTGGTCTTTTTGTTGTAATCACTCATTCTAACTTAAGATGTTGAAAGCAGCTGGTGTACGTACAAGAAACACTCTTTCATGTTAAGAAGGCATCAACACCTCCTTGGAACTGGAAACCATTCAATTTCATTAAAGAACGAGTATCTAATGATCATTAGCATTCCTTACAACTATTTTCTGCTTAACCACTCATTAATGTGTGCTTCTCTTGATTCCTTCTAACAAGGCTGGTCTTTTTGTTGTAACCACTCATTCTAACTTAGTGATGCAGAAAACAGCTTGGGTACAAACAATAAGCACTCTATTCATGTTAACAAGCACATCAACACCTCCTTGGAACTAGGAAACCATTCTATTTCATTAAACAACGAGTATCTAATAATCATTAGCATTTCTTACAAGTATTTCAGCCTAATCACTCATTAATGTTTGCTTCTCTTGATTTCCTTCTAACAAGGCGGGACTTTTTGTTGTAATCACTCATTCTAACTTAGTGATGCTGAAAACAGCTTGGGTACAAACAATAACCACTGTATTCATGTTAACAAGCACCTCAACACGTCCTTGGAACTAGGAAACCATTTAATTTCATTAAACAACGAGTATCTAATGATCATTAGCATTCCTTACAAGTATTTTCAGCTTAATCACTCATTAATTTGTGCTTCTCTTGATTTTCTTCGAACAGGGCTGGACTTTTTGCTGGAATCACTCATTCTAACTGAATGATGTTGAAAACAGCCTGTGTACAAACAATAAGTACTCTATTCATGTTAACAAGCACAGCAACACCTCCTTGGAACTAGGAAACCATTGAATTTCATTAAACAACGAGTATCTAATGATCATTAGCATTTCTTACAAGCATTTTCAGCTTTATCACTCATTATGTGTGCTTCTCTTGATTTGCTACTAACAAGGCTGGAGTTTTTGTTGTAATCACTCATTCTAACTTAATGATGTTGAAAACAGCTTGTGTACAAACAATAAGCACTCTATTCATGTTAACAAGCACATCAACACCTCCTTGGAACTAGGAAACCATTTAATTTCATTAAACAACGAGTATCTAATGATCATTAGCATTCTTACAAGTATTTTCAGCTTAATCACTCATTAATGTGTGCTTCTCTTGATTTCCTTCTAACAAGGCTGGACTTTTTGTTGTAATCACTCATTCTAACTTAATGATGTTGAAAACAGCTTGTGTACAAACAATAAGCACTCTATTCATGTTAACAAGCACATCAACACCTCCTTGGAACTAGGAAACCATTTAATTTCATTAAACAACGAGTATCTAATGATCATTAGCATTTCTTACAAGTATTTTCAGCTTAATCACTCATTAATGTGTGCTTCTCTTGATTTCCTTCTAACAAGGCTGGACTTTTTGTTGTAATCACTCATTCTAACTTAATGATGTAGAAAACAGCTTGGGTACAAACAATAAGCACTCTATTCATGTTAACAAGCACATCAACACCTCCTTGGAACTAGGAAACCATTCAATTTCCTTAAACAACGAGTATCTAATGATCATTAGCATTTCTTACAAGTATTTCAGCCTAATCACTCATTAATGTGTGCTTCTCTTGATTTCCTTCTAACAAGGCTGGACCTTTTGTTGAAATCATTCATTCTAACTTAACGATGTTGAAAGCAGCTAGTGTACATACGAGAAACACTCTATTCATGTTAAGAAGCACATCAACACCTCCTTGGAACTTGCAAACCATTCAATTTCATAAAACAACGAGTATCTAATGATCATTAGCATTTCTTACAAGTATTTTCCGCTTAATCACCCATTAATTTGTGCTTCTCCTTGATTTCCATCTAACAAGGCTGGACTTTTTGCTGTAATCACTCATTCTAACTTAGTGATGCAGAAAACAGCTTGGGTTCAATTAATAAGCACTCTATTCATGTTAACAAGCACATCAACTCCTCCTTGGAACTAGGAAACCATTTAATTTCATTAAAGAACGAGTATCTAATGATCATTACAATATCTTACAAGTATTTTCAGCTTAACCACTCATTAATGTGTGCTTGTCTTGATTTCCTTCCAACAAGGCTGGACTTTTTGTTGTAATCACTCATTGTAACTTAATGACGTTGAAAACAGCTTGTGTACAAACAATAAGCACTCTATTCATGTTAACAAGCACATCAACACCTCCTTGGAACAAGGAAACCATTGAATTCCATTAAAGAACGAGTATCTAATGATCATTAGCATTTCTTACAAGTGTTTCAGCCTAATCACTCATTAATGGGTGCTTCTATTGATTTCCTTCTAACAAGGCTGGTCTGTTTGTTGTAATCACTCATTCTAAACTAATGATGTTGAAAGCAGCTGCTGTACAAACAAGAAACACTCTATTCATGTTAAGAAGCGCATCAACACCTCCTTGGAACTTGGAAACCATTGAATTTCATTAAAGAACGAGTATCTAGTGATCATTAGCATTTCTTACACGTATTTCAGCCCAATCACTCATTAATGTGTGCTTCTCTTGATTTCCTTCTAACAAGGCCGGACTTTTTGCTGTAATCACTCATTCTAACTTAATGATGTTGAAAACAGCCAGTGTACAAACAATAAGCACTCTATTCATGTTAACAAGCACATCAACACCTCCTTGGAATAAGGAAACCATTAAATTTCATTAAACAACTTGTATCTAATGATCATTAGCATTTCTGAGAAGTATTTTCTACCTCAACACTCATTAATATGTGCTTCTCCTCATTTCCTTCTGACAAGGCTGGACTTTTTGTTGTAATCACTCATTCTAACTTAATGATGTAGAAAACAGCTTGGGTACAAAGAATAAGCACTCTATTCATGTTAACAAGCGCATCAACACCTCCTTGGAACTGGGAAACCATTCAATTTCATTAAACAACGAGTATCTAATGATGATTAGCATTTCTTACAAGTATTTTCAGCCTAATCACTCATTAATGTGTGCTTCTCTTGATTAGCTACTTTGGCTGGACTTTTTGTTGTAATCACTCATTCTAACTTAATGATGTTGAAAACAGCCTGTGTACAAACAATAAGCACTCTATTCATGTTAACAACAGGGCTGGACTTTTTGTTGTAATCACTCATTCTAACTTAATGATGTGGAAAACAGCCTGTGTACAAACAATAAGCACTCTATTCATGTTAACAAGCACATCAACACCTCCTTGGAACTAGGAAACCATTCAATTTCATTAAACAACGAGTATCTAAGGACCATTAGCATTTCTTACACGTATTTTCAGCTTAATCATTCATGAATTTGCGCTTCTCTTGATTTCCTTCTAACAAGGCTGGACTTTTTGTTGTAATCACTCATTCTAACTTAATGATGTAGTAAAAAGCTTGGGTAAAAAAAATAGGCACTCTATTCATGTTAACAACCACATCAACACCTCGTTGGAACTAGGAAACCATTCAATTTCATTAAACAACGAGCATCTAATGGTCATTAGCATTTCTTACAAGTATTTCAGCCTAATCACTCATTAATGTGTGCTTCTCTCGATTTCCTTCTAACAAGGCTGGACTTTTTGTTGTAATCACTCATTTTAACTTAATGATGTAGAAAACAGCTTGGGTACAAACAATAAGCACTCTATTCATGTTAACAAGCACATCAACACCTCCTTGGAACTAGGAAACCATTTAATTTCTTGAAACAACGAGTATCTAATGATCATTCGCATTTCATACAAGTATTTTCAGCTTAACCACTCATTAATGTGTGCTTCTCTTGATTTCCTTCTAACAAGGCTGGACGTTTTGCTGTAATCACTCAGTAATTTGTGCTTCTCTTGATTTCCTTCTAACAAGGCTGGACTTTCTGCTGTAATCACTCTTTCTAACTTAGGGATGTAGAGAACAGCTTGGGTACAAACAATAAGAACTCTATTCATGTTAACAAGCACATCAACACCTCCTTGGAACTAGGAAACCATTTAATTTCTTTAAACAACGAGTATCTAATGATCATTAGCATTTCCTACAAGTATTTTCAGCTTAATCACTCATTAATTTGTGCTTTTCTTGATTTCCTTCTAACAAGGCTGGACTTTTTTCTGTAATCACTCACTTTAACTTTGTGATGCAGAGAACAGCTTGGGTACAAACAATAAGCACTCTATTCATGTTAACAAGCACATGAACCCCTCCTTGGAACTAGGAAACCATTCAATTTCATTAAACAACGAGTATCTAATGACCATTAGCATTTCTTACAAGTATTTCGGCCTAATCACTCATTAATGTGTGCTTGTCTTGATTTCCTTCTAACAAGGTTGGTCTTTTTGTTGTAATCACTCATTCCAACTTAATGATGTAGAAAACAGCTTGGATAGAAACAATAAGCACTCTATTAATGTTAACAAGCACATCAACCCCTCCTTGGAACTAGGAAACCATTTAATTTCATGAAACAACGAGTATCTAATGATCATTAGCATTTCTTACAAGTATTTCAGCCTAATCACTCATTAATGTGTGCTTCTCTTGATTTCCTTCTAACAAGGCTGGACTTTTTGTTGTAATCACTCATTGTAACTTAATGATGTCGAAAACAGCTTGGGTACAAACAATAAGCACTCTATTCATGTTAACAAGCACATCACCACCTCCTTGGCACTGGGAAACCCTTTAATTTCATTAAACAACGAGTATCTAGGATCATTAGCATTTCTTACAAGTATTTTCAGCTTAATCACTCATTAATTTGTGCTTCCCTTGATTTCCTTCAAACAAGGATGGACTTTTTCTGTAATCACTCAATCTAACTTAATGATGTTGAAAACAACTTGTGTGCAATCAATAAGCACTCTATTCATGTTAGCAAGCACATCAACACCTCCTTGGAAACAGGAAACCATTTAATTTCTTTAAACAAGGAGTATCTAACGATCAGTAGCATTTCTTACAAGTATTTTCAGCTTAATCACTCATTAATTTGTGCTTCTCTTGATTTCCTTCTAACAAGCCTGGACCTTTTGCTGTAATCACTCATTCTAACTTAGTGAAGTAGAGAACAGCTTGGGTACAAACAATAAGCACTCTATTCATGTTAACAAGCACATCAACACCTCCTTGGAACTAGGAAACCATCTAATTTCATTAAACAACGTGTATCTAATTATCATTAGCATTTCTTACAAGTATTTTCAGCTTAATCACTCATTAATTTGTGCTTCTCTTGATTTCCTCGAAACAAGGCTGGACTTTTTGCTGTAATCACTCATTCTAACTTAATGATGTTGAAAACAGCCTGTGTGCAAACAATAAGCACTCTATTGATGTTAGCAAGCACATCCACGCCTCCTTGGAAATAGGAAACCATTTAATTTCATTCAACAACGAGTATCTAAGGATCATTAGCATTTCTTACAAGTATTTTCAGCTTAATCACTCATTAATTTGTGCTTCTCTTGATTTCCTTCAAACAAGGATGGACTTTTTTCTGTAATCACTAATTCTAACTTAGTGAAGTAGAGAACAGCTTGGGTACAAACAATAAGCACTCTATTCATGTTAACAACCACATCAACACCTCCTTGGAACTAGGAAACCATTCAATTTCGTTAAACAACGAGTATCTAATGATCATTAGCATTTCTTACAAGTATTTCAGCCTAATCACTCATTAATGTGTGCTTCTCTTGATTTCCTTCTAACAAGGCTGGACTTTTTGTTGTAATCACTCATTCCAACTTAATGATGTAGAAAACAGCTTGGGTAGAAGCAATAAGCACTCTATTCATGTTAACAAGCACATCAACCCCACCTTGGAACAAGGAAACCATTTAATTTCATTAAACAACGAGTATCTAATGATCATTAGCATTTCTTACAAGTATTTCAGCCTAATCACTCATTAATGTGTGCTTCTCTTGATTTCCTTCTAACAAGGCTGGACTTTTTGTTGTAATCACTCATTCTAACTTAATGATGTAGAAAACAGCTTGGGTACAAACAATAAGCACCCTATTCATGTTAACAAGCACATCAACACCTCCTTGGAACTAGGAAACCATTTAATTTCATTAAACAACGAGTATCTAAGGATCATTAGCTTTTCATACAAGTATTTTCAGCTTAACCACTCATTATGTGTGCTTCTCTTGATTTCCTTCAAACAAGGATGGTCTTTTTTCTGTAATCACTCATTCTAACTTAATGATGTTGAAAACAGCTTGTGTGCAACCAATAAGTACTCTATTCACGTTAGCAAGCACATCAACACCTCCTTGGAAACTGGAAACCATTTAATTTCATTAAACAACGAGCATCTAACGATCAGTAGCATTTCTTACAAGTATTTCAGCCTAATCACTGATTAATGTGTGCTTCTCTTGATTTCCTTCTAACAAGGCTGGACTTTTTGTTGTAATCACTCGTTCCAACTTAATGATGTAGAGAACAGCTTGGGTACCAACAATAAGCTCTCTATTCATCTTAACAAGCACATCAACACCCCCTTGGAACTACGAAACCATTTAATTTCATTAAACAATGAGTATCTAATGATCATTAGCATTTCTTACAAGTATTTTCAGCTTAATCACTCATTAATTTGTGCTTCTCTTGATTTCCTTCAAACAAGGCTGGACTTTTTGCTGTAGTCACTCATTCTAACTTAATGAAGTTGAAAACGGCTTGTGTGCAGTCAATAAGCACTGTATTCATGTTAGCAAGCACATCAACACATCCTTGGAAATAGGAAACCATTTAATTTCATTAAACAATGAGTATCTAACGATCAGTAGCATTTCTTACAAGTATTTTCAGCTTAATCACTCATTAATTTGTGCTTCTCTTGATTTCCTTCAAAGAAGGCTGGACTTTTTGCTGTAATCACTCATTCTAACTTAATGAAGTTGAAAACGGCTTGTGTGCAATCAATAAGCACTCTATTCATGTTAGCAAGCACATCAACACATCCTTGGAAATAGGAAACCATTTAATTTCATTAAACAATGAGTATCTAACGATCAGTAGCATTTCTTACAAGTATTTTCAGCTTAATCACTCATTAATTTGTGCTTCTCTTGATTTCCTTCTAACAAGGCTGGACTTTTTGCTGTAATCACTCATTCTAGCTTAGTGAAGTAGAGAACAGCTTGGGTACAAACAATAAGCACTCTATTTATGTTAACAAGCCCATCAACACCTCCTTGGAACTAGGAAACCATTTAATTTCATTATACAACGAGTCTCTAATGATCATTAGCATTTCTTACAAGTGTTTTCAGCTTAATCACTCATTAATTTGTGCTTCTCTTGATTTCCTTCTAACAAGGCTGGACTTTTTGCTGTAATCACTCATTCTAACTTAGTGATGTAGGGAACAGCTTGTGTTCAAACAATAGGTACTCTATGCATGTTAACAAGCACATCAACACCTCCTTGGAACTAGGAAACCGTTTAATTTCATTATACAACGAGTAGCTAATGATCATTAGCATTTCTTACAAGTGTTTTCAGCTTAATCACTCATTAATTTGTGCTTCTCTTGATTTCCTTCTAACAAGGCTGGACTTTTTGCTGTAATCACTCATTCTAACTTTGTGATGCCGAAAAGAGCTTGGCTAGAAACAATAAGCACTCTATTCATGTTCACAAGCACATCAACACCTCCTTGGAACTAGGAAACCATTCAATTTCATTAAACGAGTATCTAATGATCATTCGCATTTCTTACAAGTATTTTCAGCTAAATCACTCATTAATTTGTGCTTCTCTTGATTTCCTTCAAACAAGGATGGACTTTTTGCTGTAATCACTCATTCTATCTTAATGATGTTGAAAACAGCCTCTGCGCAATCAATAAGCACTCTATTCATGTTAGCAAGCACATCAACACCTCCTTGGAAACAGGAAACCATTTAATTTCTTTAAACAAGGAGTATCTAACGATCAGTAGCATTTCTTACAAGTATTTTCAGCTTAATCACTCATTAATTTGTGCTTCTCTTGATTTCCTTCTAACAAGGCTGGACCTTTTGCTGTAATCACTCATTCTAACTTAGTGAAGTAGAGAACAGCTTGGGTAGAAACAATAAGCACTCTATTCATGTTAACAAGCACATCAACACCTCCTTGGAACTACGAAACCATTTAATTTCATTAAACAACGAGTATCTAATGATCATTAGCATTTCTTACAAGTATTTTCAGCTTAATCACTCATTAATTTGTGCTTCTCTTGATTTCCTTCCAAGTAGGCTGGACTTTTTGCTGTAATCACTCATTCTAGCTTAATGATGTTGAAAACAGCCTGTGTGCAAACAATAAGCACTCTATTGATGTTAGCAAGCACATCCACGCCTCCTTGGAAATAGGAAACCATTTAATTTCATTCAACAACGAGTATCTAAGGATCATTAGCATTTCTTACAAGTATTTTCAGCTTAATCACTCATTAATTTGTGCTTCTCTTGATTTCCTTCAAACAAGGATGGACTTTTTTCTGTAATCACTAATTCTAACTTAGTGAAGTAGAGAACAGCTTGGGTACAAACAATAAGCACTCTATTCATGTTAACAACCACATCAACACCTCCTTGGAACTAGGAAACCATTCAATTTCGTTAAACAACGAGTATCTAATGATCATTAGCATTTCTTACAAGTATTTCAGCCTAATCACTCATTAATGTGTGCTTCTCTTGATTTCCTTCTAACAAGGCGGGACTTTTTGTTGTAATCACTCATTCCAACTTAATGATGTAGAAAACAGCTTGGGTAGAAGCAATAAGCACTCTATTCATGTTAACAAGCACATCAACCCCACCTTGGAACAAGGAAACCATTTAATTTCATTAAACAACGAGTATCTAATGATCATTAGCATTTCTTACAAGTATTTCAGCCTAATCACTCATTAATGTGTGCTTCTCTTGATTTCCTTCTAACAAGGCTGGACTTTTTGTTGTAATCACTCATTCTAACTTAATGATGTAGAAAACAGCTTGGGTACAAACAATAAGCACCCTATTCATGTTAACAAGCACATCAACACCTCCTTGGAACTAGGAAACCATTTAATTTATTAAACAACGAGTATCTAAGGATCATTAGCATTTCATACAAGTATTTTCAGCTTAACCACTCATTACTGCGTGCTTCTCTTGATTTCCTTCAAACAAGGATGGACTTTTTTCTGTAATCATTCATTCTAACTTAATGATCTTGAAAACAGCTTCTGTGCAACCAATAAGCACTCTATTCATGTTAGCAAGCACAACAACACCTCCTTGGAAACAGGAAACCATTTAATTCTGATTAAACAACGAGCATCTAACGATCAGTAGCATTTCTTACAAGTATTTCAGCCTAATCACTGATTAATGTGTGCTACTCTTCATTTCCTTCTAACAAGGCTGGACTTTTTGTTGTAATCACTCGTTCCAACTTAATGATGTAGAGAACAGCTTGGGTACCAACAATAAGCTCTCTATTCATCTTAACAAGCACATCAACACCCCCTTGGAACTACGAAACCATTTAATTTCATTAAACAATGAGTATCTAATGATCATTAGCATTTCTTACAAGTATTTTCAGCTTAATCACTCATTAATTTGTGCTTCTCTTGATTTCCTTCAAACAAGGCTGGACTTTTTGCTGTAGTCACTCATTCTAACTTAATGAAGTTGAAAACGGCTTGTGTGCAGTCAATAAGCACTGTATTCATGTTAGCAAGCACATCAACACATCCTTGGAAATAGGAAACCATTTAATTTCATTAAACAATGAGTATCTAACGATCAGTAGCATTTCTTACAAGTATTTTCAGCTTAATCACTCATTAATTTGTGCTTCTCTTGATTTCCTTCAAAGAAGGCTGGACTTTTTGCTGTAATCACTCATTCTAACATAATGAAGTTGAAAACGGCTTGTGTGCAATCAATAAGCACTCTATTCATGTTAGCAAGCACATCAACACATCCTTGGAAATAGGAAACCATTTAATTTCATTAAACAATGAGTATCTAACGATCAGTAGCATTTCTTACAAGTATTTTCAGCTTAATCACTCATTAATTTGTGCTTCTCTTGATTTCCTTCTAACAAGGCTGGACTTTTTGCTGTAATCACTCATTCTACTTAGTGAAGTAGAGAACAGCTTGGGTACAAACAATAAGCACTCTATTTATGTTAACAAGCCCATCAACACCTCCTTGGAACTAGGAAACCATTTAATTTCATTATACAACGAGTCTCTAATGATCATTAGCATTTCTTACAAGTGTTTTCAGCTTAATCACTCATTAATTTGTGCTTCTCTTGATTTCCTTCTAACAAGGCTGGACTTTTTGCTGTAATCACTCATTCTAACTTAGTGATGTAGGGAACAGCTTGTGTTCAAACAATAAGTACTCTATGCATGTTAACAAGCACATCAACACCTCCTTGGAACTAGGAAACCGTTTAATTTCATTATACAACGAGTATCTAATGATCATTAGCATTTCTTACAAGTATTTTCAGCTTAATCACTCATTAATTTGTGCTTCTCTTGATTTCCTTCTAACAAGGCTGGACTTTTTGCTGTAATCACTCATTCTAACTTAGTGATGCCGAAAAGAGCTTGGCTAGAAACAATAAGCACTCTATTCATGTTCACAAGCACATCAACACCTCCTTGGAACTAGGAAACCATTCAATTTCATTAAAACGAGTATCTAATGATCATTAGCATTTCTTACAAGTATTTTCAGCTAAATCACTCATTAATTTGTGCTTCTCTTGATTTCCTTCAAACAAGGCTGGACTTTTTGCTGTAATCACTCATTCTAACTTAATGATGTTGAAAACAGCCTCTGCGCAATCAATAAGCACTCTATTCATGTTAGCAAGCACATCAACACCTCCTTGGAAACTAGGAAACCATTTAATTTCATTAAACAACGAGTATCTAACGATCAGTAGCATTTCTTACAAGTATTTTCAGCTTAATCACTCATTAATTTGTGCTTCTCTTGATTTCCTTCTAACAAGGCTGGACCTTTTGCTGTAATCACTCATTCTAACTTAGTGAAGTAGAGAACAGCTTGGGTAGAAACAATAAGCACTCTATTCATGTTAACAAGCACATCAACACCTCCTTGGAACTACGAAACCATTTAATTTCATTAAACAACGAGTATCTAATGATCATTAGCATTTCTTACAAGTATTTTCAGCTTAATCACTCATTAATTTGTGCTTCTCTTGATTTCCTTCCAAGTAGGCTGGACTTTTTGCTGTAATCACTCATTCTAACTTAATGATGTTGAAAACAGCCTGTGTGCAAACAATAAGCACTCTATTCATGTTAGCAAGCACATCAACACCTCCTTGGAAATAGGAAACCATTTAATTTCATTAAACAACGAGTATCTAAGGATCATTAGCATTTCTTACAAGTATTTTCAGCTTAATCACTCATTAATTTGTGCTTCTCTTGATTTCCTTCTAACAAGGCTGGACTTTTTGCTGTAATCACTCATTCTAACTTAGTGAAGTAGAGAACAGCTTGGGTACAAACAATAAGCACTCTATTCATGTTAACAAGCACATCAACACCTCCTTGGAACTAGGAAACCATTCAATTTCATTAAACAACGAGTATCTAATGATCATTAGCATTTCTTACAAGTATTTCAGCCTAATCACTCATTAATGTGTGCTTCTCTTGATTTCCTTCTAACAAGGCTGGACTTTTTGTTGTAATCACTCATTCTAACTTAATGATGTAGAAAACAGCTTGGGTACAAACAATAAGCACTCTATTCATGTTAACAAGCACATCAACACCTCCTTGGAACTAGGAAACCATTTAATTTCATTAAACAACGAGTATCTAATGATCATTAGCATTTCTTACAAGTATTTCAGCCTAATCACTCATTAATGTGTGCTTCTCTTGATTTCCTTCTAACAAGGCTGGACTTTTTGTTGTAATCACTCATTCTAACTTAATGATGTAGAAAACAGCTTGGGTACAAACAATAAGCACTCTATTCATGTTAACAAGCACATCAACACCTCCTTGGAACTAGGAAACCATTTAATTTCATTAAACAACGAGTATCTAATGATCATTAGCATTTCTTACAAGTATTTTCAGCTTAATCACTCATTAATTGTGCTTCTCTTGATTTCCTTCAAACAAGGATGGACTTTTTGCTGTAATCACTCATTCTAACTTAATGATGTTGAAAACAGCTTGTGTGCAACAATAAGCACTCTATTCATGTTAGCAAGCACATCAACACCTCCTTGGAAACTAGGAAACCATTTAATTTCATTAAACAACGAGTATCTAACGATCAGTAGCATTTCTTACAAGTATTTCAGCTTAATCACTCATTAATGTGTGCTTCTCTTGATTTCCTTCTAACAAGGCTGGACTTTTGCTGTAATCACTCATTCTAACTTAATGATGTAGAGAACAGCTTGGGTACCAACAATAAGCTCTCTATTCATCTTAACAAGCACATCAACACCCCCTTGGAACTACGAAACCATTTAATTTCATTAAACAATGAGTATTTAATGATCATTAGCATTTCTTACAAGTATTTTCAGCTTAATCACTCATTAATTTGTGCTTCTCTTGATTTCCTTCAAACAAGGCTGGACTTTTTGCTGTAATCACTCATTCTAACTTAATGATGTTGAAAACGGCTTGTGTGCAATCAATAAGCACTCTATTCATGTTAGGAAGCACATCAACACATCCTTGGAAATAGGAAACCATTTAATTTCATTAAACAATGAGTATCTAACGATCAGTAGCATTTCTTACAAGTATTTTCAGCTAAATCACTCATTAATTTGTGCTTCTCTTGATTTCCTTCAAACAAGGATGGACTTTTTGCTGTAATCACTCATTCTATCTTAATGATGTTGAAAACAGCCTGTGCGCAATCAATAAGCAGTCTATTCATGTTAGCAAGCACATCAACACCTCCTTGGAAATAGGAAACCATTTAATTTCATTAAACAACGAGTATCTAATGATCATTAGCATTTCTTACAAGTATTTTCAGCTTAATCACTCATTAATTTGTGCTTCTCTTGATTTCCTTCTAAGAAGGCTGGACTTTTTGCTGTAATCACTCATTCTAACTTAGTGATGCAGAGAACAGCCTGTGTGCAAACAATAAGCACTCTATTCATGTTAACAAGCACATCAACACCTCCTTGGAACTAGGAAACCATTCAATTTCATTAAACAACGAGTATCTAATGATCATTAGCATTTCTTACAAGTATTTTCAGCTTAATCACTCATTAATTTGTGCTTCTCTTGATTTCCTTCTAACAAGGCTGGACTTTTGTTGTAATCACTCATTCTAACTTAATGATGTAGAAACAGCTTGGGTAAAAACAATAAGCACTCTATTCATGTTAACAAGCACATCAACACCTCCTTGGAACTAGGAAACCATTTAATTTCATTAAACAACGAGTATCTAATGATCATTAGCATTTCTTACAAGTATTTTCAGCTTAATCACTCATTAATGTGTGCTTCTCTTGATTTCCTTCTAACAAGGCTGGACTTTTTGTTGTAATCACTCATTCTAACTTAATGATGTAGAAAACAGCTTGGTACAAACAATAAGCACTCTATTCATGTTAACAAGCACATCAACACCTCCTTGGAACTAGGAAACCATTCAATTTCATTAAACAACGAGTATCTAATGATCATTAGCATTTCTTACAAGTATTTCAGCCTAATCACTCATTAATGTGTGCTTCTCTTGATTTCCTTCTAACAAGGCTGGACTTTTTGTTGTAATCACTCATTCTAACTTAATGATGTTGAAAACAGCTTGGTGCAAACAATAAGCACTCTATTCATGTTAACAAGCACATCAACACCTCCTTGGAACTAGGAAACCATTTAATTTCATTAAACAACGAGTATCTAATGATCATTAGCATTTCTTACAAGTATTTTCAGCTTAACCACTCATTAATGTGTGCTTCTCTTGATTTCCTTCTAACAAGGCTGGACTTTTTGTTGTAATCACTCATTCTAACTTAATGATGTAGAAAACAGCTTGTGTACAAACAATAAGCACTCTATTCATGTTAACAAGCACATCAACACCTCCTTGGAAATAGGAAACCATTCAATTTCATTAAACAACGAGTATCTAATGATCATTAGCATTTCTTACAAGTATTTCAGCTTAATCACTCATTAATGTGTGCTTCTCTTGATTTCCTTCTAACAAGGCTGGACTTTTGTTGTAATCACTCATTCTAACTTAATGATGTTGAAAACAGCCTGTGTGCAAACAATAAGCACTCTATTCATGTTAACAAGCACATCAACACCTCCTTGGAACTAGGAAACCATTTAATTTCATTAAACAACGAGTATCTAATGATCATTAGCATTTCTTACAAGTATTTTCAGCTTAATCACTCATTAATGTGTGCTTCTCTTGATTTCCTTCTAACAAGGCTGGACTTTTTGCTGTAATCACTCATTCTAACTTAGTGATGTAGAAAACAGCTTGGGTACAAACAATAAGCACTCTATTCATGTTAACAAGCACATCAACACCTCCTTGGAACTAGGAAACCATTCAATTTCATTAAACAACGAGTATCTAATGATCATTAGCATTTCTTACAAGTATTTCAGCCTAATCACTCATTAATGTGTGCTTCTCTTGATTTCCTTCTAACAAGGCTGGACTTTTTGTTGTAATCACTCATTCTAACTTAATGATGTAGAAAACAGCTTGGGTACAAACAATAAGCACTCTATTCATGTTAACAAGCACATCAACACCTCCTTGGAACTAGGAAACCATTTAATTTCATTAAACAACGAGTATCTAATGATCATTAGCATTTCTTACAAGTATTTCAGCTTAATCACTCATTAATGTGTGCTTCTCTTGATTTCCTTCTAACAAGGCTGGACTTTTTGTTGTAATCACTCATTCTAACTTAATGATGTAGAAAACAGCTTGGGTACAAACAATAAGCACTCTATTCATGTTAACAAGCACATCAACACCTCCTTGGAACTAGGAAACCATTTAATTTCATTAAACAACGAGTATCTAATGATCATTAGCATTTCTTACAAGTATTTTCAGCTTAATCACTCATTAATGTGTGCTTCTCTTGATTTCCTTCTAACAAGGCTGGACTTTTTGTTGTAATCACTCATTCTAACTTAATGATGTTGAAAACAGCTTGTGTACAAACAATAAGCACTCTATTCATGTTAACAAGCACATCAACACCTCCTTGGAACTAGGAAACCATTTAATTTCATTAAACAACGAGTATCTAATGATCATTAGCATTTCTTACAAGTATTTTCAGCTTAATCACTCATTAATTTGTGCTTCTCTTGATTTCCTTCTAACAAGGCTGGACTTTTGCTGTAATCACTCATTCTAACTTAATGATGTTGAAACAGCTTGGGTACAAACAATAAGCACTCTATTCATGTTAACAAGCACATCAACACCTCCTTGGAACTAGGAAACCATTTAATTTCATTAAACAACGAGTATCTAATGATCATTAGCATTTCTTACAAGTATTTTCAGCTTAATCACTCATTAATTTGTGCTTCTCTTGATTTCCTTCAAACAAGGCTGGACTTTTTGCTGTAATCACTCATTCTAACTTAATGATGTTGAAAACAGCCTGTGTGCAAACAATAAGCACTCTATTCATGTTAGCAAGCACATCAACACCTCCTTGGAAATAGGAAACCATTTAATTTCATTAAACAACGAGTATCTAATGATCATTAGCATTTCTTACAAGTATTTTCAGCTTAATCACTCATTAATTTGTGCTTCTCTTGATTTCCTTCTAACAAGGCTGGACTTTTTGCTGTAATCACTCATTCTAACTTAGTGATGTAGAAACAGCTGTGGTACAAACAATAAGCACTCTATTCATGTTAACAAGCACATCAACACCTCCTTGGAACTAGGAAACCATTTAATTTCATTAAACAACGAGTATCTAATGATCATTAGCATTTCTTACAAGTATTTTCAGCTTAATCACTCATTAATTTGTGCTTCTCTTGATTTCCTTCTAACAAGGCTGGACTTTTTGCTGTAATCACTCATTCTAACTTAATGATGTAGAAAACAGCTTGGGTACAAACAATAAGCACTCTATTCATGTTAACAAGCACATCAACACCTCCTTGGAAATAGGAAACCATTTAATTTCATTAAACAACGAGTATCTAATGATCATTAGCATTTCTTACAAGTATTTCAGCTTAATCACTCATTAATGTGTGCTTCTCTTGATTTCCTTCTAACAAGGCTGGACTTTTTGTTGTAATCACTCATTCTAACTTAATGATGTAGAAAACAGCTTGGGTACAAACAATAAGCACTCTATTCATGTTAACAAGCACATCAACACCTCCTTGGAACTAGGAAACCATTCAATTTCATTAAACAACGAGTATCTAATGATCATTAGCATTTCTTACAAGTATTTTCAGCTTAATCACTCATTAATTTGTGCTTCTCTTGATTTCCTTCTAACAAGGCTGGACTTTTTGTTGTAATCACTCATTCTAACTTAATGATGTAGAAAACAGCTTGGGTAAAACAATAAGCACTCTATTCATGTTAACAAGCACATCAACACCTCCTTGGAACTAGGAAACCATTCAATTTCATTAAACAACGAGTATCTAATGATCATTAGCATTTCTTACAAGTATTTCAGCCTAATCACTCATTAATGTGTGCTTCTCTTGATTTCCTTCTAACAAGGCTGGACTTTTTGTTGTAATCACTCATTCTAACTTAATGATGTAGAAAACAGCTTGGGTACAAACAATAAGCACTCTATTCATGTTAACAAGCACATCAACACCTCCTTGGAATAGGAAACCATTTAATTTCATTAAACAACGAGTATCTAATGATCATTAGCATTTCTTACAAGTATTTTCAGCTTAACCACTCATTAATGTGTGCTTCTCTTGATTTCCTTCTAACAAGGCTGGACTTTTTGCTGTAATCACTCATTCTAACTTAATGATGTAGAAACAGCTTGGTACAAACAATAAGCACTCTATTCATGTTAACAAGCACATCAACACCTCCTTGGAACTAGGAAACCATTCAATTTCATTAAACAACGAGTATCTAATGATCATTAGCATTTCTTACAAGTATTTTCAGCTTAATCACTCATTAATTTGTGCTTCTCTTGATTTCCTTCTAACAAGGCTGGACTTTTTGCTGTAATCACTCATTCTAACTTAATGATGTTGAAAACAGCCTGTGTGCAAACAATAAGCACTCCATTCATGTTAGCAAGCACATCAACACCTCCTTGGAAATAGGAAACCATTTAATTTCATTAAACAACGAGTATCTAATGATCATTAGCATTTCTTACAAGTATTTTCAGCTTAATCACTCATTAATGTTGTGCTTCTCTTGATTTCCTTCTAACAAGGCTGGACTTTTTGCTGTAATCACTCATTCTAACTTAATGATGTTGAAAACAGCCTGTGTGCAAACAATAAGCACTCTATTCATGTTAACAAGCACATCAACACCTCCTTGGAACTAGGAAACCATTTAATTTCATTAAACAACGAGTATCTAATGATCATTAGCATTTCTTACAAGTATTTTCAGCTTAATCACTCATTAATTTGTGCTTCTCTTGATTTCCTTCTAACAAGGCTGGACTTTTTGTTGTAATCACTCATTCTAACTTAGTGATGCAGAAAACAGCCTGTGTGCAAACAATAAGCACTCTATTCATGTTAACAAGCACATCAACACCTCCTTGGAACTAGGAAACCATTCAATTTCATTAAACAACGAGTATCTAATGATCATTAGCATTTCTTACAAGTATTTTCAGCTTAATCACTCATTAATTTGTGCTTCTCTTGATTTCCTTCTAACAAGGCTGGACTTTTTGTTGTAATCACTCATTCTAACTTAATGATGTAGAAAACAGCTTGGGTACAAACAATAAGCACTCTATTCATGTTAACAAGCACATCAACACCTCCTTGGAACTAGGAAACCATTCAATTTCATTAAACAACGAGTATCTAATGATCATTAGCATTTCTTACAAGTATTTCAGCCTAATCACTCATTAATGTGTGCTTCTCTTGATTTCCTTCTAACAAGGCTGGACTTTTTGTTGTAATCACTCATTCTAACTTAATGATGTAGAAAACAGCTTGGGTACAAACAATAAGCACTCTATTCATGTTAACAAGCACATCAACACCTCCTTGGAACTAGGAAACCATTTAATTTCATTAAACAACGAGTATCTAATGATCATTAGCATTTCTTACAAGTATTTTCAGCTTAATCACTCATTAATTTGTGCTTCTCTTGATTTCCTTCAAACAAGGCTGGACTTTTTGCTGTAATCACTCATTCTAACTTAATGATGTTGAAAACAGCCTCTGTGCAAACAATAAGCACTCTATTCATGTTAGCAAGCACATCAACACCTCCTTGGAAATAGGAAACCATTTAATTTCATTAAACAACGAGTATCTAATGATCATTAGCATTTCTTACAAGTATTTTCAAGCTAATCACTCATTAATTTGCTTTCTCTTGATTTCCTTCTAACAAGGCTGGACTTTTTGCTGTAATCACTCATTCTAACTTAATGATGTTGAAAACAGCCTGTGTGCAAACAATAAGCACTCTATTCATGTTAGCAAGCACGTCAACACCTCCTTGGAAATAGGAAACCATTTAATTTCATTAAACAACGAGTATCTAATGATCATTAGCATTTCTTACAGGTATTTTCAGCTTAATCACTCATTAATTTGCTCTTCTCTTGATTTCCTTCTAAGAAGGCTGGACTTTTTGCTGTAATCACTCATTCTAACTTAATGATGTTGAAAACAGCCTGTGTGCAAACAATAAGCACTCTATTCATGTTAACAAGCACATCAACACCTCCTTGGAACTAGGAAACCATTTAATTTCATTAAACAACGAGTATCTAATGATCATTAGCATTTCTTACAAGTATTTTCAGCTTAATCACTCATTAATTGTGCTTCTCTTGATTTCCTTCTAACAAGGCTGGACTTTTTGTTGTAATCACTCATTCTAACTTAATGATGTAGAAAACAGCTTGGGTACAAACAATAAGCACTCTATTCATGTTAACAAGCACATCAACACCTCCTTGGAACTAGGAAACCATTCAATTTCATTAAACAACGAGTATCTAATGATCATTAGCATTTCTTACAAGTATTTCAGCTTAATCACTCATTAATTTGTGCTTCTCTTGATTTCCTTCTAACAAGGCTGGACTTTTTGTTGTAATCACTCATTCTAACTTAATGATGTAGAAAACAGCTTGGGTACAAACAATAAGCACTCTATTCATGTTAACAAGCACATCAACACCTCCTTGGAACTAGGAAACCATTCAATTTCATTAAACAACGAGTATCTAATGATCATTAGCATTTCTTACAAGTATTTCAGCCTAATCACTCATTAATGTGTGCTTCTCTTGATTTCCTTCTAACAAGGCTGGACTTTTTGTTGTAATCACTCATTCTAACTTAATGATGTAGAAAACAGCTTGGGTACAAACAATAAGCACTCTATTCATGTTAACAAGCACATCAACACCTCCTTGGAACTAGGAAACCATTAATTTCATTAAACAACGAGTATCTAATGATCATTAGCATTTCTTACAAGTATTTCAGCCTAATCACTCATTAATGTGTGCTTCTCTTGATTTCCTTCTAACAAGGCTGGACTTTTTGTTGTAATCACTCATTCTAACTTAATGATGTAGAAAACAGCTTGGGTACAAACAATAAGCACTCTATTCATGTTAACAAGCACATCAACACCTCCTTGGAACTAGGAAACCATTTAATTTCATTAAACAACGAGTATCTAATGATCATTAGCATTTCTTACAAGTATTTTCAGCTTAATCACTCATTAATGTGTGCTTCTCTTGATTTCCTTCTAACAAGGCTGGACTTTTTGCTGTAATCACTCATTCTAACTTAATGATGTTGAAAACAGCTTGTGTACAAACAATAAGCACTCTATTCATGTTAACAAGCACATCAACACCTCCTTGGAACTAGGAAACCATTTAATTTCATTAAACAACGAGTATCTAATGATCATTAGCATTTCTTACAAGTATTTCAGCTTAATCACTCATTAATGTGTGCTTCTCTTGATTTCCTTCTAACAAGGCTGGACTTTTTGTTGTAATCACTCATTCTAACTTAATGATGTAGAAAACAGCTTGGGTACAAACAATAAGCACTCTATTCATGTTAACAAGCACATCAACACCTCCTTGGAACTAGGAAACCATTCAATTTCATTAAACAACGAGTATCTAATGATCATTAGCATTTCTTACAAGTATTTTCAGCTTAATCACTCATTAATTTGTGCTTCTCTTGATTTCCTTCTAACAAGGCTGGACTTTTTGTTGTAATCACTCATTCTAACTTAATGATGTAGAAAACAGCTTGGGTACAAACAATAAGCACTCTATTCATGTTAACAAGCACATCAACACCTCCTTGGAACTAGGAAACCATTCAATTTCATTAAACAACGAGTATCTAATGATCATTAGCATTTCTTACAAGTATTTCAGCTTAATCACTCATTAATGTGTGCTTCTCTTGATTTCCTTCTAACAAGGCTGGACTTTTTGTTGTAATCACTCATTCTAACTTAATGATGTAGAAAACAGCTTGGGTACAAACAATAAGCACTCTATTCATGTTAACAAGCACATCAACACCTCCTTGGAACTAGGAAACCATTTAATTTCATTAAACAACGAGTATCTAATGATCATTAGCATTTCTTACAAGTATTTTCAGCTTAATCACTCATTAATGTGTGCTTCTCTTGATTTCCTTCTAACAAGGCTGGACTTTTTGCTGTAATCACTCATTCTAACTTAATGATGTAGAAAACAGCTTGGGTACAAACAATAAGCACTCTATTCATGTTAACAAGCACATCAACACCTCCTTGGAACTAGGAAACCATTTAATTTCATTAAACAACGAGTATCTAATGATCATTAGCATTTCTTACAAGTATTTTCAGCTTAATCACTCATTAATGTGTGCTTCTCTTGATTTCCTTCTAACAAGGCTGGACTTTTTGTTGTAATCACTCATTCTAACTTAATGATGTAGAAACAGCTTGGGTACAAACAATAAGCACTCTATTCATGTTAACAAGCACATCAACACCTCCTTGGAACTAGGAAACCATTCAATTTCATTAAACAACGAGTATCTAATGATCATTAGCATTTCTTACAAGTATTTCAGCCTAATCACTCATTAATGTGTGCTTCTCTTGATTTCCTTCTAACAAGGCTGGACTTTTTGTTGTAATCACTCATTCTAACTTAATGATGTAGAAAACAGCTTGGGTACAAACAATAAGCACTCTATTCATGTTAACAAGCACATCAACACCTCCTTGGAACTAGGAAACCATTCAATTTCATTAAACAACGAGTATGTAATGATCATTAGCATTTCTTACAAGTATTTTCAGCTTAATCACTCATTAATGTGTGCTTCTCTTGATTTCCTTCTAACAAGGCTGGACTTTTTGCTGTAATCACTCATTCTAACTTAATGATGTTGAAAACAGCCTGTGTACAAACAATAAGCACTCTATTCATGTTAGCAAGCACATCAACACCTCCTTGGAAATAGGAAACCATTTAATTTCATTAAACAACGAGTATCTAATGATCATTAGCATTTCTTACAAGTATTTTCAGCTTAATCACTCATTAATTGTGCTTCTCTTGATTTCCTTCTAACAAGGCTGGACTTTTTGCTGTAATCACTCATTCTAACTTAGTGATGCAGAAAACAGCTTGGGTACAAACAATAAGCACTCTATTCATGTTAACAAGCACATCAACACCTCCTTGGAACTAGGAAACCATTCAATTTCATTAAACAATGAGTATCTAATGATCATTAGCATTTCTTACAAGTATTTTCAGCTTAATCACTCATTAATGTGTGCTTCTCTTGATTTCCTTCTAACAAGGCTGGACTTTTGTTGTAATCACTCATTCTAACTTAATGATGTTGAAAACAGCTTGTGTACAAACAATAAGCACTCTATTCATGTTAACAAGCACATCAACACCTCCTTGGAACTAGGAAACCATTTAATTTCATTAAACAACGAGTATCTAATGATCATTAGCATTTCTTACAAGTATTTCAGCCTAATCACTCATTAATTTGTGCTTCTCTTGATTTCCTTCTAACAAGGCTGGACTTTTTGCTGTAATCACTCATTCTAACTTAATGATGTAGAAACAGCCTGTGTGCAAACAATAAGCACTCTATTCATGTTAACAAGCACATGAACACCTCCCCGGAACTAGGAAACCATTCAATTTCATTAAACAACGAGTATCTAATGATCATTATCATTAGCATTTCTTCCAAGTATTTGCAGCTTAATCATTCATTAATTTGTGCTTCTCTTGATTTCCTTCTAACAAGGCTGGACTTTTTGTTGTAATCACTCATTCTAACTTAATGATGTTGAAAACCGCTTGGGTACAAACAATAAGCACTCTATTCATGCTAACAAGCACATCAACACCTCCTTGGACCAAGGAAACCCTTGAATTTCATGAAAGAACGAGTATCTAATGATCATTAGCATTTCTTACAAGTATTTTCAGCTTAATCACTCATTAATATGTGCTTCGCTTGATTTCCTTCTATCAAGGGTGGACTTTTTGTTGTAATCACTCATTCTAACTTAATGATCTAGAAAACAGCTTGGGTACAAAAAATAAGCAGTCTATTCATGTTCAAAAGCACATCAACACCTCCTTGGAACTAGGAAACTATTCAATTTCATTAAACCACGAGTATCTAATGATCATTAGCATTTCTTACAATTATTTTCAGCTTAATGACTCATTAATGTGTGCTTCTCTTGATTTCCTCCTAGGAAAGCTGGACCTTTTGTTGTAATCACTCACTCTAACTTAATGATGTAGAAAACAGCTTGGGTACAAACAATAAGCACTCAATTCATGTTAACAAGCACATCAACACCCTCTCGGAACTAGGAAACCATTCAATTTCATTAAACAACGAGTATCTAATGATCATTAGCATTTCTTACAAGTATTTTCAGCATAATCACTCATTAATCTATGCTTCTCTTGATTTCCTTCTAACTAGGCTGGACTTTTTGTTGTAATCACTCATTCTAACCTAATGATGTAGAAAAAAGCTTGGGTAAAAACAATAAGCACTCTATTCATGTTAACAAGCACATCAACACCTCCTTGGACCAAGGAAACCATTGAATTTCATGAAACAACGAGTATCTAATGATCATTTGCATTTCTTACAAGTATTTTCAGCTTAATCACTCATTAATATGTGCTTCTCTTGATTTCCTTCTATCAAGGGTGGACTTTTTGTTGTAATCACTCATTCTAACTTAATGATGTAGAAAACAGCTTGGGTACAAAAAATAAGAACTCTATTCATGTTCAGAAGCACATCAACACCTCCTTGGAACTAGGAAACCATTCAATTTCATTAAACAACGAGTATCTAATGATCATTAGCATTTCTTACAAGTATTTTCAGCTTAATCACTCATTAATGTGTGCTTCTCTTGATTTCCTTATAGGAAGGCTGGACCTTTTGTTGTAATCAGTCATTCTAACTTAATGATGTAGAAAATTGCTTGGGCACAAACAATAAGCACTCAATTCGTGTTAACGAGCGCATCAGCACGCCCTTGGAACTAGGAAACCGTTCATTTTCATTAAACAACGAGTATCTAATGATCATCAGCATTTCTTACAAGTATTTTCATCGTAATCACTCATTAATATATGCTTCTCTTGATTTCCTTCTAACTAGGCTGGTCTTTTTGTTGTAATCACTCATTCTAACTTAATGATGTAGAAAAGAGCTTGGGTACAAACAATAAGCACTCTATTCATGTTAACAACCACATCAACACCTCCTTGGAACTAGGAAACCATTGAATTTCATTAAACAACGAGTATCTAATGATCATTAGCATTTCTTACAAGTATTTTCAGCTTAATCACCCATTAATGTGTGCTTCTCTTGATTTCCTTCTAACAAGGCTGGACTTTTTGTTGTAATCACTCATTCTAACTTAATGATGTAGAAAACAGCTTGGGTACAAACAATAAACACTGTATTCATGTTAACAAGCACATCAGCACCTCCTTGGAACTAGGAAACCATTCAATTTCATTAAACAACGAGTACCTAATGATCATTAGCATTTCTTACAAGTAATTTCAGCTTAATCACTCATTAATCTGTGCTTTTCTTGATTTCCTTCTAACAAGGCTGGACTTTTTGTTGTAATCACTCATTCTAACATAATGATGTAGAAAACTGCTTGGGTACAAACAATAAGCACTCTATTCATGTTAACATGCACATCAACACCTCCTTGGAACTAGGAAACCATTCAATTTCGTTAGACAACGAGTATCTAATGATCATTAGCTTTTCTTACAAGTATTTCAGCCTAATCACTCATTAATGTGTGCTTCTCTTGATTTCCTTCTAACAAGGCTGGACTTTTTGTTGTAATCACTCATTCTAACTTAATGATGTTGAAAACAGCTTGTGTACAAACAATAAGCACTCTATTCATGTTAACAAGCACATCAACACCTACTTGGAATTAGGAAACCATTCAATTTCATTAAACAACGAGTATCTAAGGATCATTAGCATTTCTTACTAGTATTTTCAGCTTAATCATTGATTAATGCGTGCTTCTCTTGATTTCCTTCTAACACGGCTGGACTTTTTGTTGTAATCACTCATTCTAACCTAATGATGTTGAAAACAGCTTGGGTACAAACAATAAGCAGTCTATTAATGTTAACAAGCACAGCAACACCTCCTTGGAACTACGAAATCATTCAATTTCATTAGACAACGAGTATCTAATGATCATTAGCATTTCTTACAAGAATTTCAGCCTAAACATTCATTAATGTGTGCTTCCCTCGATTTCCTTCTAACAAGGCTGGACTTTTTGTCGTAATCTCTCATTCTAACTTAATGATGTAGAAAACAGCTTGGGTACAAACAATAAGCACTCTATTCATGTTAACAAGCACATCAACACCTCCTTGGAACTAGGAAACCATTTAATTTCGTTAAACAACGAGTATCTAATGATCATTAGCATTTCTTACGAGTATTTTCACTGTAATCACTCATTAATTTATGCTTCTCTTGACCAGTTATTAATGTGTGCTTCTCTTGATTTCCTTCTAGCAAGGCTGGACTTTTTGTTGTAATCACCCATATGTGTGCTTCTCCTGATTTGCTACTAACAAGGCTGGACTTTTTGCTGTAATCACTCATTCTAACTTAGTGATGCAGAAAACCGGTTGGGTACAAACAATAAGCACTCTATTCATGTTAACAAGCACATCAACACCTCCTTGGAACTAGGAAACCATTTAATTTCGTTAAACAACGAGTATCTAATGATCATTAGCATTTCTTACGAGTATTTTCATTGTAATCACTCATTAATTTATGCTTCTCTTGACCACTTATTAATGTGTGCTTCTCTTGATTTCCTTCTAACAAGGGTGGACTTTTTGTTGTAATCCCTCATTCTAACATAATGATGTAGAAAACTGCTTGGGTACAAACAATAAGCACTCTATTCATGTTAACATGCACATCAACACCTCCTTGGAACTAGGAAACCATTCAATTTCGTTAGACAACGAGTATCTAAGGATCATTAGCTTTCCTTACAAGTATTTCAGCCTAACCACTCATTAATGTGTGCTTCTCTTGATTTCCTTCTAACAAGGCTGGACTTTTTGTTGTAATCACTCATTCTAACTTAATGATGTTGAAAACAGCTTGTGTACAAACAATAAGCACTCTATTCATGTTAACAAGCACATCAACACCTACTTGGAATTAGGAAACCATTCAATTTCATTAAACAACGAGTATCTAAGGATCATTAGCATTTCTTACTAGTATTTTCAGCTTAATCATTCATTAATGCGTGCTTCTCTTGATTTCCTTCTAACACGGCTGGACTTTTTGTTGTAATCACTCATTCTAACTTAATGATGTTGAAAACAGCTTGGGTACAAAGAATAAGCAGTCTATTAATGTTTACAAGCACAGCAACACCTCCTTGGAGCTACGAAAGCATTCAATTTCATTCAACAACGAGTATCTAATGATCATTAGCATTTCTTACAAGAATTTCAGCCTAATCATTCATTAATGTGTGCTTCCCTCGATTTCCTTCTAACAAGGCTGGACTTTTTGTCGTAATCTCTCATTCTAACTTAATGATGTAGAAAACAGCTTGGGTACAAACAATAAGCACTCTATTCATGTTAACAAGCACATCAACACCTCCTTGGAACTAGGAAACCATTTAATTTCGTTAAACAACGAGTATCTAATGATCATTAGCATTTCTTACGAGTATTTTCATTGTAATCACTCATTAATTTATGCTTCTCTTGACCACTTATTAATGTGTGCTTCTCTTGATTTCCTTCTAGCAAGGCTGGACTTTTTGTTGTAATCACCCATATGTGTGCTTCTCCTGTTTTGCTACTAACAAGGCTGGACTTTTTGCTGTAATCACTCATTCTAACTTAGTGATGCAGAAAACCGGTTGGGTACAAACAATAAGCACTCTATTCATGTTAACAAGCACATCAACACCTCCTTGGAACTAGGAAACCATTTAATTTCGTTAAACAACGAGTATCTAATGATCATTAGCATTTCTTACGAGTATTTTCATTGTAATCACTCATTAATTTATGCTTCTCTTGACCACTTATTAATGTGTGCTTCTCTTGATTTCCTTCTAACAAGGGTGGACTTTTTGTTGTAATCCCTCATTCTAACATAATGATGTAGAAAACTGCTTGGGTACAAACAATAAGCACTCTATTCATGTTAACATGCACATCAACACCTCCTTGGAACTAGGAAACCATTCAATTTCGTTAGACAACGAGTATCTAAGGATCATTAGCTTTCCTTACAAGTATTTCAGCCTAACCACTCATTAATGTGTGCTTCTCTTGATTTCCTTCTAACAAGGCTGGACTTTTTGTTGTAATCACTCATTCTAACTTAATGATGTTGAAAACAGCTTGTGTACAAACAATAAGCACTCTATTCATGTTAACAAGCACATCAACACCTACTTGGAATTAGGAAACCATTCAATTTCATTAAACAACGAGTATCTAAGGATCATTAGCATTTCTTACTAGTATTTTCAGCTTAATCATTCATTAATGCGTGCTTCTCTTGATTTCCTTCTAACACGGCTGGACTTTTTGTTGTAATCACTCATTCTAACTTAATGATGTTGAAAACAGCTTGGGTACAAAGAATAAGCAGTCTATTAATGTTTACAAGCACAGCAACACCTCCTTGGAGCTACGAAAGCATTCAATTTCATTCAACAACGAGTATCTAATGATCATTAGCATTTCTTACAAGAATTTCAGCCTAATCATTCATTAATGTGTGCTTCCCTCGATTTCCTTCTAACAAGGCTGGACTTTTTGTCGTAATCTCTCATTCTAACTTAATGATGTAGAAAACAGCTTGGGTACAAACAATAAGCACTCTATTCATGTTAACAAGCACATCAACACCTCCTTGGAACTAGGAAACCATTTAATTTCGTTAAACAACGAGTATCTAATGATCATTAGCATTTCTTACGAGTATTTTCATTGTAATCACTCATTAATTTATGCTTCTCTTGACCACTTATTAATGTGTGCTTCTCTTGATTTCCTTCTAGCAAGGCTGGACTTTTTGTTGTAATCACCCATATGTGTGCTTCTCCTGATTTGCTACTAACAAGGCTGGGCTTTTTGCTGTAATCACTCATTCTAACTTAGTGATGCAGAAAACCGGTTGGGTACAAACAATAAGCACTCTATTCATGTTAACAAGCACATCAACACCTCCTTGGAACTAGGAAACCATTTAATTTCGTTAAACAACGAGTATCTAATGATCATTAGCATTTCTTACGAGTATTTTCATTGTAATCACTCATTAATTTATGCTTCTCTTGACCACTTATTAATGTGTGCTTCTCTTGATTTCCTTCTAACAAGGGTGGACTTTTTGTTGTAATCCCTCATTCTAACATAATGATGTAGAAAACTGCTTGGGTACAAACAATAAGCACTCTATTCATGTTAACATGCACATCAACACCTCCTTGGAACTAGGAAACCATTCAATTTCGTTAGACAACGAGTATCTAATGATCATTAGCTTTTCCTTACAAGTATTTCAGCCTAACCACTCATTAATGTGTGCTTCTCTTGATTTCCTTCTAACAAGGCTGGACTTTTTGTTGTAATCACTCATTCTAACTTAATGATGTTGAAAACAGCTTGTGTACAAACAATAAGCACTCTATTCATGTTAACAAGCACATCAACACCTACTTGGAATTAGGAAACCATTCAATTTCATTAAACAACGAGTATCTAAGGATCATTAGCATTTCTTACTAGTATTTTCAGCTTAATCATTCATTAATGCGTGCTTCTCTTGATTTCCTTCTAACACGGCTGGACTTTTTGTTGTAATCACTCATTCTAACTTAATGATGTTGAAAACAGCTTGGGTACAAACAATAAGCAGTCTATTAATGGTTACAAGCACAGCAACACCTCCTTGGAACTACGAAAGCATTCAATTTCATTCAACAACGAGTATCTAATGATCATTAGCATTTCTTACAAGAATTTCAGCCTAATCATTCATTAATGTGTGCTTCCCTCGATTTCCTTCTAACAAGGCTGGACTTTTTGTCGTAATCTCTCATTCTAACTTAATGATGTAGAAAACAGCTTGGGTACAAACAATAAGCACTCTATTCATGTTAACAAGCACATCAACACCTCCTTGGAACTAGGAAACCATTTAATTTCGTTAAACAACGAGTATCTAATGATCATTAGCATTTCTTACGAGTATTTTCATTGTAATCACTCATTAATTTATGCTTCTCCTGACCACTTATTAATGTGTGCTTCTCCTGATTTCCTTCTAACAAGGCTGGACTTTTTTGTCGTAATCACTCATTCTAACTTAATGATGTTGAAAACAGCTTGTCTACAAACAATAAGCACTCTTTCATGTTAACAAGCACATCAACACCTCCTTGGAATTAGGAAACCATTCAATTTCTTTAAACAACGAGTATCTAAGGATCATTAGCATTTCTTACCGGTATTTTCAGCTTAACCACTCATTAATTTATGCTTCTCTTGACCACTTATTAATGTGTGCTTCTCTTGATTTCCTTCTAACAAGGGTGGACTTTTTGTTGTAATCGCTCATTCTAACATAATGATGTAGAAAACTGCTTGGGTACAAACAATAAGCACTCTATTCATGTTAACATGCACATCAACACCTCCTTGGAACTAGGAAACCATTCAATTTCGTTAGACAACGAGTATCTAATGATCATTAGCTTTTCTTACAAGTATTTCAGCCTAATCACTCATTAATGTGTGCTTCTCTTGATTTCCTTCTAACAAGGCTGGACTTTTTGTTGTAATCACTCATTCGAACTTCATGATGTAGAAAACAGCTTGGGTACAAACAATAAGCACTCAATTCATGTTAACAAGCGCATGACCACCCCCTCGGAACTAGGAAACCATTCAATTTCATTAAACAACGAGTATCGAATGATCATTAGCATTTCTTACAAGTAATTTCAGCTTAATCACTCATTAATCTGTGCTTTTCTTGATTTCCTTCTAACAAGCTGGGCTTTTTGTTGTAATCACTCATTCTAACATAATGATGTAGAAAACAGCTTGGGTACAAACAATAAGCACTCTATTCAGGTTAACAAGCACATCAACACCTCCTTGGAACTAGGAAACCATTCAATTTCGTTAGACAACGAGTATCTAATGATCATTAGCTTTTCTTACAAGTATTTCAGCCTCATCACTCATTAATGTGTGCTTTTCTTGATTTCCTTCTAACAAGGCTGGGCTTTTTGTTGTAATCACTCATTCTAACATAATGATGTAGAAAACAGCTTGGGTACAAACAATAAGCACTCTATTCAGGTTAACAAGCACATCAACACCACCTTGGAACTAGGAAACCATTCAATTTCGTTAGACAACGAGTATCTAATGATCATTAGCTTTCTTACAAGTATTTCAGCCTCATCACTCATTAATGTGTGCTTCTCTTGATTTCCTTCTAACAAGGCTGGACTTTTTGTTGTAATCACTCATTCTAACTTAATGATGTTGAAAACAGCTTGTGTACAAACAATAAGCACTCTATTCATGTTAACAAGCACATCAACACCTACTTGGAATTAGGAAACCATTCAATTTCATTAAACAACGAGTATCTAAGGATCATTAGCATTTCTTACTAGTATTTTCAGCTTAATCATTCATTAATGCGTGCTTCTCTTGATTTCCTTCTAACACGGCTGGACTTTTTGTTGTAATCACTCATTCTAACTTAATGATGTTGAAAACAGCTTGGGTACAAACAATAAGCAGTCTATTAATGTTTACAAGCACAGCAACACCTCCTTGGAACTACGAAAGCATTCAATTTCATTAAACAACGAGTATCTAATGATCATTAGCATTTCTTACAAGAATTTCAGCCTAATCATTCATTAATGTGTGCTTCCTCGATTTCCTTCTAACAAGGCTGGACTTTTTGTCGTAATCTCTCATTCTAACTTAATGATGTAGAAAACAGCTTGGGTACAAACAATAAGCACTCTATTCAGGTTAACAAGCACATCAACACCTCCTTGGAACTAGGAAACCATTCAATTTCGTTAGACAACGAGTATCTAATGATCATTAGCTTTTCTTACAAGTATTTCAGCCTCATCACTCATTAATGTGTGCTTCTCTTGATTTCCTTCTAACAAGGCTGGACTTTTTGTTGTAATCACTCATTCTAACTTAATGATGTTGAAAACAGCTTGGGTACAAACAATAAGCACTCTATTCATGTTAACAAGCACATCAACACCACCTTGGAACTAGGAAACCATTCAATTTCATTAGACAACGAGTATCTAATGATCATTAGCATTTCTTACAAGTATTTCAGCCTAATCACTCATTAATGTGTGCTTCTCTTGATTTCCTTCTAACAAGGCTGGACTTTTTGTTGTAATCACTCATTCTAACTTAATGATGTTGAAAACAGCTTGGGTACAAACAATAAGCACTCTATTCATGTTAACAAGCACATCAACACCTCCTTGGAACTAGGAAACCATTTAATTTCATTAAACAACGAGTATCTAATGATCATTAGCATTTCTTACAAGTATTTTCAGCTTAATCACTCATTAATGTGTGCTTCTCTTGATTTCCTTCTAACAAGGCTGGACCTTTTGTTGTAATCACTCATTCTAACTTAATGATGTAGAAAACAGCTTGGGTACAAACAATAAGCACTCAATTCATGTTAACAAGCGCATGAACCACCCCTCGGAACTAGGAAACCATTCAATTTCATTAAACAACGAGTATCTAATGATCATTAGCATTTCTTACAAGTAATTTCAGCCTTAATCACTCATTAATGTGTGCTTCTCTTGATTTCCTTCTAACAAGGCTGGACTTTTTGTTGTAATCACTCATTCTAACTTAATGATGTTGAAAACAGCTTGGGTACAAACAATAAGCACTCTATTCAGGTTAACAAGCACATCAACACCTCCTTGGAACTAGGAAACCATTTAATTTCATTAAACAACGAGTATCTAAATGATCATTAGCATTTCTTACAAGTATTTCAGCCTAATCACTCATTAATGTGTGCTTCTCTTGATTTCCTTCTAACAAGGCTGGACTTTTTGTTGTAATCACTCATTCTAACTTAATGATGTTGAAACAGCTTGTGTACAAACAATAAGCACTCTATTCATGTTAACAAGCACATCAACACCTCCTTGGAACTAGGAAACCATTCAATTTCATTAACAACGAGTATCTAATGATCATTAGCATTTCTTACAAGTATTTCAGCCTAATCACTCATTAATGTGTGCTTCTCTTGATTTCCTTCTAACAAGGCTGGACTTTTTGTTGTAATCACTCATTCTAACTTAATGATGTTGAAAACAGCTTGGGTACAAACAATAAGCACTCTATTCATGTTAACAAGCACATCAACACCTCCTTGGAACTAGGAAACCATTGAATTTCATTAAACAACGAGTATCTAATGATCATTAGCATTTCTTACAATTATTTTCAGCTTAATGACTCATTAATGTGTGCTTCTCTTGATTTCCTTCTAAGGAAGGCTGGCCTCTTGTTGTAATCACTCATTCGAACTTCATGATGTAGAAAACAGCTTGGTACAAACAATAAGCACTCAATTCATGTTAACAAGCGCATGACCACCCCTCGGAACTAGGAAACCATTCAATTTCATTAAACAACGAGTATCGAATGATCATTAGCATTTCTTACAAGTAATTTCAGCTTAATCACTCATTAATCTGTGCTTTCTTGATTTCCTTCTAACAAGCTGGGCTTTTGTTGTAATCACTCATTCTAACATAATGATGTTAGAAAACAGCTTGGGTACAACAATAAGCACCTCTATTCAGGTTAACAAGCACATCAACACCTCCTTGGAACTAGGAAACCATTCAATTTCGTTAGAACAACGAGTATCTAAATGATCATTAGCTTTCTTACAAGTATTTCAGCCTCATCACTCATTAATGTGTGCTTTTCTTGATTTCCTTCTAACAAGGCTGGCCTTTTTGTTGTAATCACTCATTCTAACATATGATGTAGAAAACAGCTTGGGTACAAACAATAAGCACTCTATTCAGGTTAACAAGCACATCAACACCACCTTGGAACTAGGAAACCATTCCAATTTCGTTAGACAACGAGTATCTAATGATCATATAGCTTTTCTTACCAAGTATTTCAGCCTCATCACTCATTAATGTGTGCTTCTCTTGATTTCCTTCTAACAAGGCTGGACTTTTTGTTGTAATCACTCCATTCTAACTTAATGAGTTGAAAACAGCTTGTGTACAAACAATAAGCACTCTATTCATGTTAAACAAGCACATCAACACCTACTTGGAATAGGAAACCATTCAATTTCATTAAACAACGAGTATCTAATGATCATTAGCATTTCTTACTAGTATTTTCAGCTTAATCATTCATTAATGCGTGCTTCTCTTGATTTCTTCTACTTTTTGTTNTTAATCTACGAGTATCTAATGATCATTATCATTTCTTACAAGTATTTCAGCCTAATCACTCATTAATGTGTGCTTTCTCTTTTCCTTCTAACAAGGCTGGACTTTTTGTTGTAATCCCTCATTCTAACTTAATGATCTTGAAAACGGCTTGTGTACAAACAATAAGCACTCAATTCATGTTAACAAGCACATCAACACCTCCTTGGATCTAGGAAACCATTTAATTTCATTACAGAATGAGTATCTAAAGATCATTAGCATTTCTTACAAGTATTTCAGCCTAATCAATCATTAATGTGTGCTTTCTCTTGATTTTCTTCTAAGAAGGCTGGATTTTTTGTTGTAATCACACATTCTAACTTAATGATGTTGAAAACAGCTTGGATAGAAACAAGAAGCACTCTATTCATGTTAACGACCACATCAACACCTCCTTCGAACATGGAAACCGTTGAATTTCCTTAAACTACGAGTATCTAATGATTTTAGCATTTCTTCAAGTATTTCAGCCTAATCGCTCATTAATGTGTGCTTCTCTTGATTTCCTTCTGACAAGGCTGGAACTTTTTGTTGTAATCACTCATTCTAACTTAATGATGTTGAAAACAGCTTGTGTACAAACAATAAGCACTCTATTCAAGTTAACAAGGGCATCGACACCTCCTGGAACAAGGAAACCATTTAATTTCATTAATCAAGGAGTATCATAATGATCATTAGCATTTCTTACAAGTATTTTCAGCTTAATCAATCATTAATGTGTGCTTCTCTTCATTTCCATCTAACAAGGCTGGACTTTTTGCTGTAGTCACTCATTCTAACTTAATGATGTTGAAAACAGCGTTGTGTACAAACAATAAGCACTCTATTCATCTTAACGACCACATCAACACCTCCTTGGAACAAGGAAACCATTGAATTTCATTAATCTACGAGTATCTAATGATCATTAGCATTTCCTACAAGTATTTCAGCCTAATCCACTCATTAATGTGTGCTTCTCCTTGATTTCCTTCTAACAAGGCTGCGACTTTTTGTAGTAATCACTCATTCTAACTTAATGATGTAGAAAACAGCTTGGGGTACCAACATAAGCACTCTATTTATGTTAACAAGCACATCAACACCTCTTTGGAACTAGGAACCATTCAATTTCTTTAAACAATGAGTATCTAATGATCATTAGCATTTCTTACTAGTATTCTCAGCCTAATCACTCATTAATGTGTGCTTCTCTTGATTTCCGTCTAACAAGGCTAGACTTTTTGTTGTAATTCACTCATTCTAACATAATGATGCTGAAAACACCCTGTGTACAAAAAATAAGCACTCTATTCATGTTAACGACCACATCAACACCTCCTTGGACAAGGAAACCATTTGAATTTCATTAATCTACGAGTATCTAATGATCATTAGCATTTCTTACAAGTATTTTCAGGCTTAGTGACTCATTAATGTGTGTCATCTCTTGATTTCTTTCTAGCAAGGCTGGAGATTTTGTTGTAATCACTCATTCTAACTTAATGATGTAGAATACAGCTTGGTGCAAAGAATAAGCACTCTATTTCATGTGAAGAAGCACATCAACACCACCTTGGAACTAGGAAACCATTGAATTTCTTTAAACAACGAGTATCTAATGATCATTAGCATTTCTTACAAGTATTTTCAGCTTAATCTGTCATTAATGTGTGCATCTCTTGATTTCCGTCTAACAAGGCTGGTCTTTTAGTTGTAATCACTGGACTGTTACTTAATGATGTAGAAAACAGCTTGGTACATACAATAAGCACTCTATTCATTTTAACAAGCACATCAACATCTCCTTGGAATTAGGAAACGATTCAGTTTCATAAAACAACGAATATCTAATGATCATTAGCATTTCTTACCACTTCATTAAGGTGTACTTGTCTTGATTTCCTTCTAACAAGGCTCGTCTTTTGCTGTAATCACTCATTCTAACTTAAGTGATGTTAAAAGAACAGCTTGTGTAGAAACATTAAGCACTCTATTCATGTTACGAAGCACATCAACACCTCCTTCGAACTAGGAAACCATTTAATTTCAATAACCAAACGAGTATCTAATGATCATTAGCATTTCCTACAAGTATTTTCAGCTACATCACTCATTAATGTGTGGTTCCCATGATTTTCCTCTAGCAAGGCTAGTCTTTTTGTTGTAATCACTCATTATAACTTAACGATGTAGAATACAGCTTGGGTACCAACAATAAGCACTCTATTCATATTAAGAAGCACATCAACACCTCCTTGGAACTAGGAAACCATTGAATTTCATTAAACAACAAGTATCTAATGATCATTAGCATTTGTTACAAATATTTTCAGCTTAACCACTCATTAATGTGTGCTTCTCTTGATTTCCTTCTAACAAGGCTGGACTGTTTGTTGCAATCACTCATTCTAACTTAATGATGTTGAAAACAGCTTGTGTACAAACAACAAGCACTCTATTCATGTTAACAAGCACATCAACACCTCCTTGGAACTAGGAAACCTTTTAATTTCATTAAACAACGAGTATCTAATGATCATTTGCATTTCATACAAGTATTTTCAGCTTAATCACTCATTAATGTGTGCATCTCTTGATTTCCTTCAAGCAAGGCTGGTCTTTTTGTTGTAATCACTGATTCTAACTTAATGATGTAGAAATCAGCTTGGGTACAAACAATAAGCACTCTATTCATGTTAATATGCACATCAACACCTCCTTGGAATTAGGAAACCATTCAGTTTCTTTAAACAACGATTATCTAATGATCATTAGCATTTCTCACAAGTATTTTCAGCTTAACTACTCATTAATGTGTGCTTGTCTTGATTAACTTCTAACAAGGCTGGACTTTTTGTTGTAATCACTCATTCTAACTTAATGATGTTGAAGACAGCTTGTGTACAAACAATAAGCACTCTATTCATGTCAACAAGCAAATCAACACCTCCTTGGAACTAGGAAACCGTTGAATTTCATTAAACAACGAGTATCTAATGATCATTAGCATTTCTTACAAGTATTTTCTGCTTAATCACTCATTAATATGTGCTTCTCTGGATTTCCTTTCAACAAGGCGGGTCCTTTTGTTGAAATCACTCATTCTAACATAATGATGCAGAAAACAGCTTGGGTACAAACAATAAGCACTCTATCCATGTTAACAAGCCCATCAACACCTCCTTGGAATTAGGAAACCATTTAACATCAAACTCAAGCTGAATCACTCATTAATATGTGCTTCCCCTTATTTTCTTCTAACTAGGCTGGACTTTTTGTTGTAATCACTCATTCTAACTTAATGATGTAGAAAACAGCTTGGGTACAAACAATAAGCACTCTATTCATGTTAACAAGCACATCAACACCTCCGTGGAGCTAGGAAACCATTGAATTTCATTAAGCAACGAGTATCTAATGATCACAAGCATTTCTAACAAGTATTTTCAACTTAATCACTCATTAATGTGTGCTTCTCTGGATTTCCTTCTAACTAGAGTGGACTTTTTGTTGTAATCACTTGTTCCCACTAAATTATGCTCAAAATAAATTATGTTCAAATTATGTTCTCACTAGGCTGGACTTTTTGTTGTAATCACTCTATTACTGTTAACAAGCACATCAACACCTCCTTGGAACTCGGAAACCATTGAATTTCATTAAAGAACAAGTATCTAATGATCATTAGCATTTCTTACAAGTATTTCAGCTTCATGTTAATGATGTTGAAAACAGCTTGTGTACAAACAATAAGCACTCTATTCATGTTAACAAGCACATCAACACGTCCTTGGAACTAGGAAACCATTTCATTTGATTAAACAACGAGTATCTAATGATCATTAGGATTTCTTACAAGTATTTTCCGCTTAATCTCTCATTAATGTGTGCTTCTCTTGATTTCCTTCTAACAAGGCTGGACTTTTTGTTGTAATCACAGTTTCTAACTTAATGATGTACAATACAGCTTGGGTACAAACATTAAGCACTCTATTGATGTTAACAAACACATCAACACCTCCATGGAACTAGGAAACCATTGAATTTCATTAAACAATGAGTATCTAATGATCATTAGCATTTCTTGCAAGTATTTTCAGCTTAGCCACACATTAATCTGTGCTTCTCTTGATATCCTTCTAACAAGGCTGGACTTTTTGTTGTAATCACTCATTCTAACTTAATGATGTTGAAAACGGCTTGTGTACAAACAATAAGCACTCTATTCATGTTAACAAGCACTTCAACACCTCCTTGGAACTAGGAAACCATTGAATTTCATTAAACAACAAGTATCTAATGATCATTGGCATTTCTTACAAGTATTTCAGCCTGATCACTCATTAATGTGTGCTTCTCTTGATTTCCTTCTAACAACACTGGACTTTTTGTTGTAATCACTCATTAATCTGTGCTTCTCTTGATATCGTTCTAACAAGGCTGGACTTTTTGTTGTGATCACTCATTCTAACTTAATGCTGTTGAAAATAGCTTGTCTACAAACAATAAGCACTCTATTGATGTTAACAAGCACATCAACACCTCCTTGGAACTAGGAAACAATTTAATTTCACTAAACAACGAGTATCTAATGATCATTAGGATTTCGTTCAAGTATTTTCCGCTGAATCACTCATTAATGTGTGCTTATCTTGATTTCCTTCAAACAAGGCTGGATTTTTGTTGTAATCACTCATTCTAACTTAATGATGTAGAATACTGCTTGGAAGCAAACAATAAGCACTCTATCGACGTTAACAAGCACATCAACACCTCCTTGGAACTAGGAAAGCATTGAATTTCATTAAACAATGAGTATCTAATGATCATTAGCATTTCTTACAAGTATTTTAAGCTTAGCCACACATTAATCTGTGCTTCTCTTGATATCCTTCTAACAAGGCTGTACTTTTTGTTGTAATCACTCATTCTAACTTAATGATCTAGAAACCAGCTTGGGTACAAACAATAAGCACTCTATTCATGTTAACAAGCACATCAACACCTCCTCGGAACAAGGAAACCATTCAATTTCAGTAAACAACGAGTATCTAATGATCATTAGCATTTCTTACAAGTTTTTCAGCCTAATCACTCATTAATGTGTGCTTCTCTTGATTTACTTCTAAAAAGGCTGGACTTTTTGTTGTAATCACTCATTCTAACTTAATGATGTTGAAAACATCTTGTGTAGAACAAATAAGCACTCTATTCATGTTAACAAGCACATCAACACCTCCTTGGAACTAGGAGACCATTCAATTTCATTAAACACTTAGTATCTAATGATGATTAGCATTTCTTACAAGTATTTCAGCCGAATCACTCATTAATGTGTGCTTCTCTTGATTTTCTTGTAACAAGGCTGGACTTTTTGTTGTAATCACTCATTCTAACTTAATGATCTAGAAAACAGCTTGGGTACAAATAATGAGCACTCTATTCATGTTAACAAGCACATCAACACCTCCATGGACATAGGAAACCATTCAATTTCATTAAACAACGAGTATCTAATGATCATTAGCATTTCTTACAAGTATTTCAGCCTAATCACTCATTAATGTGTGCTTCTTTTGATTTCCTTGTAACAAGGCTGGACTTTTTGTTGTAATCACTCATTCTAACTTAATGATCTAGAAAACAGATTGGGTACAAACCGTAAGCACTCTATTCATGTTAACAAGGACACCAACACCTCCTTGGAACTAGGAAACCATTCAATTTCATTAAACAACGACTATCTAATGATCATTAGCATTTCTTACAAGTATTTCAGCGTAATCACTAATTAATGTGTGCTTCTCTTCATCTCCTTCTAACGAGGCTGGACTTTTTGTTGTAATCACTCATTCTAACTTAATGATGTTGAAAACAGCTTGTGTACAAACAATAAGCACTCTATTCATGCTAACAAGCATATCAACACCTCCTTGGAACTAGGAAACCATTTAATTTCATTAAACCACGAGTATCTAATGATCATTAGCATTTCTTACAAGTATTTCAGCCTAATCACTCATTAATGTGTGCCTCTTTTGATTTGCTTCTAACGAGGCTGGACTTTTTGTTGTAATCACTCATTCTTACTTAATGATGTTGAAAACAGCTTGTGTAGAAACAATTAGCACTCTATTCATGTTAACAAGCACATCAACACCTCCTTGGAACTATGAAACCATTCAATTTCTTTAAAGGACGAGTATCTAATGATCATTAGCATTTCTTACAAGTATTTTCAGCTGAATCACTCATTAATGTGTGCTTCTCTTGATTTCCTTCTAAGAAGGCTGGACTTTTTGTTGTAATCACTCATTCTAAGTAAATGATGTAGAATACAGCTTGGGTACAAACAATAAGCACTCTATTCATGTTAACAAGCACATCAACACCTCCTTTGAACTAGGAAACCATTCAATTTCATTAAACAACGAGTATCAAATGATCATTAGCATTTCTTACGAGTATTTTCAACTTAATGACTCATTAATGTGTGCTTCTCTTGATTTCCTTGTAACAAGGCTGGACTTTTGTTTTAATCACTCATTCAAACTTAATGATGTTGAAAACAGCTTGTGTACAAACAATAAGCACTCTATTCATGTCAACAAGCACATCAACACCTCCTTGGAACTAGGAAACCATTGAATTTCATTAAACAACGAGTATCTAGTGATCATTAGCATTTCTTACAAGTATTTTCTGCTTCATCAATCATTAATATGTGCTTCTCTGGATTTCCTTTCAACAAGGCGGGTCCTTTTGTTGAAATCACTCATTCTAACATAATGATGCAGAAAAAGCTTGGGTACAAACAATAAGCACTCTATTCATGTTAACAAGCACATCAACACCTCCTTGGAACTAGGAAGCCATTCAATTTCATTCAACGACCAGTATCTAATGATCATTAGCATTTCTTACAAGTATTTCAGCCTAATCACTCATTAATGTGTGCTTCTCTTTATTTCCTTCTAACAAGGCTGGTCTTTTTGTTGTAATCACTCATTCTAACTTAATGATGTAGAAAACAGCTTGGGTACCAACAATAAGCACTCTATTTATGTTAACAAGCACATCAACACCTCTTTGGAACTAGGAAACCATTCAATTTCATTAAACAATGAGTATCTAATGATCATTAGCATTTCTTGCTAGTATTTCAGCCTAATCACTCATTAATGTGTGCTTCTCTTGATTTCCTTCTAACAAGGCTGGACTTTTGTTGTAATCACTCATTCTAACTTAATGATGCTGAAAACAGCCTGTGTACAAAAAATCAGCACTCTATTCATGTTAAGAAGCACATCATTACCTCCTTGGAACTAGGAAACAATTGAATTTCATTAAACAACGAGTATCTAATGATCATTAGCATTTCCTACAAATATTTTCAGCTTAATCACTCATTAATGGCTGCTTCCCTTGATTTCCATGTAACAATAAGCACTCTATTCATGTTAACAAGCAGATCAACACCTCCTTGGAACAAGGAAACCATTGAATTTCATTCAACAACGAGTATCTAATGATCATTACCATTTCTTGCAAGTATTTCAGCCTAATAACACATTAATGTGTGCTTCTGTTGATTTCCTTCTAACAAGGCTGGACTTTTCGTTGTAATCACTCATTCTCACTTAATGATGCTGAAAACAGCTAGTGTACAAGAAATAAGCACTCTATTCATGTTAACAAGCACATCATCACGTCCTTGGAACTAGGAAACCATTGAATTTCATTAAAAAAAGAGTATCTAATGATCATTAGCATTTCTTACAAGTATTTCAGGCTAATCACTCATTAATGTGTGCTTCTCTTGATTTCCTTCTAACAAGGCTGGTCTTTTTGTTGTAATGACTCATTCTAACTTAATGATGTTGAAAACAGCTTGTGTACAAACAATAAGAACTCTATTCAACTGAAGAAGCACATCAACACCTCCTCGGAACTAGGAAACCATTGAATTTCATTAAACAACGAGTATCTAATGATCATTAGCATTTCTTACAAGTATTTCAGCCTAATCACTCATAATGTGTGCTTCTCTTGATTTCCTTCTTACAAGTCTAGTGTTTTTGTTATAATCACTCATTCTAACTTAATGATGTAGAATACAGCTTGGGTACAAACAATAAGCACTCTATTCATGTTAACAAGCACGTCAACACCTCCTTGGAACTAGGAAACCATTTAATTTCGTTAAACAACAAGTATCTAACGATCATTAGCATTTCTTACAAGTATTTTCAGGTTAATCACTCATTAATTTGTGTTTCTCTTGATTTCCATCTAACAAGGCTGGACTTTTTGTTGTAATCACTCATTCTAACTTAATGATGCAGAATACAGCTTGGGTACAAACAATAAGCACCCTATTACATGTTAACAAGCACATGAACACCTCCTTGGAATTAGGAAACCATTGAATTTCTTTAAAGGAACGAGTATCTAATGATCATTAGCATCTCTTACAAGTATTTCAGCCTAATCACTCATTAATGTGTGGCTTCTCTGATTTCTCTAACAAGGCTGGACTTTTTGTTGTAATCACTCATTCTAACTTAATGATGTTGAAAAGAGCTTGTGTACAAACAATAAGCACTCTAGGTTTATGTTAACAAGCACATCAACACTCCTTGGAATTCAGAAACCATTAAAATTGATTAAACAACGAGTATCTAATGATCATTAGCATTTCTTACAAGTATTTCAGCNTAGGGCCAGAAAGATTAAAGAAGCACTAAATGGGCTGATTCAGGACGCTCAGGCCAACCCAGCTTCAAATGGTGCGAATTTAAACCTAGAAGAGAGTCCAAGCCTTATTAATATCATTAGAGTAATTAAAATATTAGGACTAATAATAGTAGTCACACCAAATTAGGAGTTTATTGTATGTGCTGGAAATATTCTGAAATTCCTCCAAAATAGGGATTTCTCCTAAATAGGAATTCTTCCTCTTTAGGATTGCTATCTAAGCCTATAAATAGGCACCCCTTGTAAGCTTTGAAAATCAGACAATCAAGATATAAGACAACTTTCAGTGAAATAGAAAGCAAGGGTTTCTCCTTCGGTTCTTTTGAGAACTAAAGAACTTATCAAGAGGTTTTCTTCTTGTGGCGTTCAAACCGACTTATCACTCCCAATTCCTTCCTCTTCTGGAGTGTGGCGTCCATATCCATCTTGAACACCCTAGGTTCGTGTTCCTTCGAATTTTGGGTCTAGAGTTTGTGTTATTAAACCCTGATTTAGCTTTTCTGGTTGTTCTTTGATTCATTGTGTGCGTTGGGTCCCTAAGCCACGTCTTTTTGGGGTTTTCCGCATCACACTGTATTCATGTTAGCAAGCACATCAACACCTCCTTGGAAATTGGAAACCATTTAATTTCATTAAACAACGAGTATCTAACGATCAGTAGCATTTCTTACAAGTATTTTCAGCTTAATCACTCATTAATTTGTGCTTCTCTTGATTTCCCTCTAACAAGGCTGGACCTTTTGCTGTAATCACTCATTCTAACTTAGTGAAGTAGAGAACAGCTTGGGTACAAACAATAAGCACTCTATTCATGTTAACAAGCACATCAACACCTCCTTGGAACTATGAAACCATTTAATTTCATTAACAATGAGTATCTAATGATCATTAGCTTTTCTTACAAGTTTTTTCAGCTTAATCACTCATTAATTTGTGCTTCTCTTGATTTCCTTGAAACAAGGCTGGACTTTTTGCTGTAATCACTCATTCTAACTTAATGATGTTGAAAACAGCCTGTGTGCAAACAATAAGCACTCTATTGATGTTAGCAAGCACATCAACACCTCCTTGGAAATAGGAAACCATTTAATTTCATTAAACAACGAGTATCTAAGGATCATTAGCATTTCTTACAGGTATTTTCAGCTTAATCACTCATTAATTTGTGCTTCTCTTGATTTCCTTCTAACAAGGCTGGACTTTTTGCTGTAATCACTCATTCTAACTTTGTGATGCATAGAACAGCTTGGGTACAAACAATAAGCACTCTATTCATGTTAACAAGCACATGACCACCTCCTTGGAACTAGGAAACCATTTAATTTCATTAAACAACGAGTATCTAATGATCATTAGCATTTCTTACAAGTATTTCAGCCTAATCACTCATTAATGTGCGCTTCTCTTGATTTCCTTCTAACAAGGCTGGACTTTTTCTTGTAATCGCTCATTCTAACTTAGTGATGTAGAAAACAGCTTGGGTACAAACAATAAGCACCCTATTCATGTTAACAAGCACATCAACACCTCCTTGGAACTGGGAAACCATTTAATTTCATTAAACAACGAGTATCTAATGATCATTAGCATTTCTTACAAATATTTCAGCCTAATCACTCAGTAATGTGTGCTTCTCTTGATTTCCTTCTAACAAGGCTGGTCTTTTTGTTGAAATCACTCATTCTAACTTAAGAATGTTGAAAGCAGCTGGTGTACGTACAAGAAACACTCTTTTCATGTTAAGAAGGGCATCAACACCTCCTTGGAACTTGGAAACCATTCAATTTCATTAAAGAACGAGTATCTAATGATCATTAGCATTCCTTACAACTATTTTCTGCTTAACCACTCATTAATGTGTGCTTCTCTTGAGTTCCTTCTAACAAGGCTTGTCTTTTTGTTGTAACCACTCATTCTAACTTAGTGATGCAGAAAACAGCTTGGGTACAAACAATAAGCACTCTATTCATGTTAACAAGCACATCAACACCTCCTTGGAACTAGGAAACCATTCTATTTCATTAAACAACGAGTATCTAATAATCATTAGCATTTCTTACAAGTATTTCAGCCTAATCACTCATTAATGTTTGCTTCTCTTGATTTCCTTCCAACAAGGCGGGACTTTTTGTTGTAATCACTCATTCTAACTTAGTGATGCAGAAAACAGCTTGGGTACAAACAATAACCACTGTATTCAGGTTAACAAGCACCTCAACACGTCCTTGGAACTAGGAAACCATTTAATTTCATTAAACAACGAGTATCTAATGATCATTAGCATTCCTTACAAGTATTTTCAGCTTAATCACTCATTAATTTGTGCTTCTCTTGATTTTCTTCGAACAGGGCTGGACTTTTTGCTGGAATCACTCATTCTAACTGAATGATGTTGAAAACAGCCTGTGTACAAACAATAAGTACTCTATTCATGTTAACAAGCACAGCAACACCTCCTTGGAACTAGGAAACCATTGAATTTCATTAAACAACGAGTATCTAATGATCATTAGCATTTCTTACAAGCATTTTCAGCTTTATCACTCATTATGTGTGCTTCTCTTGATTTGCTACTAACAAGGCTGGACTTTTTGTTGTAATCACTCATTCTAACTTAATGATGTTGAAAACAGCCTGTGTACAAACAATAAGCACTCTATTCATATTAACAAGCACATGAACACCTCCTTGGAATTAGGAAACCATTCAGTTTCATTAAACAACGAGTATCTAATGATCATTAGCAATTCTTACAAGTATTTTCAGCTTAACCACTCATTAATGTGTGCTTGTCTTTGATTTCCTTCTAACAAGGCTGGACTCTTTGTTGTAATCACTCATTCTAACTTAATGACGTTGAGAACAGCTTGTGGACAAACAATAAGAACTCTATTCATGTTAACAAGCACATCAACACCTCCTTGGAACAAGGAAACCATTTAATTTCATTAAACAACTTGTATCTAATGATCATTAACATTTCTCACAAGTATTTTCTGCTTAAACACTCATTAAGATGTGCTTCTCTTGATTTCCTACTGACAAAGCCGGACTTTTTGTTTTAATCACTCATTCTAACTTAATGATGTAGAAAACAGCTTGGGTACAAACAATAAGCACTCTATTCATGTTAACAAGCACATCAACACCTCCTTGGAACTAGGAAACCATTCAATTTCCTTAAACAACGAGTATCTAATGATCATTAGCATTTCTTACAAGTATTTCAGCCTAATCACTCATTAATGTGTGCTTCTCTTGATTTCCTTCTAACAAGGCTGGACCTTTTGTTGAAATCATTCATTCTAACTTAACGATGTTGAAAGCAGCTAGTGTACATACGAGAAACACTCTATTCATGTTAAGAAGCACATCAACACCTCCTTGGAACTTGCAAACCATTCAATTTCATAAAACAACGAGTATCTAATGATCATTAGCATTTCTTACAAGTATTTTCAGCTTAATCACCCATTAATTTGTGCTTCTCCTGATTTCCATCTAACAAGGCTGGACTTTTTGCTGTAATCACTCATTCTAACTTAGTGATGCAGAAAACAGCTTGGGTTCAATTAATAAGCACTCTATTCATGTTAACAAGCACATCAACTCCTCCTTGGAACTAGGAAACCATTTAATTTCATTAAAGAACGAGTATCTAATGATCATTACAATATCTTACAAGTATTTTCAGCTTAACCCCTCATTAATGTGTGCTTGTCTTGATTTCCTTCCAACAAGGCTGGACTTTTTGTTGTAATCACTCATTGTAACTTAATGACGTTGAAAACAGCTTGTGTACAAACAATAAGCACTCTATTCACGTTAACAAGCACATCAACACCTCCTTGGAACAAGGAAACCATTGAATTCCATTAAAGAACGAGTATCTAATGATCATTAGCATTTCTTACAAGTGTTTCAGCCTAATCACTCATTAATGGGTGCTTCTATTGATTTCCTTCTAACAAGGCTGGTCTGTTTGTTGTAATCACTCATTCTAAACTAATGATGTTGAAAGCAGCTGCTGTACAAACAAGAAACACTCTATTCATGTTAAGAAGCGCATCAACACCTCCTTGGAACTTGGAAACCATTGAATTTCATTAAAGAACGAGTATCTGGTGATCATTAGCATTTCTTACACGTATTTCAGCCCAATCACTCATTAATGTGTGCTTCTCTTGATTTCCTTCTAACAAGGCCGGACTTTTTGCTGTAATCACTCATTCTAACTTAATGATGTTGAAAACAGCCAGTGTACAAACAATAAGCACTCTATTCATGTTAACAGGCACATCAACACCTCCTTGGAATAAGGGAACCATTAAATTTCATTAAACAACTTGTATCTAATGATCATTAGCATTTCTGAGAAGTATTTTCTACCTCAACACTCATTAATATGTGCTTCTCCTCATTTCCTTCTGACAAGGCTGGACTTTTTGTTGTAATCACTCATTCTAACTTAATGATGTAGAAAACAGCTTGGGTACAAAGAATAAGCACTCTATTCATGTTAACAAGCGCATCAACACCTCCTTGGAACTGGGAAACCATTCAATTTCATTAAACAACGAGTATCTAATGATGATTAGCATTTCTTACAAGTATTTTCAGCCTAATCACTCATTAATGTGTGCTTCTCTTGATTAGCTACTTTGGCTGGACTTTTTGTTGTAATCACGCATTCTAACTTAATGATGTTGAAAACAGCCTGTGTACAAACAATAAGCACTCTATTCATGTTAACAACAGGGCTGGACTTTTTGTTGTAATCACTCATTCTAACTTAATGATGTGGAAAACAGCCTGTGTACAAACAATAAGCACTCTATTCATGTTAACAAGCACATCAACACATCCTTGGAACTAGGAAACCATTCAATTTCATTAAACAACGAGTATCTAAGGATCATTAGCATTTCTTACACGTATTTTCAGCTTAATCATTCATTAATTTGCGCTTCTCTTGATTTCCTTCTAACAAGGCTGGACTTTTTGTTGTAATCACTCATTCTAACTTAATGATGTAGTAAAAAGCTTGGGTAAAAACAATAGGCACTCTATTCATGTTAACAACCACATCAACACCTCGTTGGAACTAGGAAACCATTCAATTTCATTAAACAACGAGCATCTAATGGTCATTAGCATTTCCTACAAGTATTTCAGCCTAATCACTCATTAATGTGTGCTTCTCTCGATTTCCTTCTAACAAGGCTGGACTTTTTGTTGTAATCACTCATTTTAACTTAATGATGTAGAAAACAGCTTGGGTACAAACAATAAGCACTCTATTCATGTTAACAAGCACATCAACACCTCCTTGGAACTAGGAAACCATTTAATTTCATTAAACAACGAGTATCTAATGATCATTCGCATTTCATACAAGTATTTTCAGCTTAACCACTCATTAATGTGTGCTTCTCTTGATTTCCTTCTAACAAGGCTGGACGTTTTGCTGTAATCACTCAGTAATTTGTGCTTCTCTTGATTTCCTTCTAACAAGGCTGGACTTTCTGCTGTAATCACTCTTTCTAACTTAGGGATGTAGAGAACAGCTTGGGTACAAACAATAAGAACTCTATTCATGTTAACAAGCACATCAACACCTCCTTGGAACTAGGAAACCATTTAATTTCTTTAAACAACGAGTATCTAATGATCATTAGCATTTCCTACAAGTATTTTCAGCTTAATCACTCATTAATTTGTGCTTTTCTTGATTTCCTTCTAACAAGGCTGGACTTTTTTCTGTAATCACTCACTTTAACTTTGTGATGCAGAGAAGAGCTTGGGTACAAACAATAAGCACTCTATTAATGTTAACAAGCACATCAACCCCTCCTTGGAACTAGGAAACCATTTAATTTCATTAAACAACGAGTATCTAATGATCATTAGCATTTCTTACAAATATTTCAGCCTAATCACTCATTAATGTGTGCTTCTCTTGATTTCCTTCTAACAAGGCTGGACTTTTTGTTGTAATCACTCATTGTAACTTAATGATGTAGAAAACAGCTTGGGTACAAACAATAAGCACTCTATTCATGTTAACAAGCACATCAACACCTCCTTGGCACTGGGAAACCATTTAATTTCATTAAACAACGAGTATCTAGGATCATTAGCATTTCTTACAAGTATTTTCAGCTTAATGACTCATTAATTTGTGCTTCCCTTGATTTCCTTCAAACAAGGATGGACTTTTCTCTGTAATCACTCAATCTAACTTAATGATGTTGAAAACAACTTGTGTGCAATCAATAAGCACTCTATTCATGTTAGCAAGCACATCAACACCTCCTTGGAAACAGGAAACCATTTAATTTCTTTAGACAAGGAGTATCTAACGATCAGTAGCATTTCTTACAAGTATTTTCAGCTTAATCACTCATTAATTTGTGCTTCTCTTGATTTCCTTCTAACAAGCCTGGACCTTTTGCTGTAATCACTCATTCTAACTTAGTGAAGTAGAGAACAGCTTGGGTACAAACAATAAGCACTCTATTCATGTTAACAAGCACATCAACACCTCCTTGGAACTAGGAAACCATCTAATTTCATTAAACAACGTGTATCTAATTATCATTAGCATTTCTTACAAGTATTTTCAGCTTAATCACTCATTAATTTGTGCTTCTCTTGATTTCCTCGAAACAAGGCTGGACTTTTTGCTGTAATCACTCATTCTAACTTAATGATGTTGAAAACAGCCTGTGTGCAAACAATAAGCACTCTATTGATGTTAGCAAGCACATCAACACCTCCTTGGAAATAGGAAACCATTTAATTACATTAAACAACGAGTATCTAAGGATCATTAGCATTTCTTACAGGTATTTTCAGCTTAATCACTCATTAATTTGTGCTTCCCTTGATTTCCTTCAAACAAGGATGGACTTTTTTCTGTAATCACTCATTCTAACTTAGTGAAGTAGAGAACAGCGTGGGTACAAACAATAAGCACTCTATTCATGTTAACAAGCACATCAACACCTCCTTGGAACTAGGAAACCATTCAATTTCGTTAAACAACGAGTATCTAAGGATCATTAGCATTTCTTACAAGTATTTCAGCCTAATCACTCATTAATGTGTGCTTCTCTTGATTTCCTTCTAACAAGGCTGGACTTTTTGTTGTAATCACTCATTCCAACTTAATGATGTAGAGAACAGCTTGGGTGGAAACAATAAGCACTCTATTCATGTTAACAAGCGCATCAACCCCTCCTTGGAACTAGGAAACCATTTAATTTCATTAAACAACGAGTATCTAATGATCATTAGCATTTCTTACAACTATTTCAGCCTAATCACTCATTAATGTGTGCTTCTCTTGATTTCCTTCTAACAAGGCTGGACTTTTTGTTGTAATTGCTCATTCTAACTTAATGATGTAGAAAACAGCTTGGGTACAAACAATAAGCACCCTATTCATGTTAACAAGCACATCAACACCTCCTTGGAACTAGGAAACCATTTAATTTCATTAAACAACGAGTATCTAAGGATCATTAGCTTTTCATACAAGTATTTTCAGCTTAACCACTCATTAATGTGTGCTTCTCTTGATTTCCTTCAAACAAGGATGGTCTTTTTTCTGTAATCACTCATTCTAACTTAATGATGTTGAAAACAGCTTGTGTGCAACCAATAAGTACTCTATTCACGTTAGCAAGCACATCAACACCTCCTTGGAAACTGGAAACCATTTAATTTCATTAAACAACGAGCATCTAACGATCAGTAGCATTTCTTACAAGTATTTCAGCCTAATCACTGATTAATGTGTGCTTCTCTTGATTTCCTTCTAACAAGGCTGGACTTTTGTTGTAATCACTCATTCCAACTTAATGATGTAGAGAACAGCTTGGTACCAACAATAAGCTCTCTATTCATCTTAACAAGCACATCAACACCCCTTGGAACTACGAAACCATTTAATTTCATTAAACAATGAGTATCTAATGATCATTAGCATTTCTTACAAGTATTTTCAGCTTAATCACTCATTAATTTGTGCCTTCTCTTGATTTCCTTCAAACAAGGCTGCAACTTTGCTGTAGTCACTCATTCTAACTTAATGAAGTTGAAAACGGCTTGTGTGCAGTCAATAAGCACTGTATTCATGTTAGCAAGCACATCAACACATCCTTGGAAATAGGAAACCATTTAATTTCATTAAACAACGAGTATCTAATGATCATTAGCATTTCTTACAAGTATTTTCAGCTTAATCACTCATTAATGTGTGCTTCTCTTGATTTCCTTCTAACAAGGCTGGACTTTTTGTTGTAATCACTCATTCTAACTTAATGATGTTGAAAATAGCTTGTGTACAAACAATAAGCACTCTATTCATGTTAACAACCACATGAACACCTCCTTCGAACAAGGAAACCATTGAATTTCATTAATCTACGAGTATCTAATGATCATTAGCATTTCTTGCAAGTATTCTCAGCTTAATCACTCATTAATGTGTGCTTCTCTTGATTTCCTCCTAACAAGGCTGGCCTTTTTGTTGTAATCACTCATTCTAACTTCATGATGTAGAAAACAGCTTGGGTACAAACAATAAGCACTCTATTCATGTTAACAACCACATCGACACCTCCTTGGAATTAGGAAACCATTCAGTTTCATTAAACAATGAGTATCTAATGGTGATCAGCGTTTCTTACAAGTATTTTCAGCTTAACCAATCATTAATGTGTGCTTGTCTTGATTTCCTTCTAACAAGGCTGGACTTTTGTTGTAATCACTCATTTTAACTTAATGATGTTGAAAACAGCTTGTGTACAAACAATAAGCACTCTATTCATGTTAACAAGCACATCAACACCACCTTGGAACTAGGAAACCATTTAATTTTATTAATCAACGAGTATCAAATGATCATTAGCATTTCTTACAAGTATTTTCAGCTTAATCAATCATTAATGTGTGCTTCTCTTGATTTCCTTCTAACAAGGCTGGCCTTTTTGCTGTAATCACTCATTCTAACTTAATGATGTTGAAAACAGCTTGTGTACAAACAATAAGCACTCTATCCATGTTAACGACCACATCAACACCTCTTTGGAACAAGCAAACCATTGAATTTCATTAATCTACGAGTATCTAATGATCATTAGCATTTCTTACAAGTATTCTTAGCTTAATCCCTCATTAATGTGTGCTTCTCTTGATTTGCTTCTAACAAGGCTGGTCTTTTTGTTGTAATCACTCATTCTAACTTCATGATGTAGAAAACAGCTTGGGTACAAACAATAAGCACTCTATTCATGTGAACAACCACATCGACACCTCCTTGGAATTAGGAAACCATTCAGTTTCATTAAACAACGAGTATCTAATGGTCATCAGCATTTCTTACAGGTATTTTCACCTTAACCACTCATTAATGTGTGCTTGTCTTGATTTCGTTCTAAAAGGGCTGGACTTTTTGTTGTAATCACTCCTTCTAGCTTAATGATGTTGAAAACAGATTGTGTACAAACAATAAGCACTCTATTCATGTTAACAAGCACATCAACACCTTCTTGGAACTAGGAAACCATTTAATTTCATTAATCAACGAGTATCTAATGATCATTAGCATTTCTTACAAGTATTTCAGCCTAATCACTCATTAATGTGTGCTTCTCTTGATTTCCTTCTAACAAGGCTGGACTTTTGTTGTAATCACACATTCTAACTTAATGATGTTGAAAACAGCTTGGTTACAAACAAGAAGCACTCTATTCATGTTAACGACCACATCAACACCTCCTTGGAACAAGGAAACCGTTGAATTTCCTTAAACTACGAGTATCTAATGATCATGAGCATTTCTTACAAGTATTTCAGCCTAATCACTCATTAATGTGTGCTTCTCTTGATTTCCTTCTAACAAGGCTGGACTTTTTGTTGTAATCCCTCATTCTAACTTAATGATCTTGAAAACGGCTTGTGTACAAACAATAAGCACTCAATTCATGTTAACAAGCACATCAACACCTCCTTGGAATTAGGAAACCATTCAGTTTCATTAAACAACGAGTATCTAATGGTCATTAGCATTTCTTACAAGTATTTTCAGCTTAACCACTCATTAATGTGTGCTTGTCTTGATTTCCTTCTAACAGGGCTGGACTTTTTGTTGTAATGACTCATTCTAGCTTAATGATGTTGAAAACAGCTTGTGTACAACAATAAGCACTCTATTCATCTTAACAAGCACATCAACACCTCCTTGGAACTAGGAAACCATTTAATTTCATTAATCAACGAGTATCCAATGATCATTAGCATTTCTTACAAGTATTTTCAGCTTAATCAATCATTAATGTGTGCTTCTCTTGATTTCCTTCTAACAAGGCTGGACTTTTTGCTGTAATCACTCATTCTAACTTAATGATGTTGAAAACAGCTTGTGTACAAACAATAAGCACTCTATTCATGTTAACAACCACATCGACACCTCCTTGGAATTAGGAAACCATTCAGTTTCATTAAACAACGAGTATCTAATGGTCATCAGCATTTCTTACAAGTATTTTCAGCTTAACCACTCATTAATGTGTGCTTGTCTTGATTTCGTTCTAACAGGGCTAGACTTTTTGTTGTAATCACTCATTCTAGCTTAATGATGTTGAAAACAGATTGTGTACAAACAATAAGCACTCTCTTCATGTTAACAAGCACATCAACACCTCCTTGGAACTAGGAAACCATTTAATTTCATTAATCAACGAGTATCTAATGATCATTAGCATTTCTTACAAGTATTTCAGCCTAATCACTCATTAATGTGTGCTTCTCTTGATTTCCTTCTAACAAGGCTGGACGCTTTGTTGTAATCACACATTCTAACTTAATGATGTTGAAAACAGCTTGGTTACAAACAAGAAGCACTCTATTCATGTTAACGACCACATCAACACCTCCTTGGAACAAGGAAACTGTTGAATTTCCTTAAACTACGAGTATCTAATGATCATGAGCATTTCTTACATGTATTTCAGCCTAATCACTCATTAATGTGTGCTTCTCTTGATTTCCTTCTAACAAGGCTGGACTTTTTGTTGTAATCCCTCATTCTCACTTAATGATCTTGAAAATAGCTAGTGTACAAAAAATAAGCACTCTATTCATGTAAACAAGCACATCATCACGTCCTTGGAACTAGGAAACCATTGAATTTCATTAAACAAAGAGTATGTAATGATCATTATCATTTGTTACAAGTATTCTCAGCTTAACCATTCAGTTTCATTAAACAACGAGTATCTAATGGTCATCAGCATTTCTTACAAGTATTTCAGCCTAATCGCTCATTAATGTGTGCTTCTCTTGATTTCCTTCTGACAAGGCTGGACTTTTCGTTGTAATCACTCATTCTAACTTAATGATGTTGAAAACAGCTTGGTTACAAACAAGAAGCACTCTATTCATGTTAACGACCACATCAACACCTCCTTGGAACAAGGAAACCGTTGAATTTCCTTAAACTACGAGTATCTAATGATCATGAGCATTTCTTACAAGTATTTCAGCCTAATCACTCATTAATGTGTGCTTCTCTTGATTTCCTTCTAACAAGGCTGGACTTTTTGTTGTAATCCCTCATTCTAACTTAATGATCTTGAAAACGGCTTGTGTACAAACAATAAGCACTCAATTCATGTTAACAAGCACATCAACACCTCCTTGGAATTAGGAAACCATTCAGTTTCATTAAACAACGAGTATCTAATGGTCATTAGCATTTCTTACAAGTATTTTCAGCTTAACCACTCATTAATGTGTGCTTGTCTTGATTTCCTTCTAACAGGGCTGGACTTTTTGTTGTAATGACTCATTCTAGCTTAATGATGTTGAAAACAGCTTGTGTACTAACAATAAGCACTCTATTCATCTTAACAAGCACATCAACACCTCCTTGGAACTAGGAAACCATTTAATTTCATTAATCAACGAGTATCCAATGATCATTAGCATTTCTTACAAGTATTTTCAGCTTAATCAATCATTAATGTGTGCTTCTCTTGATTTCCTTCTCACAAGGCTGGACTTTTTGCTGTAATCACTCATTCTAACTTAATGATGTTGAAAACAGCTTGTGTACAAACAATAAGCACTCTATTCATGTTAACAACCACATCGACACCTCCTTGGAATTAGGAAACCATTCAGTTTCATTAAACAACGAGTATCTAATGGTCATCAGCATTTCTTACAAGTATTTTCAGCTTAACCACTCATTAATGTGTGCTTGTCTTGATTTCGTTCTAACAGGGCTAGACTTTTTGTTGTAATCACTCATTCTAGCTTAATGATGTTGAAAACAGATTGTGTACAAACAATAAGCACTCTATTCATGTTAACAAGCACATCAACACCTCCTTGGAACTAGGAAACCATTTAATTTCATTAATCAACGAGTATCTAATGATCATTAGCATTTCTTACAAGTAATTCAGCCCAATCACTCATTAATGTGTGCTTCTCTTGATTTCCTTCTAACAAGGCTGGACGCTTTGTTGTAATCACACATTCTAACTTAATGATGTTGAAAACAGCTTGGTTACAAACAAGAAGCACTCTATTCATGTTAACGACCACATCAACACCTCCTTGGAACAAGGAAACCGTTGAATTTCCTTAAACTACGAGTATCTAATGATCATGAGCATTTCTTACATGTATTTCAGCCTAATCACTCATTAATGTGTGCTTCTCTTGATTTCCTTCTAACGAGGCTGGACTTTTTGTTGTAATCCCTCATTCTCACTTAATGATCTTGAAAATAGCTAGTGTACAAAAAATAAGCACTCTATTCATGTAAACAAGCACATCATCACGTCCTTGGAACTAGGAACCATTGAATTTCATTAAACAAAGAGTATCTAATGATCATTATCATTTGTTACAAGTATTCTCAGCTTAACCATTCAGTTTCATTAAACAACGAGTATCTAATGGTCATCAGCATTTCTTACAAGTATTTCAGCCTAATCGCTCATTAATGTGTGCTTCTCTTGATTTCCTTCTGACAAGGCTGGACTTTTTGTTGTAATCACTCATTCTAACTTAATGATGTTGAAAACAGCTTGTGTACAAACAATAAGCACGCTATTCATGTTAACAAGCACATCAATACCTCCTTGGAACTAGGAAACCATTTAATTTCGTTAATCAACGACTATCTAAAGATCATTAGCATTTCTTACAAGTATTTTCAGCTTAATCAATCATTAATGTGTGCTTGTCTTGATTTCCTTCTAACAAGGCTGGACTTTTTGCTGTAATCACTCATTCTAACTTAATGATGTGGAAAACAGCTTGTGTACAAACAATAAGCACTCTATTCATGTTAACAAGCACATCAACACCTTCTTGGAACTAGGAGACCATTTAATTTCATTAAATAACGAGTATCTAATGATCATTAGCATTTCTTACAAGTAATTCAGCCTAATCACTCATTAATGTGTGCTTCTCTTGATTTCCTTCTAAGAAGCCTGGACCTTTTGTTGTAATCCCTCATTCTAACTTAATGATCTTGAAAACGGCTTGTGTACAAACAATAAGCACTCAATTCATGTTAACAAGCACATCAACACCTCCTTGGATCTAGGAAACCATTTAATTTCATTACAGAATGAGTATCTAAAGATCATTAGCATTTCTTACAAGTATTTCAGCCTAATCAATCATTAATGTGTGCTTCTCTTGATTTCCTTCTAAGAAGGCTGGATTTTTGTTGTAATCACACATTCTAACTTAATGATGTTGAAAACAGCTTGGATAGAAACAAGAAGCACTCTATTCATGTTAACGACCACATCAACACCTCCTTCGAACATGGAAACCGTTGAATTTCCTTAAACTACGAGTATCTAATGATCTTTAGCATTTCTTACAAGTATTTCAGCCTAATCGCTCATTAATGTGTGCTTCTCTTGATTTCCTTCTGACAAGGCTGGACTTTTTGTTGTAATCACTCATTCTAACTTAATGATGTTGAAAACAGCTTGTGTACAAACAATAAGCACTCTATTCAAGTTAACAAGGGCATCGACACCTCCTTGGAACAAGGAAACCATTTAATTTCATTAATCAAGGAGTATCAAATGATCATTAGCATTTCTTACAAGTATTTTCAGCTTAATCAATCATTAATGTGTGCTTCTCTTCATTTCCATCTAACAAGGCTGGACTTTTTGCTGTAATCACTCATTCTAACTTAATGATGTTGAAAACAGCTTGTGTACAAACAATAAGCAGTCTATTCATCTTAACGACCACATCAACACCTCCTTGGAACAAGGAAACCATTGAATTTCATTAATCTACGAGTATCTAATGATCATTAGCATTTCCTACAAGTATTTCAGCCTAATCACTCATTAATGTGTGCTTCTCTTGATTTCCTTCTAACAAGGCTGGACTTTTTGTAGTAATCACTCATTCTAACTTAATGATGTAGAAAACAGCTTGGGTACCAACAATAAGCACTCTATTTATGTTAACAAGCACATCAACACCTCTTTGGAACTAGGAAACCATTCAATTTCGTTAGACAATGAGTATCTAATGATCATTAGCATTTCTTACTAGTATTTCAGCCTAATCACTCATTAATGTGTGCTTCTCTTGATTTCCGTCTAACAAGGCTAGACTTTTTGTTGTAATCACTCATTCTAACATAATGATGCTGAAAACACCCTGTGTACAAAAAATAAGCACTCTATTCATGTTAACGACCACATCAACACCTCCTTGGAACAAGGAAACCATTGAATTTCATTAATCTACGAGTATCTAATGATCATTAGCATTTCTTACAAGTATTTTCAGCTTAATGACTCTTTAATGTGTGCATCTCTTGATTTCTTTCTAGCAAGGCTGGAGATTTTGTTGTAATCACTCATTCTAACTTAATGATGTAGAATACAGCTTGGGTACAAAGAATAAGCACTCTATTCATGTGAAGAAGCACATCAACACCACCTTGGAACTAGGAAACCATTGAATTTCATTAAACAACGAGTATCTAATGGTCATTAGCATTTCTTACAAGTATTTTCAGCTTAATCTGTCATTAATGTGTGCATCTCTTGATTTCCGTCTAACAAGGCTGGTCTTTTAGTTGTAATCACTGACTGTAACTTAATGATGTAGAAAACAGCTTGGGTACATACAATAAGCACTCTATTCATTTTAACAAGCACATCAACATCTCCTTGGAATTAGGAAACGATTCAGTTTCATAAAACAACGAATATCTAATGATCATTAGCATTTCTTACCACTCATTAAGGTGTACTTGTCTTGATTTCCTTCTAACAAGGCTCGTCTTTTTGCTGTAATCACTCATTCTAACTTAATGATGTTAAAAACAGCTTGTGTAGAAACATTAAGCACTCTATTCATGTTACGAAGCACATCAACACCTCCTTCGAACTAGGAAACCATTTAATTTCAATAACCAACGAGTATCTAATGATCATTAGCATTTCCTACAAGTATTTTCAGCTACATCACTCATTAATGTGTGGTTCCCATGATTTTCCTCTAGCAAGGCTAGTCTTTTTGTTGTAATCACTCATTATAACTTAACGATGTAGAATACAGCTTGGGTACCAACAATAAGCACTCTATTCATATTAAGAAGCACATCAACACCTCCTTGGAACTAGGAAACCATTGAATTTCATTAAACAACAAGTATCTAATGATCATTAGCATTTGTTACAAATATTTTCAGCTTAACCACTCATTAATGTGTGCTTCTCTTGATTTCCTTCTAACAAGGCTGGACTGTTTGTTGCAATCACTCATTCTAACTTAATGATGTTGAAAACAGCTTGTGTACAAACAACAAGCACTCTATTCATGTTAACAAGCACATCAACACCTCCTTGGAACTAGGAAACCTTTTAATTTCATTAAACAACGAGTATCTAATGATCATTTGCATTTCATACAAGTATTTTCAGCTTAATCACTCATTAATGTGTGCATCTCTTGATTTCCTTCTAGCAAGGCTGGTCTTTTTGTTGTAATCACTGATTCTAACTTAATGATGTAGAAATCAGCTTGGGTACAAACAATAAGCACTCTATTCATGTTAATATGCACATCAACACCTCCTTGGAATTAGGAAACCATTCAGTTTCTTTAAACAACGATTATCTAATGATCATTAGCATTTCTCACAAGTATTTTCAGCTTAACCACTCATTAATGTGTGCTTGTCTTGATTAACTTCTAACAAGGCTGGACTTTTTGTTGTAATCACTCATTCTAACTTAATGATGTTGAAGACAGCTTGTGTACAAACAATAAGCACTCTATTCATGTCAACAAGCAAATCAACACCTCCTTGGAACTAGGAAACCATTGAATTTCATTAAACAACGAGTATCTAATGATCATTAGCATTTCTTACAAGTATTTTCTGCTTAATCACTCATTAATATGTGCTTCTCTGGATTTCCTTTCAACAAGGCGGGTCCTTTTGTTGAAATCACTCATTCTAACATAATGATGCAGAAAACAGCTTGGGTACAAACAATAAGCACTCTATTCATGTTAACAAGCCCATCAACACCTCCTTGGAATTAGGAAACCATTTAACATCAAACTCAAGCTGAATCACTCATTAATATGTGCTTCCCCTTATTTCCTTCTAACTAGGCTGGACTTTTTGTTGTAATCACTCATTCTAACTTAATGATGTAGAAAACAGCTTGGGTACAAACAATAAGCACTCTATTCATGTTAACAAGCACATCAACACCTCCGTGGAGCTAGGAAACCATTGAATTTCATTAAGCAACGAGTATCTAATGATCACAAGCATTTCTAACAAGTATTTTCAACTTAATCACTCATTAATGTGTGCTTCTCTGGATTTCCTTCTAACTAGAGTGGACTTTTTGTTGTAATCACTTGTTCCCACTAAATTATGCTCAAAATAAATTATGTTCAAATTATGTTCTCACTAGGCTGGACTTTTGTTGTAATCACTCTATTACTGTTAACAAGCACATCAACACCTCCTTGGAACTCGGAAACCATTGAATTTCATTAAAGAACAAGTATCTAATGATCATTAGCATTTCTTACAAGTATTTCAGCTTCAAGAGAAGCACTCTATTCATGTTAACAAGCACATCAACACGTCCTTGGAACTAGGAAACCATTTCATTTGATTAAACAACGAGTATCTAATGATCATTAGGATTTCTTACAAGTATTTTCAGCTTAACCACTCATTAATGTGTGCTTCTCTTGATTTACTTCAATCAAGGATGGACTTTTTTCTGTAATCACTCATTCTAACTTAATGATGTTGAAAACAGCTTGTGTGCAATCAATAAGCACTCTATTCATGTTAGCAAGCACATCAACACCTCCTTGGAAACAGGAAACCATTTAATTTCATTAAATAACGAGTATCTAAGGATCAGTAGCATTTCTTACAAGTATTTTCAGCTTAATCACTCATTAATTTGTGCTTCTCTTGATTTCCTTCTAAGAAGGCTGGACCCTTTGCTGTAATCACTCATTCTAACTTAGTGAAGTAGAGAACAGCTTGGGTACAAACAATAAGCACTCTATTCATGTTAACATGCACATCAACACCTCCTTGGAACTACGAAACCATTTAATTTCATTAAACAACGAGTATCTAATGATCATTAGCATTTCTTACAAGTATTTTCAGCTTAATCACTCATTAAATTGTGGTTCTCTTGATTTCCTTCAAACAAGGCTGGACTTTTGCTGTAATCACTCATTCTAACTTAATGATGTTGAAAACAGCCTGTGTGTAAACAATAAGCACTCTATTGATGTTAGCAAGCACATCAACACCTCCTTGGAAATAGGAAACCATTTAATTTCTTCAAACAACGAGTATCTAAGGATCATTAGCATTTCTTACAAGTATTTTCAGCTTAATCACTCATTAATTTGTGCTTCTCTTGATTTCCTTGAAACAAGGATGGACTTTTTTCTGTAATCACTCATTCTAACTTAGTGAAGTAGAGAACAGCTTGGGTACAAACAATAAGCACTCTATTCATGTTAACAAGTACATCAACACCTCCTTGGATCTAGGAAACCATTCAATTTCGTTAAACAACGAGTATCTAATGATCATTAGCATTTCTTCCAAGTATTTCAGCCTAATCACTCATTACTGTGTGCTTCTCTTGATTTCCTTCTAACAAGGCTGGACTCTTTCTTGTAATCACTCATTCCAACATAATGATGTAGAAAACTGCTTGGGTAGAAACAATAAGCACTCTATTCATGTTAACAAGCACATCAACCCCTCCTTGGAACTAGGAAACCATTTAATTTCATTAAACAACGAGTATCTAATGATCATTAGCATTTCTTACAAGTATTTCAGCCTAATCACTCATTAATGTGTGCTTCTCTTGATTTCCTTCTAACAAGGATGGACTTTTTGTTGTAATCACTCATTCTAACTTAATGATGTAGAAAACAGCTTGGGTACAAACAATAAGCACTCTATTCATGTTAACAAGCACATCAACACCTCCTTGGAACTAGGAAACCATTTAATTTCATTAAACAACGAGTATCTAAGGATCATTAGCATTTCATACAAGTATTTTCAGCTTAACCACTCATTAATGTGTGCTTCTCTTGATTTACTTCAATCAAGGATGGACTTTTTTCTGTAATCACTCATTCTAACTTAATGATGTTGAAAACAGCTTGTGTGCAATCAATAAGCACTCTATTCATGTTAGCAAGCACATCAACACCTCCTTGGAAACAGGAAACCATTTAATTTCATTAAACAACGAGTATCTAAGGATCAGTAGCATTTCTTACAAGTATTTCAGCCTAATCACTCATTAATGTGTGCTTCTGTTGATTTCCTTCTAACAAGGCTGGACTTTTTGTTGTAATCACTCATTCTAAATTAATGATGTAGAAAACAGCTTGGGTACAAACAATAAACACTGTATTCATGTTAACAAGCATATCAACACCTCCTTGGAACTAGGAAACCATTCAATATCATCAAACAACGAGTATCTAAAGATCATATTGACAAGGCTAATCACTCATGAAAAATTAATGATGTAGAAAACAGCTTGGGTAAAAACAATAAGCCCTCTATTCATGTTAACAACCACATCAACACCTCCTTGGAACTAGGAAACCATTTAATTTCATTAAACAACGAGTACCTAAGGATCATTAGCATTTCATACAAGTATTTTCAGCTTAACCACTCATTAATGTGTGCTTCTCTTGATTTACTTCAATCAAGGATGGACTTTTTTCTGTAATCACTCATTCTAACTTAATGATGTTGAAAACAGCTTGTGTGCAATCAATAAGCACTCTATTCATGTTAGCAAGCACATCAACACCTCCTTGGAAACAGGAAACCATTTAATTTCATTAAACAACGAGTATCTAAGGATCAGTAGCATTTCTTACAAGTATTTCAGCCTAATCACTCATTAATGTGTGCTTCTGTTGATTTCCTTCTAACAAGGCTGGACTTTTTGTTGTAATCACTCATTCTAAATTAATGATGTAGAAAACAGCTTGGGTACAAACAATAAACACTGTATTCATGTTAACAAGCATATCAACACCTCCTTGGAACTAGGAAACCATTCAATATCATCAAACAACGAGTATCTAAAGATCATATTGACAAGGCTAATCACTCATGAAAAATTAATGATGTAGAAAACAGCTTGGGTAAAAACAATAAGCCCTCTATTCATGTTAACAACCACATCAACACCTCCTTGGAACTAGGAAACCATTTAATTTCATTAAACAACGAGTATCTAATAATCATTAGCATTTCTTACAAGTATTTTCAGCTTAATCACTCATTAATGTGTGCTTCTCTTGATTTCCTTGTATCAAGGCTGGACTTTTTGTTGTAATCACTCATTCTAACTTAATGATGTAGAAAACAGCTTGGGTACAAACAATAAACACTGTATTCATGTTAACAAGCACATCAACACCTCCTTGGAACTAGGAAACCATTCAATTTCATTAAACAACGAGTATCTAATGATCATTAGCATTTCCTACAAGTATTTCAGCCTAATCACTCGTTAATGTGTGCTTCTCTTGATTTCCTTCTAACAAGGCTGGACTTTTTGTTGTAATCACTCATTCTAACGTAATGATGTAGAAACAAGCTTGGGTACAAACACTAAGCACCCTATTCATGTTAACAAGCACATCAACGCCTCCTTGGAACTAGGAAACCATTGAATTTCATTAAACAACGAGTATCTAATGATCGTTTGCATCTCTTACAAGTTTTTTCAGGTTAACCACTCATTAATGTGTGCTTCTCTTGATTTCCTTCTAACAAGGCTGGACTTTTTGTTGTAATCACTCATTATAACTTAATGATGTAGAAAACAGCTTGGGTACAAACAATAAACACTGTATTCATGTTAACAAGCACATCAACACCTCCTTGGAAATAGGAAACCATTCAATTTCATTAAACAACGAGTATCTAATGATCATTAGCATTTCTTACAAGTATTTCAGCCTAATCACTCATTAATGTGTGCTTCTCTTGATTTCCTTCTATCAAGGCTGGACTTTTTGTTGTAATCACTCATTCTAACTTAACGATGTTGAAAGCAGCTGGTGTACAAAGAAGACACACTCTATTCATGTTAAGAAGCGCATCAACACCTCCTTGGAACTTGGAAGCCATTCAATTTCATTAAACAACGAGTATCTAACGATCATTAGCATTCCTTACAAGTATTTTCTGCTTCACCACTCATTAATGTGTGCTTCTCATGATTTCCTTCTAACAAGGCTGGTCTTTTTGTTGTAATCACTCATTCTAACTTAACGATGTTGAAAGCAGCTGGTGTACAAACAAGACACACTCTATTCATGTTAAGAAGCGCATCAACACCTCCTTGGAACTTGGAAACCATTCAATTTCATTAAAGAACGAGTATCTAATGATCATTAGCATTCCTTACAAGTATTTTCTGCTTAACCACACATTAATGTGTGCTTCTCTTGATTTCCTTCTAACAAGGCTGGTCTTTTTGTTGTAATCACTCATTCTAACTTAGTGATGCAGAAAACAGCTTGGGTACAAACAATAAGCACTCTATTCATGTTAACAAGCACATCAACAACTGCTTGGAACTAGGAAACCATTTAATTTCATTAAACAATGAGTATCTAATGATCATTAGCATTTCTTACAAGTATTTTCAGCTTAATCACTCATTAATTTGTGCTTCTCTTGATTTCCTTCTAACAAAGCTGGACCTTTTGCTGTAATCACTCATTCTATCTTAGTGATGCAGAAAACAGCTTGGGTACAAACAATAAGCACTCTATTCATGTTAACAAGCACATCAACACCTCGTTGGAACTAGGAAACCATTTAATTTCATTAAACAACATGTATCTAATGATCATTAGCATTTCTTACAAGTATTTCAGCCTAATCTCTCATTAATGTGTGCTTCTCTTGATTTCCTTCTAACAAGGCTGGACTTTTTGTTGAAATCACTCATTTTAACTTAACGATGTTGAAAGCAGCCAGTGTACAGAGAAGAAACACTCTATTCATGTTAAGAAGCGCATCAGCACCTCCTTGGAACTTGGAAAGCATTCAATTTCATTAAACAAAGAGTATCTAATGATCATTAGCATTTCTTACAAGTATTTCAGCCTAATCACTCATTAATGCGTGCTTCTCTTGATTTCCTTCTAACAAGGCTGGACTTTTTGTTCAAATCACTCATTCTAACTTAGTGATGCAGAAAACAGCTTGGGTACAAACAATAAGCACTCTATTCATGTTAACAAGCACATCAACAACTGCTTGGAACTAGGAAACCATTTAATTTCATTAAACAATGAGTATCTAATGATCATTAGCATTTCTTACAAGTATTTTCAGCTTAATCACTCATTAATTTGTGCTTCTCTTGATTTCCTTCTAACAAAGCTGGACCTTTTGCTGTAATCACTCATTTTATCTTAGTGATGCAGAAAACAGCTTGGGTAGAAACAATAAGCACTCTATTCATGTTAACAAGCACATCAACACCTCCTTGGAACTACGAAACCATTTAATTTCATTAAACAACGAGTATCTAATGATCATTAGCATTTCTTACAAGTATTTCAGCCTAATCACTCATTAATGCGTGCTTCTCTTGATTTCCTTCTAACAAGGCTGGACTTTTTGTTCAAATCACTCATTCTAACATAACGATGTTGAAAGCAGCTAGTGTACAGACAAGAAACACTCTATTCTTGTTAAGAAGTGCATCAACACCTCCTTGGAACTTGGAAACCATTCAATTTCATTAAAGAACGAGTATCTAATGATCATTAGCATTCCTTACAAGTATTTTCTCCTTAACCACACATTAATGTGTGCTTCTCTTGATTTCCTTCTAACAAGGGTGGTCTTTTTGTTGAAATCACTCATTCTAACTTAACGATGTTGAAAGCAGCTAGTGTACATACAAGAAACACTCTATTCATGTTAAGAAGCGCATCAGCACCTCCTTGGAACTTGGAAAGCATTCAATTTCATTAAACAAAGAGTATCTAATGATCATTAGCATTTCTTACAGGTATTTCAGCCTAATAACTCATTAATGTGTGCTTCTCTTGATTTCCTTCTAACAAGGGTGGACTTTTTGTTGAAATCACTCATTCTAACATAACGATGTTGAAAGCAGCTAGTGTACAGACAAGAAACACTCTATTCATGTTAAGAAGCGCATCAACACCTCCTTGGAACTTGGAAACCATTCAATTTCATTAAACAACGAGTATCTAATGCTCATTAGCATTTCTTACAAGTATTTTCAGCATAACACTCATTAATATGTGGTTCTCTTGATTTCCTTCTAGCAAGGCTGGACTTTTTGTTGTAATCACTCATGGAAGCTTCATGATGTTGAAAACAGCTTGTGTACAAACAATAAGCACTCTATTCATGTTAACAAGCACTTCAACACCTCCTTGGAACAAGGAAACCATTGAATTTCATCAAACAACGAGTATCTAATGATCATTAGTATTTCTTACAATTATTTCAGCCTAATCACTCATTGATGTGTGCTTCTCTTGATTTCCATCCAACAAGGCTGGACTTTTTGTTGAAATCACTCATTCTAACTTAACAATGTTGACAGCAGCTGGTGTACATACAAGAAACACTCTATTCATGTTAAGAAGCACATCAACACCTCCTTGGAACTTTGAAACCATTCAATTTCATTAAACAACGAGTATCTAATGATCATTAGCATTCCCTACATGTATTTTCTGCTTAACCACTCATTAATGTGTGCTTCTCTGGATTTGCTACTAAGAAGGCTGGACTTTTTGTTGAAATCACTCATTCTAACTCAATGATGTTGAAAACAGCCAGTGTACAAACAATAAGCACTCTATTCATGTTAACAAGCACATCAACACCTCCTTGGAACTAGGAAACCATTTAATTTCATTAAACAACGAGTATCTAATGATAATTAGCATTTTTATAAGTATTTTCAGCTGAACCACTCATTAAAGTGCGCTTGTCTTGATTTCCTTCTAAAAAGGCTGGATTTTTCTTGTAATCACTCATTCTAACGTAATCACATTGAAAACAGCTTGTGTACAAACAATAAGCACTCTATTCATGTTTACAAGCACATCAACACCTCCTTGGAACAAGGAAACCATTGAATTTCATTAAACAACGAATATCTAATGATCATTAGCATTTCTTACAAGTATTTCATCCTAATCACTCATTAATGTGTGCTTCTCTTGATTTCCTTCTAACAAGGCTGGACTTTTTGTTGTAATCACTGATTCTAACAAAATGATGTTGAAAACAGCTTGTGTACAAACAATGAGCACTCTATTCATGTTAACAAGCACATCAACACCTCCTTGGAACAAGGAAACGATTGAATTTGATTAAACAACGAGTATCTAATGATCATTAGCATTTCTTACAAGTATTTCGGCCTAATCACTTTTGAATGTGTGCTTCTCTTGATTTCCTTCAAACAAGGCTGGACTTTTTGTTGAAATCAATCATTCTAACTTAACAATGTTGAAAGCAGCTGGTGTACATACAAGAAACACTCTACTCATGTTAAGAAGCGCATCAACACCTCCTTGGAACTTGGAAACCATTCAATTTCGTTAAAGAACGAGTATCTAATGATCATTAGCATTCCTTACAAGTATTTTCTGCTTAACCACACATTAATGTGTGCTTCTCTTGATTTCCTTCTAACAAGGCTGGTCTTTTTGTTGTAATCACTCATTCTAACATAGTGATGCAGAAAACAGCTTGGGTACAAACAATAAGCACTCTATTCATGTTAACAAGCACATCAACACCTGCTTGGAACTAGCAAACCATTTAATTTCATTAAACAATGAGTATCTAATGATCATTAGCATTTCTTACAAGTATTTTCAGCTTAATCACTCATTCATGTGTGCTTCTCTTGATTTGCTACTAACAAGGCTGGACTTTTTGTTGTAATCACTCATTCTAACATAATGATGTTGAAAACAGCCTGTGTCCAAACAATAAGCACTCTATTCATGTTAACAAGCACATCAACACCTCCTTGGGACTAGGAAACCATTTAATTTCATTAAACAACGTGTATCTAATGATCATTAGCATTTCTTACAAGTATTTCAGCCTAATCTCTCATTAATGTGTGCTTCTCTTGATTTCCTCCTAACAAGGCTGGACTTTTTGTTGAAATCACTCATTCTAACTTAACGATGTTGAAAGCAGCTAGTGTACATACAAGAAACACTCTATTCAAGTTAAGAAGCGCATCAGCACCTCCTTGGAACTTGGAAACCATTCAATTTCATGAAACAAAGAGTATCTAATGATCATTAGCATTTCTTACAAGTATTTCAGCCTAATCACTCATTAATGTGTGCTTCTCTTGATTTCCTTCTAACAAGGCTGGACCTTTTGTGGAAATCACTCATTCTAACATAACGATTTTGAAAGCAGCTAGTGTACATACAAGAAACACTCTATTCATGTTAAGAAGCGCATCAACACCTCCTTGGAACTTGGAAACCATTCAATTTCATTAAACAACGAGTATCTAATGATCATTAGCATTTCTTACAAATAATTTCAGCTTAAACACTCGTTAATATGTGGTTCTCTTGATTTCCTTCTAGCAAGGCTGGCCTTTTTGTCGTAATCACTCATTCAAGCTTCATGATGTTGAAAACAGCTTGTGTACAAACAATAAGCACTCTATTCATGTTAACAAGCACATCAACACCTCCTTAGAAGTAGGAAACCATTTCATTTCATTAAACAACGAGTATCTAATAATCATTACGATTTCTTAGAAGTATTTCAGCCTAATCACACATTAATGTGTGCGTCTCTTGATTTCCTTCTAACAAGGCTGGACTTTTTGTTGTAATCACTCATTCTAACTTAATGATGTAGAAAAAAGCTTGGGTACAAACAATAAGCACTGTATTCATGTTAACAAGCACATCAACACCTCTTTGGAACTAGGAAACCATTCAATTTCATTAAACAACCAGTATCTAATGATCATTAGTATTTCTTACAAGTATTTCAGCCTGATCACTCATTAATGTGTGCTTCACTTGATTTCCTTCTAACAAGGCTGGAATTTTTGTTGTAATCACTCATTCTAACTGAATGATGTAGAAAACAACTTGGGTACAAACAATAAGCACTCTATCCACGTTAACAAGCACCTCAACACCTCCTTGGAACAAGGAAACCATTTAATTTCATTAAACAACTTGTATCTAATGATCATTAGCATTTTTTACAAGTATTTTCTGCTTAAACACTCATTAATATGTGCTTCTCTTGATTTCCTTCTGACAAGGCTGCACTTTTTCTTGTAATCACTCATTCTAACCTAATGATGTAGAAAACAGCTTCCGTACAAACAATAAGCACTCTATTCAAGTTAACAAGCACATCAACACCTCCTTGGAACGAGGAAACCGTTTAATTTCATTAAACAATGAGTATCTAATGATCATTAGCTTTTCTTACAAGTATTTTCGGCTGGATCACTCATTAATTTGTACTTCTCTTGATTTGCTTCTAACAAGGCTGAACTTTTTGCTGTAATCACTCATTCTAACTTGATGATGTTGAAAACAGCCTGTGTACAAACAATAAGCACTCTATTCATGTTAACAAGCACATCAACACCTCCTTGGAACTAGGAAACCATTTAATATCATTAAACAACGAGTATCTAATGATCATTAGCATTTCTTACAAGTATTTCAACCTAATCACTCATTAATGTGTGCTCTTGATTTCCTTCTAACAAGGCTGGACTTTTGTTGAAATCACTCATTCTAACTTAGCGATGTTGAAAGCAGCTGGTGTACAAACAAGAAACCTCTATTCATGTTAACAAGCGCATCAACACCTCCTTGGAACTAGGAACCATTCAATTTCATTAAACAACGAGTATCTAATGATGATTAGCATTTCTTACAAGTATTTTCAGCTTAATCACTCATNGATCATTAGGATTTCTTACAAGTATTTCAGCCTAATCATCTCACTTAATCGTGTGCGTGCCTTCGATTGATTTCCTTCTTATCGAATGCTCTGGACTTTTTCTCGTAATCAACTCGAGTTCGTATAACTCAGCAGTGACGTATGAGCATACAGACATGCGGTGACCAAACAACATGTCACCTCCATCATGTAACCAAGCAGCCATTCAACACCTCCTCAGGAATACGAAACGCAATTCCAATTTCATTACAACCAGACGGAGTTATCTAGATGGATCATTATGCTTGTTACTTACAAGTTATCTCAGCCTTAATTCACTCATTAATGTGGCTGGTTCGTCCTTTGACTTTCCCTCTAACCAAAGGTTGGAGTATGTTTGTTGCTAATCCACCTCATTACGTCTAACTTTAATGAGCGGAGAACACAGCTTGGGGTACAAACACATTAAGCAGATCGCTCTTTACGATGTTTACGCAAGCAGATCCAACACCTCCTGTGAACTAGTGAACCATTTCGAATTTCATATAAACAACGAGTATCTAATGATGATTAGCCATTTCTTACAATGTTTCTGCTAATCACTCATTAATGTGTGCGTCTCTTGATTCCCTCTAACAAAGCCGGGACTTTTTGTTGTAATTCACTCATTCTAACTTAATGACGTAGAAAACAGCTGGGTACAAACAATAAGCACTCTATTACGTGTTAACAAACACATCAACACGTCCTTGGAACTAGAAAACCATTTAATTCAATGTAAACAAAGAGTATCTTAATGATTATTAGCTTTTCTTACAAGTATTTCAGCATAAACACTCATTAATTTGTGGTTCTCTTGATTTCCTTCATACAAGGCTGGACCTTTTTGTTGTAAATCACACATTCTAACCTAATGATGTAGAAAACAGGATGTGTACAAAGAATAAGCACTCTATTCATCTTAACAAGCACATCAACACCTCCATGCAAGTAGGAAACCATTTACTTTCATTAAACAACGAGCATCTGATGATCATTAGTATTTCTTACAAGTATTTCAGCCTAATCACTCATTAATGTGTGCTTCTCTTGATTTCCTTCTAACAAGGCTGGACTTTTTGTGGTAATCACTCATTCTAACTTAATGATGTTGAAAACAGCTTGTGTACATACAATAAGCACACTATTCATGTTAACAAGCACATCAACACCTCCTTGGAACTAGGAAACCATTTAATTTCTTTAAAGAACGAGTATCTAATGATCATTAGCATTTTTACAAGTATTTCAGCCTAATCACTCATTACTGTTCGCTTCTCTTCATTTCCTTCTAACAAGGCTGCACTTTTTGTTGTAATCAATCATTCAAGCTTCATGATTTTGAAAACAGCTTGTGTACAAACAATAAGCACTCTATTCATGTTAACAAGCACATCAACACCTCCTCGGAACTAGGAAACCATTTAATTTCATTAAACAACGAGTATCTATTGATCATTAGCATTTCTTACAAGTACTTCAGCCTCATCACTCATTAATGTGTGCTTCTCTTGATTTCCTCCTAACAAGGCGGGACTTTTTGTTGTAATCACTCATTCCAACTTAATGATGTTGAAAACAGCTTGTGTACAAACAATAAGCAGACTATTCATGTTAACAAGCACATCAACACCTCCTTGGAACTAGGAAACCATTTAATTTCATTAAACAACGAGTATCTAATGATCATTAGCATTTCTTGCAAGAATTTCAGCCTAATCACTCATTAATGTGTGGTTCTCTTGATTTCCTTCTAACAAGGCTGCACTTTTTGTTGTAATCACTCATTCAAGATTCATGATTTTGAAAACAGCTTGTGTACAATCTATAAACACTCTATTCATGTTAACAAGCACATCAACACCTCCTTGGAACTAGGAAACCATTTAATTTCAATAAACAACGAGTATCTACTGATCATTAGCATTTCCTGCAAGTATTTCATCCTAATAACTCAATAACGTGTTCTTCCCTTGATTTCCTTCTAACAAGGCTGGACTTTTTGTTGTAATCACCCATTCAAACCTAATGGTGTTGAATACAGCTTGGGTACAAACAATAAGCAGTCTATTCATGTTAACAAGCACATCAACTCCTCCTTGGAACTAGGAAGCCATTTAATTTCTTTAAACAACGAGTATCTAATGATCATTAGCATTTCTTACAAGTATTTCAGCCTAATCTCTCATTAATGTGTGCGTCTCTTGATTTCCCTCTAACAAGACTGGACTTTTTGTTGTAATCACTCATTCTAACTTAATGACGTAGAAAACAGGTTGGGTACAAACAATAAGCACACTACTCATGTGAACAAGCACATCAACACCACCTTGGAACTAGCAAACCATTTAATTTCTTTAAATAACGAGTATCTAAAGATCATTAGCATTTCTTGCAAGTATTTCAGCCTAATCACTCATTAATGTGTGCTTCTCTTGATTTCCTTCTAACAAGGCTGCACTTTTTGTTGTAATCACTCATTCAAGATTCATGATTTTGAAAACAGCTTGTGTACAAACTATAAGCACTCTATCCATGTTAACAAGCACATCAACACCTCCTTGGAACTAGGAAACCATTTAATTCATCAAACAACGAGTATCTATTGATCATTAGCATTTCCTCCAAGTATTTCAGCCTAATAACTCATTAACGTGTGCTTCCCTTGATTTCCTTCTAACAAGGCTGAACTTTCAGTTGTAATAACCCATTCAAACCTAATGATGTTGAATACATCTTGGGTACAAACAATAAGCAGTCTATTCATGTTAACAAGCACATCAACTCCTCCTTGGAACTAGGAAGCCATTTAATTTCTTTAAACAACGAGTATCTAATGATCATTAGCATTTCTTACAAGTATTTCGGGCTAATCACTCATTAATGTGTGCGTGTCTTGATTTCCTTCTAACAAGGCTGGACTTTTTGTTGTAATCACTCATTCTAACTTAATGACGTAGAAAACCGCTTGGGTACAAACAATAAGCACTCTACTTATGTTAACAAGCACATCAACACCTCCTTGGAACTAGGAAACCATTTAATTTCATTAAACAACGAGTATCTATTGATCATTAGCATTTCTTACAAGTAGTTCCGCCTCATCACTCATTAATGTGTGCTTCTCTTGATTTCAATCTAACAAGGCTGGACTTTTTGTTGTAATCACACATTCTCACTAAATCATGTAGAAAACAGGTTGTGTATTAACAATAAGCACTCTATTCATGTTAAGAAGCACATCAACACCTCCTTGGAACTAGGAAACCATTTAATTTCATTAAACAAAGAGTATCTAATGATCATTAGCATTTCTTAAAAGTATTTCAGCCTAATCACTCATTAATCTGTGCGTCTCTCGATTTCCTTCTAACAAGGCTGGACTTTTTGTTGTAATCACTCATTCTAACTTAATGACGTAGAAAAGAGCTTGGGTACAAACAATAAGCACACTATTCATGTTAACAAGCACATCAACACCTCCTTGGAACTAGGAAACCATTCAATTTCATTAAACAACTAGTATCTAATCATAATTAGCATTTCCTACAAGTATTTCAGCCTAATCACTCATTAATGTGTGTGTCTCTTGATTTCCTTCTAACAAGGCTGGACTTTTTGTTGTAATCACTCATTCTAAATTAATGACGTAGAAAACTGCTTGGGTACAAACAATAAGCACTCTATTCATGTTAACAAGCACATCAACACCTCCTTGGAACTAGGAAACCATTTAATTTCATTAAACCACGAGTATCTATTGATCATTAGCATTTCTTACAAGTACTTCAGCCTCATCACTCATTAATGTGTGCTTCTCTTGATTTCCTTGTAAGAAGGCTGGACTTTTTGTTGTAATCACACATTCTAACTTAATGATGTAGAAAACAGCTTGTGTACAAACAATAAGCACTCTATTCATGTTAACAAGCACATCAAGACCTCCTTGGAACTTGGAAACCATTTAATTTCTTTAAACAACGAGTATCTATTGATCATTAGCATTTCTTACAAGTGCTTCAGCCTCATCACTCATTAATGTGTGCTTCTCTTGATTTCCTTCTAACAAGGCTGGACTTTTTTTTGTAAGCACACAATCTAACTTAATGATGTTGAAAACAGCTTGTGTACAAACAATAAGCTTTCTATTCATCTTAACAAGCACATCAACACCTCCTTGGAACTAGGAAACCATTTTATTTCATTAAACAACGAGTATCTAACGATCATTAGGATTTCATACAAGTATTTCAGCCTCATCAATCATTAATGTGTGCTTCTCTTGATTTCCTTCTTACAAGGCTGGACTTTTTGTTGTAATCACACATTCTAACTTAATGATGTGGAAAACAGGTTGTCTACAAACAATAAGCATTCTATTCATGTGAAGAAGCACATCAACACCTCCTTGGAACTAGGAAACCATTTAATTTCTTTAAACAACGAGTATCTAATGATCATTAGCATTTCTTACAAGTATTTCAGCCTAATAACTCATTAATGTGTTCTTCACTTGATTTCCTTCTAACAAGGCTGGACTTTTTGTTCTAGTCACTCATTCTCACTAAATTATATTGAAAATAGCTTGTGAACAAACAATAAGCACTCTATTCACGTTAACAAGCGCATCAACACCACCTTGGAACTAGGAAACCATTCAATTTCATTAAACAACGAGTATTTAACGATCATTAGGATTTCTTACAAGTATTTCAGCCTAATCACTCATTAATCTGTGCTTGTCTTGATTTCCTTCTAACAAGGCTGGTCTTTTTGTTGTAATCACTCATTCAAGCTTCATGATGTTGAGAACAGCTTGTGTACAAACAATATGCACTCTATTCATGTTAACAAGCACATCAACACCTCCTTGGAACTAGGAAACCATTTAATTTCGTTAAACAACGAGTATCTAACGATCATTAGGATTTCCTACAAGTATTTCAGCCTAACCACTCATTAATGTGTGCTTCACTTGATTTCCTTCTAACAAGGCTGGACGTTTTGTTGTAATCACACATTCTCACTAAATCATGTAGAAAACAGGTTGTGTACAAACAATAAGGACTCTAATCATGTTAACAAGCACATCAACACCTCCTTGGAACTAGGAAACCATTTAATTTCATTAAACCACGAGTATCTAACGATCGTTAGGATTTTTTACAAGTATTTCAGCCTAATCACTCATTAATCTGTGCTTCTCTTGATTTCCTTCTAACAAGGCTGGACTTTTTTTTGTAAGCACACAATCTAACTTAATGATTTTGAAAACAGCTTGTGTGCAAACAATAAGCACTCTATTCATGTTAACAAGCACATCAACACCTCCTCGGAACTAGGAAACCATTTAATTTCAGTAATCAACGAGTATCTATTGATCATTAGCATTTCTTACAAGTACTTCAGCCTCATCACTCATTAATGTGGGCTTCTCTTGATTTCCATCAAACAAGGCTGGACTTTTTGTTGTAATCACTCATTCTAACTTAATGATGCAGAAAACAGCTTGGGAACAAACAGTAAGCACTCTATTCATGTTAACAAGCACATCAACACCTCCTTGGAACTAGGAAACCATTTAATTTCATTAAACAACGACTATCTAATGATCACTAGCATTTCTTACATGTTTGTTCAGCTTAACCACAAATTAATGTGTGCTTCTCTTGATTTCCTTCTAACAGGGCTCGACGTTTTGTTGCACTCACTCATTCTAAGTTAATGATGTTGAAAACAGCTTGTGTACAAACAATAAGCACTCTATTCATGTTAACAAGCACATCAACACCTCCTTGGAACTAGGAAACCATTTAATTTCATCAAACAACGAGTATCTATTGATCATTAGCATTTCCTACAAGTACTTCAGCCTCATCACTCATTAATGTGTCCTTCTCTTGATTTCCTTGTAACAATCTGGACTTTTTGTTGTAATCACACATTCTAACTTAATGATGTTGGAAACAGCTTGTGTACAAACAATCAGCACTCTATTCATGTTAACAACCACATCAACACCTCCTTGGAACTAGGAAACCATTTAATTTCTTTAAACAACGAGTATCTAAAGATCATTAGCATTTCTTACAAGTATTTCAACCAAATCACTCATTAATGTGTGCTTCTCTTGATTTCCTTTTAACACGGCTCGACTTTTTGTTGTAATCACTCATTCAAGCTTCATGATGTTGAAAACAGCTTGTGTACAAACAATAGGCACTCTATTCATGTTAACAAGCACATCAAGACCTCCTTCTAACTAGAAAACCATTTAATTTCATTAAACAACGAGTATCTTTTGATCATTAGCATTTCTTACAAGTACATCAGCCTCATCATTCATTAATGTGTGCTTCTCTTGATTTCCTTCTAACAAGGCTGGACTTTTTGTTGTAATCACACATTCTAACTTAATGATGCTGAAAACAGCTTGGGTACAAACAATAAGCACTCTATTCATGTTAACAAGCACATCAACACCTCCTTGGAACTAGGAAACCATTTAATTTCATTAAACAACGAGTATCTAATGATCATTAGCATTTCTTACTAGTATTTTCGGCTTAAACACTCATTAATATGTGCTTCTCTTGATTTCCTTCTAACAAGGCTGGACCTTTTGTTGTAATCACCCATTCTAACTTAATGATGAAGAAAACAGCTTGGGAACAAACAATAAGCACTCTATTCATGTTAACAAGCACATCAACACCTCCTTGGAACTAGGAAACCATTTAATTTCATTAAACAATGAGTATCGAATAATCATTAGCATTTTTTACATGTATTTTCAGCTTAACCACAACTTAATGTTTGCTTCTCTTGATTTCCTTGTAACAAGGCTCGACTTTTTGTTGCACTCACTCATTCTAACTCAATGATGTTGAAAACAGCTTGGGTACACACAATACGCACTCTATTCATGTTAACAAGCACATCAACACCTCCTTGGAACTAGGAAACCATTTAATTTCATTAAACAACGAGTATCGAATAATCATTAGCATTTCTTACATGTATTTTCAGCTTAACCACTCATTAATGTGCGCTTCTCTTGATTTCCTTCTAACAAGGCTGGATTCTTTGTTGTAATCACTCATTCTAACTTAATGATGTTGAAAACAGCTTGTGTACAAACAATAAGCACTCTATTCATGTTAACAAGCACATCAACACATCCTTGGAACTAGGAAACCATTTAATTTCATTACACAACGAGTATCAAATGATCATTAGCATTTCTTACTAGTAGTTTCAGCTTAAACACTCATTAATATGTGCTTCTCTTGATTTCCTTCTCACAAGGCTGGACTTTTTGTTGTAACCACCCATCCTAACTTAATGATGAAGAAAACAGCTTGGGAACAAACAATAAGCACTCTATTCATGTTAACAAGCACATCAACACCTCCTTGGAAGTAGGAAACCATTTAATTTCATTAAACAATGACTATCGAATAATCATTAGCATTTCTTACAAGTATTTTCAGCTTAACGACTCATTAATGTGTGCTACCCTTGATTTCCTTCTAACAAGTCTCGACTTTTTGTTGTAATCGCTCATTCTAACATAATGATGTTGAAAACAGCTTGTGTACAAACAATAAGCACTCTATTCATGTTAACTACCACACCAACACCTCCTTGGAACTAGGAAACCATTTAATTTCATTACACAGCGAGTCTCTAATGATCATTAGCATTTCTTACATGTATTTTCAGCTTAACCACTAATTAATGTGTGCTTCTCTTGATTTCCTTCTAACAAGGCTTGACTTTTTGTTGTAATCACTCATTCTGACTTAATGATGTTGAAAACAGCTTGTGTACAAACAATAAGCACTCTATTCTTGTTAACAAGCATATCAACACCTCCTTGGAACTAGGAAACCATTTAATTTCGTTAAACAACGAGTATCTAATGATCATTAGCATTTCTTACATGTATGTACAGATTAACCACAAATTAATGCGTGGTTCTCTTGATTTCCTTGTAACAAGGCTCGACTTTTTGTTGTACTCACTCATCCTAACTTAATGATGTTGAAAACAGCTTGTGTACAAACGATAAGCACTCTATTCATGTTAACAAGCACATCAACACCTCCTTGGAACTAGGAAACCATTTAATTTCATTAAACAACAAGTATCTATTGATCATAAGCATTTCATAAGCATTTAATATCTTTAAACAGCAAGTATCTAATGATCATTAGCATTTCTTACAAGTATTTTCAGCTTAAACACTCATTAATCTGTGCTTCTCTTGATTTCCTAGTAACAAGGCTGGACTTTTTGTTGTAATCACACATTCTAACTTCATGATTTTGAAAACAGCTTGTGTACAAACAATAAGCACTCTATTCATGTTAACCAGAACATCAAGACCTCCTTGGAACTAGGAAACCATTTAATTTCTTTAAACAACGAGTATCTATTGAACATTAGCATTTCTTACAAGTACTTCAGCCTCATCTCTCGTTAATGTGTGCTACTCTTGATTTCCTAGTCACAAGGCTGGACTTTTTGTTGTAAGCACACAATCTAACTTAATGATGTTGAAAACAGCTTGTGTACAAACAATAAGCACTCTATTCATGTTAACAAGCACATCAACACCACCTTGGAACTGGGAAACCATTTAATTTCATTAAACAACGAGTATCTAATGATCATTAGCATTTCTTACAAGTATTTTCACCTTAACCACTCATTAATGTGGGCTTCTCGTGATTTCCATCTAACAAGGTTGGTCTTTTTGTTGTAATCACTCATTCTAACTTAATGATGCAGAAAACAGCTTGGGTACAAACAATAAGCACTCTATTCATGTTAACAAGCACATCAACACCTCCTTGGATGATGCGGAAAACCCCAAAAAGACGTGGCTTAGGGACCCAACGCACACAATGAATCAAAGAACAACCAGGAAAGCTAAATCAGAGTTAATAACACAAACCCTAGACCCAATATTCGAAGGAACACAAACTTAGGGTATTCAAGAAGGATATGGACGCCACACTCCAGAAAAGAAAGGGATTGGGAGTGATAAGTCGATTTTGAACGCCACAAGAAGGATAACCTCTTGATAAGTTCTTTAGTTCTTAAAAGAACCGAGGGAGAAACCCTTGCTTTCTATTTCATTGAAAGTTGTCTGATTTCCAAAGCTTACAAGGGGTGCCTATTTATAGGCTTAGATAGCAATCCTAAAGAGGCAAAATTCCTATTTAGGAGAAATCCCTATTTTGGAGGAATTTCGGACTAATTCCAGCACATACAATGAACTCCTATTTAGGAGTGAATGCTATCACTTAGTCTGACCCATTAAGTAGTCCAATTATATTAATTAGGCCTGGGCTCTCTTTAGAACTTGAATTCGCACCATTTGAAGCTTGCTTGGCTTGAATGTCCTGAATCAGCCCATTTAGTGCTTCTTTAATCTTTTTGGCCCTAGCTCGTGTTATTGGGCCTTCTGGAATGTGCAATGGACCTCTTCCATCCATTGAAGCTCTAGCTTGTGTTATTGGGCCTTCTGGAATGGGCAATGGACTTCTTGCATCTATTGAAGCCTTCCACCCATCATCTCCATGGTTCTCATCATTCCCCCCTTCCTCAAAAGGATTCGCCCTCGAATCATCACCTACATCAAAAGGGGAAAGGTCAGAAACGTTAAATGTTGCACTCACATTATACTCACCAGGAAGTTCCAACTTATAAGCATTGTCATTAATTCGTGCTAAAACTTGGAAGGGGCCATCTCCTCTAGGTTGTAGCTTTGAACGTCTCTGTGCTGGGAATCGTTCCTTGCGCATATGCACCCAAACCCAATCACCAGGTTCAAACACCACCTTCTTTCGTCCCTTGTTGACATGGGATGCGTATTGCTCAGTGATGGGTGGAAGGCTTCAATAGATGCAAGAAGTCCATTGCCCATTCCAGAAGGCCCAATAACACAAGCTAGAGCTTCAATGGATGGAAGAGGTCCATTGCACATTCCAGAAGGCCCAATAACACGAGTTAGGGCCAAAAAGATTAAAGAAGCACTAAATGGGCTGATTCAGGACATTCAAGCCAAGCAAGCTTCAAATGGTGCGAATTCAAGTTCTAAAGAGAGCCCAGGCCTAATTAATATAATTGGACTACTTAATGGGTCAGACTAAGTGATAGCATTCACTCCTAAATAGGAGTTCATTGTATGTGCTGGAATTAGTCCGAAATTCCTCCAAAATAGGGATTTCTCCTAAATAGGAATTTTGCCTCTTTAGGATTGCTATCTAAGCCTATAAATAGGCACCCCTTGTAAGCTTTGGAAATCAGACAACTTTCAATGAAATAGAAAGCAAGGGTTTCTCCCTCGGTTCTTTTAAGAACTAAAGAACTTATCAAGAGGTTATCCTTCTTGTGGCGTTCAAAATCGACTTATCACTCCCAATCCCTTTCTTTTCTGGAGTGTGGCGTCCATATCCTTCTTGAATACCCTAAGTTTGTGTTCCTTCGAATATTGGGTCTAGGGTTTGTGTTATTAAC